>OX336371.1:24548143-24718143 GCA_946902895.1 Fragum fragum
CGGTTTAACCCATTCAACACAATTACACATTTTGATGCCTCTAAGACAAATAGCTTTGGAAAACATTGTGGCAAAATTTCTTCATTTTCTACTGACATCAATTATAGGTAGATGAAATTTTAAATACTTTGTCTTTTGGAGTAGAAAACATTGTAGAAATTGAAGAAATTGCTTGTTACATAGGACTGAAAGCACTTGAAGAATAAGTGTTGTTTGGTCGATATTTCCTCTGAAAATGGATTGTAAAAATAAATCTAGTTTTATGCAAAATTTCAGACCTGCCCAAATCCAACTCTTTTGCAGATGATAATTCAAAGTGGATTTATTTTGATAATTAAATTAACCATCAGTAGGATAGAAAATATTGTGGAAAAAGAGGAAATTGCTGGTTACAAGCAATTTCTTCTTTTTCTACAATGTTGTCTCAGTTATAAAATTGCATGGACATAAAACCTAGGGATTGAACAAGAAAGGGTTAACACTCTGCTATGGTAATGCTAAGCTTCCTCTGGGTAAGGGTTGAAATCGTTATCCATATAGATATTTCAGTTTTGTAAACTATGTAAAAACTTGATGATAACAATGTGTGATGTTTGTCACTTTAGGTATGATCGTTATGATGGATTAGTGATCTATAATGGTTTTTAATTCCTACTGGATTTACATTTAATGTACTTGCTTATTTATGGATTTAGGAGGTGATTAAAACTGGATAAAAAGGATTATTTTGACATCACATTCTGCAAAAGGTCAGTTTTAATTAAAATGAGGTATTGAAGGCTTTTCAGGCACTTTCTAGTTATTTTAGATTATTAAGAGTTGGGTATTTTTAAAACACCCCCCCCCCCCTTCTGCTTGAAGAAGACTGGGGTATAATGGTTTACCCTTGTCAGCCCATCCTTCCATCCGTCCGTCCATATGTAACCAATATTTTTATGCCCCCGCATCGATAAGATCGGGGGCATATTGTTTTACCGGTGTCCATCTGTCTGTCTGTCTGTCTGTCCGTATGTCTTTCTGTCTGCAAAACTTAACCTGCCAACTAAACATTTTCCTATAGCTTCAACCCTGATTAAATTACAATGCCAATATTTGGTATGTAGATAGGTCTCAACAAGGTGCAACTGGGGAAGGTCATTTCATCAAGGTCAAGGTCAAAATTTTAACCCTTTACCCGTTTCTAAAAATTTCCTGTTTCGGGGGCATAGTGTTTCACAAACACATCTTGTTTTTTCACATTTTTATCAGCAACTATTCATAGTATCGACTTGAAATTTGGTGCGCAGGTTCATCGAGGTGCATGCTATCTACCCCCTATTTTCTGACTTTGTTTATTTTCATGCAATAGTTTATTTTTGGATATTGCCTGGTATAATGCTATCTGTTCAATGCATGATGTGAGGGTAAAGCTAGGTGTCCTACATGGTACACTGAATATTTTTCGTTGAGGGAGAATTTCATTTTCACTGTAGTTTGCAGTAGTGCATGCAGGGTATACTCAGTGAGTTTTGACTTGCAGATTTCTTCTTTTAGAGAGTGCCAATTATTCTGGGGGGGAAAAAATGTTCAGGTAGTCTTAAGGTCAAATGTTTTCTTGGCTAGACACATGTTGTTTTTGAACAATGATCTTAGTTTGCACCCTTAAACTGTGCTGTCTTAAATTATAACTCCAAATGCCACAAAAAACTATCCAGGTATGGGATAAATTGATAGATTGGTAGCCATGCCCAATGAGCTTTGACAGGAAATTTGACTTTGATATCGATATTTGATATTAACCCTTGTCATACTGAACCCGGAATATTCTGGTTTTGGCAGGAAATGTAGACAAAGATCAGCCTGCACATAAGTGCAGTCTGATCTTGGTCCATTTCTCCTGCTTGTACTTTTCCTGGCAGAGTTGGTTTACTAAACTGATTTCTAAAAGAAATATTGATTTTTGAACAACAAGTTATATCAGTGCTTACAGCCCTTTGATTTTACAGCATTCAGTAACGAAAGTATACAGCATGACAAGGGTTAAACAGAGTTATTTTGCAAAAATTATGACAAGTAACATGTAACAAAATAGTAAAATGGTTTGTTGGCAATCTAAACATTGTAACTGCAGCTTGAATAAGCTGTAATTATGCCATTTAAGTTGCCAAACCAACATAAATGCTTCACTTAAATGCCAGCCAATGTCAAAGTTCAAAGTTTACTTCCTGTCTAAAGGAATGATTTGATTGGTCTAAATTGGTTCTTAGATTGACAGATGAGATCAGTGGATTGAGTAGCATTGATCTCTTTAAGTAAAGGTAATGAAACAAATAATCTATCCCTTTAAATTCTCACATGGTCGTCCATGATGCTATGCCTTCAAAGACTTTAGGTGCAGCACTCAAGTGCGTTCATTATTCTAGTACTCTTTTCTATGCAGTTTTTATGTTGATAGCATCAATAGATTATTATCTCATAACTCATTGTTTTGTAACAATTGTATGGGATTATTATTATCATTGAGTCTGGAACTTGGGCTTTCCTTGGATTATAAGTGACTTTTTACATGGAGGACTTAGATGTAAAGAATTTCAGTTAAGTTAGATGATTTTCCATGTGGATGAATATGATTTTTTTTAGCTTGAAAAGCTTAACCTACTCCCACTTTTTGATGCCATTATTAGAAAAAAGCTATGGAAAACAGAGTGGAAATTTCTTCATTGTCCATAATATTTTCTACCCCAAAAAGACTTACATTTTGGAATAAACATCTGCTAAATAATGTTGTCCACAACTTCTTTGAATTAGGACCAGTCTAAAATTTGTGGTGTGGGAATGGGTTAAGAGGCTATTTAACCTATTAACAGACCTCAAAATTTGAGACTGATCCAAGTCAAAATAGTTGCAGACAACATTATATTATGCATTAGAATTGGAAAATATGTGCCAAATGGGGTAGGAAATGTTGAGAGAATAGGAGGAATTGCTTGTTACAAGCAATTTCTCCTTTCCCCTCAAAGTTCCTACAATAACCATCTTCAGGGCATTAAAAAGCTGCATTTTGTTGTAATGGGAACTTAAATGGTGTTTGGTGCCTATAGGGGCTGTTCATTATTTTGTATAAGGCTGTGTGGCTTGGTGGTAAAGGCAAAGGGCTTCTGAGTTGCATGGTTCCAAAATTTCTTTGTCCTACATTGTGTTTTTATGAATCCAGTTTAACTCTGCCTGAGATCAATTTTATGACTGGGTTACACACCACATAACCATTTCCAACATTGTCTTTTTTCACCTAAAAGATGCAGCCGGTGTGTTTTTAAGCCTCATCTATGGTTGTGGTTTGGTTCCTGTGCTGACTTACGGGCACTTGGTTTTCAAAACTTTCCAACAACTTGAACACCAAAACTTTCTAACAACTTGCAGAATTCTATCTCTGCAAATAATAAACAAATGAGAAAGAGAGGGGGCTATATTGATTTCATCATATCTGTCTGTCTGTCCGTCCTTCCATAGACTTTTTCGTTTCTGTGCTGTAACTCAAGAACCAATAGACCTACAGCCTTGTAACTTCATACAATTTTTGCCAATGACCCAAGGAAGAGCCTACTGTTTTTGGGTGACGGAGGTCAAAGGTCAAGGTCACTATTGACCTTTAGTTCAAAGAAACCCTTTCCGGGCTCTAACTCAAGAACCAATAGAACAACAACCTTGTAACTTGATACAATTGTTGCAAATGATAAAAGGACTGAAGTGCCTAATTATTTTTTAGTTACTTAGGTCAAAGTCACAAACTTAATTAGAAAACAGTTTCCGGGCTCTAACTCACAAGCCATGTGACCTAGGACTATGAAACTTCATACACATATTGTCCTTGACCCAAGGAGGCACCCTATTTTTTGGGGTCATGTAGGTCAAGGTCACACGTGAACTTTGATTGAAAACGGTTTCCGTGCTTTGACTCCGCACTATCCCACCTTTTGATGCCCCTCAAGAAAAAACTTGATAAAATATTGTCGAAAATGAAGAAATTGCTTGATACAATATTCTCTTCCTGGAAAGACAAGATTTTTAAATTTTCATCAACTTGAAATTGCTGTGTACAACTTCTTTGAACTTAGATCAGTCTAAAATTTGGCTGTGCCATTCCCACGTAATACCCCCCTCTGACACCTCCCAAGAAAAAAAAACAGGAAAACATTGTAAAAATTAAGTAATCAACAATAGTTTCTATTCCATAATGACAAAGATATGCAGAAAACTTAATTAACCGAAATTGTCTTCAGCTTTATTCAATTTAGACAAGTTTAGATTTTGTCATGTGGTGATGGGTTAATTACTCCCCTTTCTTCACCTACCAACACCTTCAGTAACAGACTTAATAAGATGCATGATGCATATTACATCCCCTTTATCATATGATATGATTACACCTGTATGCTTATTGCTGGCTGATAAGCCAATAAGAACAACTCCCTGGATTTATTGGTACTTATTGCAGAAAGGTTATCTGTCTGGTAAAATGGTGCAGAGAATTGGAATTTGAAGATTTGTGAAGAAGCAGAATTTGTTTCACACATTAATTGTTTGAGGAGGTTTTCCCTTTAAAAAAGTAACAAAAAATGTTCAACTGCTGTATGCCATACTTATTTTTTGTTTTAAACTTCCTTGAAACTGTTAATGCAAAGTTGTCGAAGCCTGATATAAAATGGTTCTGGGCTATATTAACCCATTACCACACAGCAAAATTTAAGTCTGGTCAAAATCCAAAGAAGTTGCAGACAAGTTAGGGTATATGACATTTAAGATTATTAGCTCGGCTGTTTTTGGAGAAAACCCAAGGTATTGTGATCGCCTTGGTGGCGTTGGCGTGACAAACTTTAACCTTGGTCATATCTCTGTTGTTATTGAAGATATCCTAATTAAACTTGGCATGTGTATTGACCATCACAAGAGCTATCTAGACAAACAAGGGGGATAACTCTAGAAGCGTTTCTGTAATAGTTATGCCCCTTTTTCAACTTAGAATTTTTGCATTATCCAGCACCTGCCGGCAAGCACTGGCACCTGTGGGCAGTGGTCTTGTTTCAACTATCTGGGTAGAAAACATTGTTGAAAATGAAGAAATTACTTCTTGCAAGTAATTTCTTAATTTTCCACATTGTTTTAATAATTGTCTTTTCTAAATGGGCGTCAAAAGGCGTCATTGTGTGGGAATGTGTTAAGAACAATGTTCTATTGATGAGTTAAATGATACTTGATTATCTTTATGTATATGTGTTTTGAAGTTCACATCAAAACCTCCTTGGTTTTTGTGCAGCTGTTGAGTAGATCTGTATCTTTCTTTGAGGAATTTTCAAAAAAAATTGAGTCAACTGAGTCTTTCAATAACATTAACCCATTCTAAAACAATGATGCTTTTCAAAGCGGCTCTTGCACAGACTATGAAAGAAAAGTTTTGGCTCTCAGTTTTCAAATTTCTAACTGTAATGTTTCAGACATTTGTTAGAAGGCAGTTAAGCTGATTTTGTAATGAAAATTACTGTTAATAACTAAAAAAAAGAGAGAAAAGAAGCAAAATTTTTACGCATTACGAGACACCTAAAAAGTCAGGAAAGTACAATCCAAATGGAAATGGAATTCATCGGGTAAATACGTCATCCGTAGATTGCACCAAAAATTGCCTTATTTGTAGTTTTTATGACGTACCAATTATGTCATTGGCTTCAGCTAGCATTGCAGTCATGATCGACATCATCTGAAGACTAATGACCTCATCTGATGAATTCCGACATTTCAAAGTATATATCACGTTATATTAAATTTCTAGCCAATTGCGTAGATTTAACACGAGAAAGAATATTTATTGTGAAAATGATATTTATAACTATTGGAAAAGCAGAGAATCTTCCAATATAAAAGTTTCATGAAAATCTGTTCAAGAGCCGCTTTAAAGCCTATCAAGTTAAACAATTAGGAACACTTTGTGTAAAATGAAGAAATTGCTTGTTGCAAGCAATTTCTTCACTTTACACAATGTTTTTTGCCCATAAAGTTGAAAAAATCCAAAATTTCATAAATTTTAATTGTCGTCTGCAACTTCTTTCAATTTGGACCAGTCTAAAAAAAATCATCTGGTAATCATGGGTTAATAGAAACACACATACGACAGAGCAGACAGATATGATGATAACATTTTCAGATGCACTTCACAGAATCATAATGACATCATTTTGCATAAAAGTCTGTGTATCCAGTTACTGTTTTATCAGGGCTTATCAGCTTATGTGATGCTAATCTCTCTCACTCCCAGACTTACTGTCCTTATCTTTTTCTCTCTATGTATGATGTAATAATGCAATTGTAATGGAAAAATTACTAGCATTTGCTCTGCATGAATATCTGAACTAGTCTTTAACCTATTTCTATACAATCCCTTGTTTTGGCAATTCGAGCATATTTGGTGTAGAGAGAAACAATGAGAGAAAATGAGAAATTGCTTTTTATCTGTAATTTCACCTGTTCTGACAATGTTTTCCTTGATATTGATTTTGATTTTCAGTTTTACCCACTGTGTTTTCCTAATATTTTCAAAAATGGAAAGAATCAAGCCTAATACTACACCTCTGCTTTCAAGTAGATGAGGGTATACTCAGTTTTACCTCTGTCTGCTCTTGCATTCATCCAAACGTCTTTCCTTCTGTGCCTCCATCCAGCAAATATAAATAGCGTATACTTGAAAATAAGCATTGACATTCAGCTAGATGCTCTATTTGGTGCTCATGTTTTCAATTTTTGTGCACTTTCAGATGCATTCATTTTCAATTTGGATTGTGTCAAATTTTGTTGCTGCAAATGTGTTAAAAGAAGAAACCTAATTTTCACCTTATTTAGATAACCATTATACAACATGCATGGTGAGAAATTGATTCTGCATAATTCTGAATGAGATCCCACTGTGCACATACTGGCAGTAATTTTCTGGAATTCAATAACTCTGTCATCAGGCAGGCATTGTGCTCTCTGCAGACAATTTTTTGCTTGTTATTTCCTTCTGTGTTGTCAAATACACTTATTAGAAGTTTTTCTGGTCAAATATAACATTTCAGAATAAGGAAAGCCAAGCCTCCAGATCTAGCTGTTAGTAACACACTTTGCTTGCATTTGTTTCTTTTAATGGCCTGCTCAGGATACAGCTTTTGTAATATTTGGCAAAGTTATGTATTTTTGTGAATGTCATAATTTTACTGAACAATTAACCCTTTCCCGGTTTTGGGAATTTTAGACTAGTCCAAATTGAAAGAGGTTGCAGACGACAAAAAAAACTGGATGCCATTATAAATGAAACCATCCTATGTGGTAGAAAATATTGTGGAAAAAGGAGAAATTGCTTGTTACAAGCAATTTCTCCCTTTTCCACAAAGTTTTCTCAAGTATAAAATCACAGTGACGTAAAATCCCAGGTTTGTCCAGGAAAGGGTTAAAAGAATTTTTGTGACATGGATTGAATGTTGAGTTAGCTGCGTTGATTTCAGAAATGACAGCCAATGTTAGATGCCCTTATCTACTTAAATGTAACTATCAATTTGTTCAAAGATGTATCTAACTAGATTTAATTGAACTAGGGTTTAGTGGTTCTTGTCAAATCTTTTTAGCTCACCTGAGCTATTGTGATCGGTCATAGTCTGGCATATGTCCGTTCCTCCGTCCATCAGTTCTTGCTCTTGTTTTACATAGAAATAAAGAAGGAAATCTTTGAAAATCTCCTCCCAAACCAAAAGGCTAAGAGCTTTGTTATTTGGTATTAATCATCATCTATTGGCTCTTTACCAAAATACTTCAAAAGATTACCGTACTCTGGAACTAAGCTCTTTTCTATGAGATCCATAATTTTACATTGAAATAAGGAAGGAAGTCTTTGAAAATCTTCTTCTTCCAAACCAAAATGCCAAGAGCTTTGATATTTGATATAAATCATCATCTATTGACCCTCTACCAAAATACTTCAAAGAATTACCTTACTCTGAAAATTAGCCCTTATCTTTGTGATACCTGATTTTACATAGTAATAAAGAAGGAAATCTTTTAAAATCTTCTTCTCCCAAACCATAAAGCCTAGAACTTTGATATTTGGTATAAATCATTGCCTATTTACCCTCTCTCACACAACTACGCCTTTTGACACCCCTCTAGAAAAACAACTGGGAAAACATTGCGAAAAATAAAGAAATTGCTTGTAATAAGCAATTTCATATTCCACAATGTTTGCTACCCAGAATGTTGAAAAACCTTAAATTTCAGGAACTCTGAATTGTTGTCTGCAACTCCGTTGAATTCAGGCAAGGGATCGAACCGGCGATTTTGAGGTTTGAAGTCAAATGCTCTACCAAATGCGCTGATGGGGCTGAAGTTCTGACAATATCATTACTTTATATTTTCAGTGAAGAAAAGATTATACAGTATTATAAGAAATTAGCGGGAACATCAAAAGGATTAGCAATAGTAAAGTGAGTATAATTACCTGACAATATTGCAAACATTATAATATATATCATTATCAGCAAAATAATCTCTACTGACAAAAATCAAAATTTAATCAAAATTAATGAATTTGCAGATGACAATTTCTAATTTACAATAACAATAAACAATAAAATTTTCATCGGAGTGGGTATAAACATCTCATGAGGAGAAATAATTTTGTCTTTTTCAGCACTGTCTATTTCCCATCAATTCTGTTCAAAGGATTCATTACTCAGAATAGTTAAAACATTGAATCAGTTTTAAAGTGGCTTGTTATTTCAAATGACTTTTAAATGATCCATTTTGACTTCATTGTTAGGTGCTCCATCTTGCGCATTATGACTGAAATACTGTTAAAAGTGGCATTAAACCCCATTCAATCAATCCTAAATATTTCTAGGGAAATATCACAAACTGTCTCAGGTTGTCTACATAGGTTTTAAAACCAGGCTATCCTGGCCTGAAGTACCAACCAAACTAACGATTTCCATTTAATCCCATTCTTTGGGACATCCCAAATAAGCTTAGAAAATCATTGTGGAAAATGAAAAAATGCTTGTAATAAGCAATTTCTTCATTTCACACAATGTTTTCTTTGCAGAAACACACACAGAAAAAATCAAATTTCACCAATCTAAAATTATCACCTACAGCTTCTTTCACTTAGTACCAGTGAAAAATTGTATCATCTGTAAATGGGGTAATTCCTTAGTAATATCAAAATATTAATTAAACCAGTTACAATTCTGTGTACAGCCATCACAGTAGATCTTTTCATTTCTATTTTACAGTTATATGACCATATTAGAAAGCCTGCCTACATATGGAATCCATTATTTTGAAGTAAAGGTTAGTATGCAATGACTTTTTATGCCCCCACCAATTAATGTGTGTGTGGGGGGGGGGGCATATAGATTTGCCTTTGTCCGTACTTCCGTCCTTCATTACTTCCGTCCTTCCTTCCTTCCTTCCGTCCGTCCCGAAATTGTCCAGGGCATATCTATGAAAGTATAATAGCTATCAACTTGAAATTTCATAGATGGATAGACCTCATTGAGGAGCAGTGCACAAGAACCACAACTCTTGCTTGCATAATTTTGGAGTTATTGTCCTTTGATATTTTAAAGACTTACATTTTGTCCGGGGCATATCCCTGAAAGTATAATAGCTATCAACTTGAAACTCCATAGATAGATAGACCTCATTGAGGAGAAGTGCAGTGCACAAGAACCTAAACTCTTGCTTGCATAATTTTGGAGTTATTGCCCTTTGTTATTTTAAAAACTTACATTTTGTCTGGGGCATATCTCTGAAAGTATAATAGCTATCAACTTGAAACTTCACAGGTGGATAGACATCATTGAGGAGAAGTGCAGTGCACAAGAACCACAACTCTTGCTTGCATAATTTTGGAGTTATTGCCGTTTGTTATTATCAAAGCTACTGGTGGGGGCATCTGTGTCCTGTGGACAAAGCTTTTGTTATAGATACACTTACTTTCGTTTCTGATCAAGTTCCATGAACCTTTGACTTTGATCTTTGACCTCTTTTCATTAACTTTGAGTTTGCTCTTACTTTCTCTTTCCTTACACCTGAAACAATCAAATTTAAAGATGTAGTCACCAAGTGATATACTTAGCATTCAAACGTAACCCCATGATCTATGAACTACTTTCCAAAAACCTTAACATTGCTTTTATTTTCCAAATCCTTACACCCAGGACAGCCCAATGTAAATATACTATCAAGTGGTAGACTTTTTTTTAGGACAAGTACCTTGACCCTGTGAGCATAGGACTCCTAGGACCAATAAATTTTTTGTATACTATTACTAAGTGATTGGCTGTCATCTCATACACCCACCCAGTGACCTTGACCTTCAACTTACTTAAAAGAAATGGCATTTTATGGCAAATCTTAAGAAATAACCTTGTTATCACTCTAGATGCAATATGTTCAATCAACCCTGAAAATTGATAAGAATCTTTTTTATGCAATCTAGGACAAATTTGGTAACAGGTCAAAAACTAGGTCACTACATCAATCTTGAAATAATAAAGACCTTGCTTGCACTCAAGGACACATTTCATGCAAAATTAACCTGAAATATATTATGTTGAAATCTAAAACATATCAAAAGTTGGAGTCAAAAACGGATCAGTAGGTCAAATTTTAGATCAGCATTAATGGCTTCATTTCAAGATCAATCAACCTGAAAATTGGTCAGAATGTGTGTTTTGGAAAACTCCTTCAAAAGTTTGAAAGCAGGTCCTTTTTAACCCATTCCCACTTGACAAAAAATTAGGCTGGTCCAAATTGAAAGAAGTTGCAGACAACATTTCAAAGTTTATGAAATGTCCGACTTTTTCAACTTTCTGGGTAGAAAACATTGTTGAAAATGAAGAAATTGCTTGTGAAGAAATTGCTTGACACAAGCAATTTCTTCATTTTCAACAATGTTTTTCAAAGCTTTTTTTTCTTTGGGGCATTTAAAAGCGTCACTGAGTAGGAATTGGTTAAATCAAAAACTATGTCATTAGGTCAAATCTTAGCAAACCTTTTTGACATTCTTGAGGCAACATTTGATATCAATGCACCTGAAAATTGTTTGGAATGTTTGTCTCTATCAATTTCGGATAAGTTTGAAAATGTGTCACTTGAGATCAGAATTTAGTTAAGGTCAAAACAAAGAAAAGCTTTGTTTAACTCATTACCAGACAACAAAATTATAGACTGGTGTAAATTGAAAGAAGTTACAGATGACAATTTTTAGTTAGTGGAATTTTACAAATCATTGTCTTTTGGCATAAAAAAAACATTGTGAATAATGTCTTGACAATTGGTTGAGTGTTTGTATTGGTTAAATATTGGACAAAATTGAAATTTGGTCACTTATAGTAATAAAGTAGGTCACTAGATCGAGTTCTAAAGAACTTTGTGGCTTAAAGGCCATGTTTCATGCTCAATCAACCAGAAAATTTATGTTTGTCTTGATGTAATTTTGGACAAGTTTGAATTGGATCATTTTTGGTTAAAAACTAGGTCATACAGTCAAATCTTAGAAAAAAACTTGTTAGTGGTTTGGAGCTCACAGTTTATGTTCAATTAAATTAAAAAAAAATGAGAATGTTTTCCTGGAAAAATATTTTCACAAGTTGCATTTTGATCTATTGAGATAAAAAAGCTAGATCACCAGATGAAATCATAGAAAAACCCAGTGGGAAATGTAGGGGTTTGTATGGATTAATTCTTTGACAACTTCAAAACTGAGTCACCTTTGGCAGAAGCTGCATCGTCAGGTCAAATCTTAGGAAAAAACATGAGGGTACTCTAAAGGACCACATATTTTCTCAATATTCTGAAAATTGATAAGAAAATAAATTACAAGGTTGATATTTGGTAACTTAGAATCTAAGAAATCATATTTACTCTAGAGTCAAAACAAGGTCAAATAATAAACTTAACGGAAGTTGTAGCTGCCACATTTTCCACTCAATTGACCCTACAGTTTGTCAGACTTTAAGCGATTCTGGCCCTCTTGACTCAGTTTTAAGGCTCTTTGAAATGTCATTTGCAGCTTCTTTGAACTTGGACTGAAGTGAAATTTCGTTGTATGGTTATCAGCTTAAGTAGTCTGCCTGTTGGAATCTTCTTTGAAGGGAATGAAATATTTTCAAAGATAGACAAGGATATCAATTAAGTCCCTTGTCTCTAAAGGGAAGTTTTAGGTCAGCACAGAATCATAAATTTAGATTTAAGAGACATTTTGGAGGAATATAGCCCGTTTCTTGGTTAAGATACAATACTACATTCAACACTCTTTATCTTGATTTTTACAGGGCACGATAACCAAAGTTTGAGGTAAAATTTGACGCACATATCAAATTTTTGCAGGAAGTTAGGGTTCTAGTAAAACCATAATAATCATCGCAGCTAGAGAGTTTGACAACGACATGCTGTGGTTTCATGTATTTCACGCATTTTAATATTATCAGCAACCAATTTAATCCGATATGTAAATCAGAATTGTAATTACCTTGTGGAAGTGTAATTATTTGTCATATTGTCTGCTTAATAGAAAATTTGACTCGAAAAACAACTCAACATGGTTTGAGATAAATATTCAGTTTTATATGAAATTAAGATGGGATAAAGATCAGACTCTAACATGACTTTGACTGTTTCAGAAATTCAAGATTTCCTATATCAAGATAACAACTGTCGACTGTACTTCATGGTTTGCTAGATGACTTTCATGACATGGTTCTACTGGTTATAGGGTCAAGGTTATTCAACAAGTTCAAGGTCATATGTTGGCCTGAATCACATGATCATATGTTTGTTTTACTTTTGCAGGATAAAAAAGACATTCCATGGTGGTTAGGGATCAGTCATAGAGGAATTGCAGTATATGATAAAAATGATAAAAATGTTCCAAGAAAGGTAAATATTTGTCAGAAAATATTGGTTTCACTATGTCTCTCATCCTGACAGTCCATCCATAGACTTTTTCTGTTTCTCTGCTCTAAATCTTGTACCAAATGACCTACAACCATAAAACTTCATATGATTGGTGCAATTGATTCTAGGAAGTTTGTTTATAGTTTTTGGGTCAAGAAAATAAAGGTCAAGGTCACATTTGAACTTTGATTAAAAAGACGTTTCCATGCTCTAGCCCATAAGCTATTTGATTGAAGGCTTTGAAACTTTATACATGTACAATTGTTATCCATTACCCAAGGTGATGCCCTAGTGTTTTTTTGTAACATTGATCAAAGGTCAACTGTTCTACTTGAATTACAAAATGCTGATGGGGTTGTAAGTCTCTTTTTGGGGATATTGTAATAACCTGTATAATGAGGGGGTGCAGATATTAACTACTTTAACCTGTTACCACACAGCAAAATTTTAGACTGATCCAAATTCAAAGGAGTTGCAGACAACAATTTAAAGTTTATGAAAATTTAGATTTTTTCAACTTTTTGGGTAGAAAACACTGTGGAAAATGAAGAAATAGCTTGTCACAAGCAATTTCTTCATTTTCCACAATGTTTTCAAAAGCTTTTACCTTTGGGGCGTCTAAAAGCGTCACTGAATTTTAGACTGGTTTAAAATTGAAAGAAGCTGCAGAAAACATTTTCAGCTTGAAAGCAATTTAAATTTTTCCACCTTTTTGAGAAAAAACATTGAGGACCATGAAGAAAATGTTTGAAACAAGCAATTTCTTCATTTTCTACAATGTTTACCAAAGTTTTTTTCTTTAGGGGCGTAAAAAGGAGGGAATGTGTGGGAATGGGTTAAGTTTATGTAGATTTTTATGAAGTCACTTAGTATTGCATTGCACCCACCCTTCTTCTGTCACTCTAGTTACTAATGGCTAAATGATGCCTGAACTTGCCTCCCGTTTTGATGATATGCAATTGTTCTAAATAAATTATTTTTTATCCTTGTTTAAATGATCAATGATCATGTCTTGTTGTCATTTACAAAAAGCTTTTTACTATTTTTTCTGCATGTTTTACGTACCTTCTTGCTTGAGTATCAAAGAAATTGGATTGTGTGGGAATGGGTTAAGTGGCCATGTAGTGACTACAGTCAATATGATATGTGTTTATGATTGAAATCACCTGCTAGAAATTGGTTGCTAGCTGCAAGGTCAAGGTCACATGAGATGAAAAACTTCTTAAGGCACATTCCTAGAAGGTCACTTGTTTCCAGGGACATAAAAATTGTTTCAAACAATTTTTCTGATCTATCCAAGTCTTTCAATCAAATTTACTGTAGACAAATTTGAAAATAATTTGACAGAAAATAGATATTGTCCATACAAAAACCACATGGGACCATCTTGAACTCTATTTTAAGACAAAGTATTAGACCAAATTTAAAGTATTACACCAGACAGGTGCATTTTAAAATGGTCAAAATTTCAAGAAGCTGCAAATAATAACTAAAGGGTATATAAATTGTAAACGGAGTTACAAATAGGCTAGAAACATTGTGAGGAAAGAAGATGTTGCTTGTTAACCCATTACCACACAACGACTCTTTTTGATGCCCCTCAAGGAAAAGAAATCGGAAAACATTGTGTATAATGAAGAATTTTTTTGCGATTTCATCATTTTGTACGTTTTCTAACCAGAAAGTTGAAAATCTTTAAAAGCTGCATAAATCTGCAACTCCTTTCAATTTTGACCAGTCCATAATTTTGCCTTCTGGGAATAGGTTAAAAGAAATTCATCTTTTTCTCAATGTTTTTCCGTAGCATTGATCATCTGTGCATGAAAATATGGGATTGGGTTGGTATGAGTTAATCCATTATGAGACCACAAAATTACTGACTGGTCCATACTGAAAGAGGTTACCAGATGACAAATTTTTGGTTAAGTTCAAATTGAAAGAATTTGCAGTTGACATTACTCGGTGCAATTGAATTTAAACCATTACCAGACGCCAAAATTTTAGACAAGTCAAAATTGGAAGGAGTTGTAGAAGAAAGTTTGTGAAATTTCAGATTTTTATACCCCCCAAAACTATGTTTGGGGGGTAAATAGGAGTCAGCTTGTCAGTCGATCTGTCGGTCCATCTGTCTGTAGCTTTTTCGTGTCTGCTCAATTTCTCGGCAACTATTGGACAGATTTTATTCAAACTTCATTGATATAATCAGTATCAAGCAGAGATTTGCATATATGGTCCATTGATTTTTGACGGAGTTATGGCCCTGTGGTGAAAAAGTGTGTCCACTCAATATCTCAGCAACCATTTGACGGATTTGATTCAAATTTCACAGAAAGACTCGCTATAAGTCAGACATGTTCCATTCCTATTTTGGTTATGGTCCATTTATATTTAACTTATTTATGGCCCTTTAATTTAAAAGTCCATTTTTGTTATGGCCCTTTGGCGGATAGCACTTGTATATGGACAAGCGCTGTTGGGGGTAATAAGTCCGCTTTGCGACAATTTCTAGTTTCAAATTTATGGATAGAAAACATTATGTAAAATGAGGAAAGCAATTTTTTCATTTTACACAATGTTTTCCCATTTGTTTTTGTTGGGGCATGTCACAAAATGTCATTGTGTAGGAATCTGTCAAAGAATAAGTGTCATAGTTTTGTTTCCTTTTTCAGACCTTTGTATGGAAGTTGTTAGAGAATTTATACTATAGGGATAAAAAGTTTTCCATTGAGGTCCATGATCCAAAACGGTATGTACTTAACCTTGAATTTCATAGAAGGTAGACAACAAGAGCTTCTTTAATATGTGTGTGTGTTTGTGTGTTGCACAGCTGTTTTGCTAGAATATGCACTTTTTTCTTGACCATTTTCTAATGTTGGTGATTAGTAAAACAATTTCCTTTTTTATTTTGTCTAACTTTAAATGATAGGGGCACAGTGTCTAAGGATGTTTAGTTTTGCCTAAAGTTATCAAAGTTTTATGCACAAGATCTAGAAATTCACACAAATTTTACGAATGTAATTGAACATGCTTTGCATTTCTAATAAGTTAATTCACGTGTGTACAATAGAGAAAATAAGCATCCTGGAGAGCATAAAGTGCATTTAGAGGATTCTATTGTCTTCTTCAAGGTCATTTGATCATGGGCAAGTTCAAATATCATTTAAATAGAATTCATGCCATGGTGGGCATCATTTAATATGACACACATGCAGTAGGTCTACAAATTCACACATATTTCTTCAAGGTCATAACCAGGCCTTTATTCATGAGATTGAAGTGCCCTCTAAACTCAAATAAATTTTTTAAGCACCATAAGCTATTTTATATATCTATGCAATGCTAAGCATCATTTAGTATGACACATGCTAAAAAAAAATCCATTAATATTTAACAATTGCCACATAATACTACATTTTGACATGCTTAACAAAATCAATTTCTGATTGATTGAATGGTGTTTAACACCTCTTTTTACTATATTTCAGTCATGTGGCAGCTGGAGCAACTAACCATAGATTCCTGGTTTTTCTCCCACCAGTGCTACCAATACACCCCCTCCGAGCCTCAAGCTGCTCATTAGCTCACCTGAGCACGTAGTGCTCAAGTGAGCTATTGTGATCGTCTTTTGTCCGGCGTCCGTCCGGCGTGCGTCGTGTGTCGTGCGTCGTCCATCAACAATTTCTTTAAACGACATCTCCTCCTAAACCACTGCGCCAATTTGAACCAAATTTGGCAGAAATGTTCCTTAGGTGGTCCCCTTCAAAAATAGCTAAAAGAATTGAAATCCGTTAAAATCTCTGGTTGCCATGGCAACAAAAGTGAAATTTTAAAATAATCTTTAAAAATCTTCTCCTCCTGACCCAGAAGGCGTAGAGCCTTGATATTTTGCATGAAGCATCAGTATATAGACCTCTTTCAAAATAGCTAAAATCTTGATCCTCGGGTCCCCAGGGGCGGAGCCCCAGGGGGGTGGGGTTTATATAGAAATAAAGAACGATTTTTTAAATGATATCTCCTCTCAAACCACTGGGCCGATTTGAACCAAATTTGGCAGAGATGTTGCTTAGGTGGTCCCCTTCAAAAATAGCTAAAAGAATTGAAATCCGTTAAAAACTCTGGTTGCCATGGCAACAAAAGTGAATTTTTAGAATAATCTTTAAAAATCTTCTCCTCCTGACCCAGAAGGCATAGAGCCTTGATATTTTGCATGAAGCATCAGTATATTGACCTCTTTCAAAATAGCTAAAATCATGATCCTCGGGTCCCCAGGGGCAGAGCCCCAGGGGGGTGGGGTTTATATAGAAATAAAGAACGATTTTTTAAATGATATCTCCTCTCAAACCACTGGGCAGATTTGAACCAAATTTGGCAGAAATGTTCCTTAGGTGGTCCCCTTCAAAAATAGCTAAAAGAATTGAAATCCGTTAAAACTCTGGTTGCCATGGCAACAAAAGTGAATTTTTAAAATAATCTTTAAAAATCTTCTCCTTCTGACCCAGAAGGCGTAGAGCCTTGATATTTTGCATGAAGCATCAGTATATTTACCTCTTTCAAAATAGCTAAAATCATGATCCTCGGGTCCCCAGGGGCCGGGCCCCAGGGGGTGGGGTTTACATAGAAATAAAGAATGATTTTTTAAATGACTCCCTCCAAATTCACAGGGCCAATTTGAACCAAATTTTGCAGAAATGTTCCTTAGGTGGTCCCCCTTAAAATTAGCTAAAAGAATTGGAATCCGTTTAAAACTCTGGTTGCCATGGCAACATAAGTGAAATTTCAAAATAATCTTTAAGAATCTTCTCCTCCTGACCCAGAAGGCGTACAGCCTTGATATTTTGCATGAAGCATCAGTATATTGACCTCTTACAAAATAGCTAAAATCTTGATCCTCGGGTCTCCAGGGGCAGACCCGGGGGGGGGGGGGGGGGGGGGGGTATAGGCATGAAGCATAAGTTCACAGACTTCTTTCTTATTTCTGATATTATAACCCATGGAAAAAGTTTTTGCCTTCTTTCAAATAGGCACTAAAGCCTTGGAATTTGTAATTTGGTCTTTTGGATTCCCAGGTTCATAGTCTTTATATGTAATTGTGGCCCACTTGTTTCATAATCCTAACCTTAACATAAAATTAGACTGTTGAAAGAAAAAGAGCCTTTATCTCAGGTGAGCGCCCCAGGGCCAACGGCCCTCTTGTTCCACTTAGATTTAAGATTATCAAATGTGCAAAGTTTGATGGGGTAAAGGGGGTGGGCATATAGAGTTATTTCTGTCCGTGTGTCAATGCGTGGGGGGCGTGTCCAGATCTTGTCAAGAGCAAATCTTCTTGTATCAAGCAATTTCTCCTTTTTCCACAATGTTTTCTGAAGTATAAAAATCATAGAGACGTAAAATCCCGGGTTTGTACAGGAAAGGGTTAAAAGAGTTCTAGTGTCATGTGTAAAGTTTCGTTTGATACTCTCAAGGTGAATGTAACCACTGTAGGTCATGTGACCAATTGACCTTGTCTAGAGGGTATCTTGTACTTTATGGATGGAAAATAAATTGTTCCTCTTTAAGAGTACTAGTTTTCATGCGTAAAGTTTTGTTGGATACTCAAGTTCAAGTCAAAGTTGAAGGTCATGTGACAAGCATTTACACCAGGGCATCAGTGTCCGAGACACATTTCTAGTCTAACAATGTTTTATACCCCTTTTTAACTTACCTGAACACAAAATCAGATATTTTGATCACCCTCTGTCTTGCGGTGGCACTTATCCTTTCAGAGATTTGTCTCTCACCAATGGATGGATAATCATAAACCCAATTTGGATAGCAGCTGGAAGCTAGGAAAGGATGTTATGGTAGTACTGGTGTGAGAAATACCAGGAATCCATTGTTTGGTGCTCCAGCCACCGCGATATGACTGAAATACTGTTAAAAGTGGCGTAAAACCCCATTCAATCAATCGAAACAACCCTCTGTCTGGCATGCGTCACCTGTCAAGAATTTTAAATGACATCTCCCAAACAGCTGGTCTAATTTCAATCAAATTTGGCAAAAGTGGTCCTTAGGTAGTGCCCTTTGAAAATTGCTAAAAGAATTGAAATCTGTTTATAACTCTGGTTGCCATGGCAACAAAACTGAATTTTTTACAAAAATTATCTCCTCCTGACCCAGAAGGCATAGAGCCTTGATATTTTGAATGAAGCATAAGTACATTAACCTCTTACAGATGATAAAATCATGACCCTCAAGTCACCAGGGGCCGAGTCCGGGGTTGGTAGGGCTTATATAGGAATTGATTTTTAGAACGACTTTTCCTCCCAAACTACTGGGCCAATTTCAATCAAATTATGCTGAAATGTTCCTTGGGTAGTGCCCTTTGAAAATTGACCTCTTTCAAAATTGCTAAAATTTCAGAGCCCCGGAATGATGGGGCCTATATAGAAATAAAGAAGGCAATTTTTCCAAAACTATGTGGCCAATTTCAACCAAATTTGACAGAAATGTCCCCTTTCTTTTGATAATTACAAAAAGATTTGAAATCTGTTGAAAGAATTGGTTGCCATGGCAACATAAGTTGAATTTAGTTAAATTTGAGAGTGGGTCTTCTCCAGACGCAGTTAGTATTAGGCCTTGTTTTGTATTTTCTTTTCACTCTGAACACACTTTGAAATGTTGTATGCAACCTTTTTCAGTTTAGACAAACATATCATTTTTGAGTCACGTAGTGGGTTGATAAATTGAACAAACAGAAGAGTAAATTTTAGAATGAAAATTGGTTTTTCATTTTAAAAGAAATATTACTAAAGAGAAAAGTTTCAACACTACACAACACTGCACAGTTTGACAAGGGTTGATTTTTTTTGGAGTAAAAAGAGATTGTTCCATTCAGAATAATAAGCAATGCATCAACACTCATTTTATAACCTAGTTCATAACACAACATGTGGTTCTTTGAAGAAAAGGTTATCTTATTTGCTGGAAATTATCAATTTGAATAAATATCAATGCCCTGGGAGAAAAATATATAATATCAGCTACAAAAATCTCCAGAGATTGGTCATTAGCCAGGGAATATTTTTAGCATTTTTCATAGGGTTTTTTGGCAAGGAAATGTGTTTTTTCTACAGAAAAAAAACAAGATTTCAATCTTTAAGATAGTGTTTCATATTCTGTACTTGAATAATTGGTAGGAAATTCAAGCAGTCATTTAAACTATTTCATTCTCAATTATAAGCTCTTTAAATTAAGAAATGATATGAAGTACTTTGTGTAGAAATGCAAAGAAAAGAAATCAAGGAATCCCTTTTTATTGTGGTTCCTGTTATTGTTAAATGAGATCATTCATAGATTTAGGCTAAAGATGAAATAAGATTTTCTAGGACCAAAGCTAAGGAAAGCATGCAAATGCAATGAAGATTTTCTTAGATCAAAGCCTATGAAAAGCATGCAAAGAATTCAGCTGAAAATACATGTATCTCCATAAACATGAAAGTTGAACTTTATTGATGAAACGAACTCCTTTAGAATCAACAGCTAATAGTTTTTGTAAATGTATGGTACACTGTATTTAGAAAGCCAGCAGCTTTATTATTAATCCTTGTCATGCTGAATTTTAAATCCACAAGAGAATTACATTAAAATCAAAGGGCTGAAGCAATGGAAACACCAAATTATTGGTCAATATTTATATTTGAAAATTACCAATTTTGAAATAACCAATTCTGGCTGAAAAGAACAAGCAGGTGGTATAGACTAAGATCAGACTGCACATTTGTGCAGGCTAATCTTTATCTATACCTCCTGCCAATGCAGGAATATTCCAGGTTCAGCATGACAAGGGTTAACACATTCCCACTAGATCTCACTTTTTAAAGTCCCTCAAGAAAAAATCTTTGGAAAAACATTTTGGAAATTGAAGAAATAATTTTGACAGTGACACGTAATCTCTGTTATCCACAAAGTTTTCCTCCCAAAAAGACAATGATTTTTTTAAGCTTCATGAACTAAAAAGTAGTTGTCTGCAATTCTTTCAATTTAGACCAGTCTAGAAATTTGTCATCTAGTAACATGATAAAAAGAATGTCTGAAAATGCACAAGAGCATTAAGTTTAGAGGTCTTTATGGAACAGTATAAATCGGTGTAATCAGAAGAATATAGAAATGCTATGAAAATTTGACAATCCACGGATTGCTGTCAATCAAAGAATCAACTGACCAATCAAATCATTCATTTAGACTGGAAGTGAACTTATGGTTCGGACATTTATATGAAAAAGGACGTCCTGTCTGAGCTGAGTGGGGCATGATAAGCAATCCGTCAATTGACACAGATACATAGCTTTCACTTTACCCTTTCCTGTACAATCCCTGGTTTTACATCCCAGTGAATTTATGATTGAGAAAATATTGAAAAAGAAGAAATTGCTTGTTCTTCTTTTTCCACAATATTTTCTATTCTACTGAATGGTTACTTTTCAAATTGAATATAAATTGTATTTTCATTTGCAAAACCTTTGAATTTGGGTAGGTTTGAAAATTTGCAAAACGGCAAAGGGTTAGAAAAAAAAACTTTTGCAGGCTTCATTTCCTTCTATGGGCTCACCTCCTACTCTGAATCTTGAAATGTAAACTTGATCTCTGTAGCAATTCTTTTGTATTAACTCATTCCAACACAACAAAATTCTAGACTGGTCCAAATTGAAAGAAGCTGCAGACAACAATTTCATGTTGATGGAATTTTAATTTTTTTCGTTTTTTTAGATAGAAAACATTGTGGAAAATGAAGAAATTGCTTGTCACAAGCAATTTCTTCCTTATCCACAATATTTTCCAAAGCTTTTTTCTTTAGACGCATAAAACGGAGGGCTTGTGTGGGAAAGGGTTAAGCTTTGAACTTGTCTAGTCATGTCATATTGGCATTTTGTGGGGTTCTCCCATTTTCTGTTATGGCTTCATCACTTTGCATCGTGTCTTTGAAGTATTAGATGTCTTAAAAATACAGACATTTTGGTGTTTTGGTTTCTTGCATTTTCCATTCTTATACCATTACCAGATGATTAAATTTAAGACTGGTCCAAATAGTAAATTCGTTACTAAATTGTTAATTATCTTAATTGTATTAACCAATTACCAGACAGAGATATTTAAGACGGATCCTCACTGAAGAATTACTGACATAAACTCAAAGTTTATGAAATTTAAGATTTTGCCAACTTTCTGGCTTGAAAAAATTGTGGAAAATTTACTGAATTCAAGCAATTTCTTTATTATTCACAACGTTTTATCAGTTATTTTTCATTATAAATCTTGAAAAATGTTGAGGACAATAAGTTCTCACCAAAGATGATTTTTTGTTGTTTGGTGTGGTTTTACATTCATTTGTCATGATTAACCCTTGTCATGCTGAATATAATCAATCTTCAGAATTTCATCACAATCAAAGGACTCAAATGCCCTGATTGTGGGTCAATTTTTCTAATGTTGATGAGTTTTATAAACAACTCTAGCTTAAAATGCCAAACAAGTGGTGTTAAAGACTAAGATCACACTGCACATCATGTGCAGCTTGACTTCTGACAAAACAGAAATATTCTTGGTTTGCTATGACAAGGGTGACTGGTAATACCTTAAGATACTCTCTCTTCCCATTAAAGCTTCTCTTGTTAGAGAAATCGTACAGTTCAAAATGTCATTCTTGAGATAACCACCAGGGAATTTCTGAAAAAAGGAATGTTGATTTTGTATTTTCATTAGTGTTGTCAAGTTTGAAAGCATGTTTTGTAATCTTTATGAGAAATCCATTAACAAGTCCCTTATCTGCATGTGTTGTGAAATGTGATGATCAGTCATATACAGTGTAATATGGTAAATGTATGCATGTAGCTTGACTTCTTCCACAGTGATGTGAAAAGCATTTTTGTGGCAACAGATAGAGGTAGCAATTTTTTTTTTGCACTATTGCAAAATTTGAACTTCGGAATTTCTTTGTCAAACCCAATGAGTACCCACAACATAGGTTCGGGAAGAGAAATGACAGATAAAGACTATCATCACTCTCTTATATCAACATTTTGTGACCATAACCATAGCACAGTTAGTAGCATGTCAGACTCTTAGTCATGGGGTCCAGGGTTTGATCCTGGGTTGCGGCAAACATCCTTTTCGACATTTGTCTACCACCATTGTGTGGTTAATTGTAAACGTAAATGGAATGAGCAGCTGAAGGCTCAGGAAGGATGTAGTGCTAGTAATGGTTTGAGAAATACCAGGAACCCATGGTTAGGTGCTCAAGCCACCGTGATAATGACTGAAAGACTCTTAAAAGTGAGGTTAAAACCCATACAAAACATTCAAAACAAAAAAATCAACATCTTGAAGTCTTGTTTTGTTGAAAAATTATAAGAACCTGTAAAAGTCAAATTTACATTATGACAAACTATTTGTTGTATACCTAATATTTCACCAAACCTTTGCACGGCAAAACCTATATTCTTCAGTTTCTCTCAATGTTTCACTAGCATTAGACCTATTGCAGTGTATTTTGTATGTAGATGATGTCTTGTCCAGCTATTGCCTTTCTGCTAAAGCATTCTTGCGTCTTGCTTTCCAATAAAATGCCTTTTGTCTTTTCCATTCTGTCAACTAGGAGACACTACCCCTCTACAATAAAAAGAAAACTAGTCTATTTACTGGGCACTTGCATTTGCATGCCTTCTTAACTCATTACCACATGGCAAAATTTTAGACTAGTCGAAAATTCAAAGAAGTTGCAGAGGAAAATTCAAGTTTAAAGAATTTTGAGTATCTTGGTTTTTTTGAGTAGAAAATAAGGTTGAAAATGAACAAGCAATTTCTTCATTTTAAAACTTGCTTTCTGCAAGTCTTTTCTGGAACCCGTAAAAAAACGAGATTATGTGGGAATGGGTTCATCTTGAGCTTTCCTGTCCTCTTAAAAACACTGCATTAGTCGTTTGATTACACACATTTACTATTATAACCAGCTTAAAGAAGAAGAAGAAAAAATAAAATCTAAAAAAATATGCATTTCTTAGGGGAAATAAAAAAATGCAATTGAAATTCTGATTCACGAGATTCTAATAAGTCATGGATTGTGGATCTCCTTTTCATCATACTTGAGGACTAATAATTCATTAACCTCTCAAATGATTTCTTAAAGCCTAGTGTTGGTTCGAAAAATATGTTACAAGTGATACTACAAGACTTTTGGAAAAGCTGACAAAGTACTATTCATGCAGAAAAAAGGAAGAGTAAATAAGCCAAAGGGGATTTATAAAGCCTATATAACAAGTTTTCAAAAGCTGGCGGAAACTCTAACCCATTCCCACATAATCCCACTTTTTTACCCCCCCCCAATACTTTGTTACAAGCTATTTCTTCATCATCCCCAATGATTTCTACCCAAGAAAACAAAGATTTTTTCAAATTTTAACAACTTGAAATTGTCGTCTGCAAAATCTTTGAATTTGGACCAGTCTGGAATTTTGTTATCTGGGAATGGGTTAAAAAGAAAAGAAGCTTGGAGTATATCTAGTCAAGAGATTCTGCATTTCTGCGTACCCAGAAAGGTTTTAAAAAGATTTTTTATATAGGATATATACACTTTCTCATAAACTTGGCTTTTAATTATAGATATCAGGTAGTGGGGCAAAGTAATAATGAATAAGACCAATTCATAAGTTTTGTTTTTGTGTAAGTTGTTGTAGAGAGGTGGTTTGGAGTCTCACTTGCACTGTTTTCTGTCTTCCCTCTTCATGTAGTATCATACACACGCTCAGCAGCTTCAACCTCTATGAAGATGCCATTCGAGAACCTATACACGAGACAGACGAACTCTCCGACGCTATCTCAGACCCAACTACCCAGTAAGTACTTCAGCAAAGCTAAATACTCCCCAATTTAACGCTTAAAAGATCTAGGGTAGCTTTAATTCTAATGAGATATATACCATCTTTATGTAATGTTGCTGCACTGATTGAATACATAAATGTTAATATTTCAACAAAAGTCTCCTCACCCGAGCACAACTTACTGATAGTGAGCTTAAGTGATCCTTGAATGTCTGTTATCTGTTGTGAGTGGCCACGGCCATAGCACATGGCCACGGTCTCCTAGTCAAGGGTCCCTGGTTCGAACCCTGGCCATAGAGAGTATTTTTTCCAGCATAATTTTGTCTCCCACCAATGGGTGGAAAATCTTAAACCTAAGTGGGATGAGCAGCTGGAGGCTTGGAAAGGATTTTGTGGTAGTACTGGTGTGAGAAATACCAGGAATCCATGGATATGTGCTCCAGCCGCTGCGACATGACTGAAATAATCTCAAAAGTGGCGTTAAACCCTGTTCAATCAACATGAGTCATGAGGTCTCAATTTGGCTCTTTCTTGATGAAACTTAGTCAGAACAATTGTTAGATATATCAAATGATCCCTATTTAAAATCAAAATGTTGTAGTGGAAAACACATGAAAAGGGGTCTTGTTTACAATGTCTGTATGTACACTTGAGGGGGCTTGTTTTGGGCTCAATCTTGATGAAACTGATTGTTGTCAGGTCATGGCTATAAATCCTACAGAAAATAGGAAGATATAAATCCTATTTAACCCATTCCAACACAGCACAATTTTATACTGGTCCAAATTGAAAGGAGCTGCAGAAGACAATTTCAAGTTGATGGAATTTTGAATTTTTTCATCTTTTAGGATAGAAAACACTGTGGATAATGAAGAAATTGCTTGATACAAGCAATTTCTTCATTATCCACAATGTTTTCCAAAGTTTTTTCTTGAGGGGCGTAAAAAGGAGGGATTGAGTTGGAATGGGTTAAATATGAAGGGTCTATTTAACAACACAGAAAAAAGGTGTCTTGTCATGCTGTATAAATTACCTTACTAAATTGCTATAAAATCAAAGGGCTGAAAGCATTGATAGAACTTGTTAAAAAATTGCTATTTCTTTTAGAAATCAATTTCATAAACAACTCTGACAGGGAAAGTACAAACAGGAGGTGTAGACCAAGATCAGACTGCACTTATGTGTAGGCTGATCTAGGTCTACATCTCCTGCCAGAACTGGATTATTCTGGGTTCATCATGACAAGAGTTAATGATAATTTAATCAAAGTACTCAATTTTGACAAGATTTTTGCGCCGCTTGTTTCTTCACAAATAAGATCTGCTTAGAAATTTCAGTTTCATGGTTGTCTAGAGCCATCTTGGTCCTCAAAGATTTCAAATTTCGAAAAGCCAATACTATAGGTATTAGAATAAATCAAATGCTTTGAAAGATAACTTTTAATTTTGGACTAAATGACAAAATTTTAAACTGGTACAAATTTAAAGAGATGCAGATGACAATTAAAATGTACATGTTCATGGATTTAGAATTTTTGCTGTCTTTCAGAGGAGAAATGTTGTGGTAAAAGTAGAAATTGCTCTTTATTCGTAAATATCTTGATTCAAGCAATTTCTTAATTTTTCCACTATTTCAAAGCTCAGGAGGGGTGTAAAAAACAGGATTGAGTTGTATTGTTAGTGTTGTGCATTATGTACATTATGTTTTTAACTTGAAAACTCCTTTAATTGTTGAATAACCCTTTCCTGTACAATCACTG
Source organism: Fragum fragum (assembly GCA_946902895.1). Taxonomy (NCBI): domain Eukaryota; kingdom Metazoa; phylum Mollusca; class Bivalvia; order Cardiida; family Cardiidae; genus Fragum; species Fragum fragum. The sequence goes on from OX336371.1 coordinate 24,574,712, forward strand.
GTTTTTACATCCCTGTGATTTTTAGGTCACCTGACCAAATGGTCATGGTGACCTATTGCAATCATCGTTTGTCCGTCGTCGTGCGTCGTCCGTCATGCGTCGTCCGTCGTCCGTTAACTTTTAAACATTTTCTTCTCAAGAACTACTGGGCGGATTTCAACCAAACTTGGTAGAAAGCATCATTGGGGGATGCCAATTCAAGTTTGTGGAAATAGGGGTTCTGGGGGTCATAGGGGCCCAAATAGGGGCCAAAAAGGGGTAATTTTTGGTACTTCTTTAAAAATCTTCTTCTAATAAACTGTTAATGCCAGAGCTTAAATATTTTGTGTGCATGACAACTAGGACAGGTATATTATAAAATGTGAAATTCATGCCCCTGGGGTCATGTATGGGGCCACACCCAGAGGTCAAAGTTCATCATGTTAAAAAATTCACATTTTCATCTTCTTCTGATGAAGTACAAAGCCAATTTCAAAGAAACTTGGTGAAAAGCATCATTTGGTAATGGTTATTAGGATTTGTGAAAATAAAAAGGCTGGGGGGTCAGGGGGCCCTAAAATGGGGACCAAAAGGGGGTAATTTTTGGTAACTTTTAAATATTTCATCTTCTTTTCAAGAACTACTGGGCGGATTTCAACCAAACTTGGTAGAAAGCATGATTGGGGGATGCCAATTCAAGTTTGAGAAAATAGGGGTTCTGGGGGTCAAAGGGGCCCAAATAGGGGCCAAAAGTGGTAATTTTTGGTACTTCTTTAAAAATCTTCTTCTAATAAACCGTTAATGCCCGAGCTTAAATATTTTGTGTGCATGACAACTAGGACAGGTATATTATAAATTGTGAAATTCATGCCCCTGGGGTCATGTATGGGGCCACACCCAGAGGTCAAAGTTCATCATGTTAAAAAATTCACATTTTCATCTTCTTCTGATGAAGTACAAAGCCAATTTCAAAGAAACTTGGTGAAAAGCATCATTTGGTAATGGTTATTAGGATTTGTGAAAATAAAAAGGCTGGGGGGTCAGGGGGCCCTAAAATGGGGACCAAAAGGGGGTAATCTTTGGTAACTTTTAAATATTTCATCTTCTTCTCAAGAACTACTGGGCGGATTTCAACCAAACTTGGTAGAAAGCATCATTGGGGGATGCCAATTCAAGTTTGTGAAAATAGGGGTTCTGGGGGTCAAAGGGGCCCAAATAGGGGGCAAAAAGTGGTAATTTTGGGTACTTCTTTAAAAATCTTCTTCTAATAAACTGTTAATGCCAGGGCTTAAATATTCTGTGTGCATGACAACTAGGACAGGTATATTATAAATTGTGAAATTCATGTCCCTGGGGTCATGTATGGGGCCACACCCAGAGGTCAAAGTTCATCATGTTAAAAAATTCACATTTTCACCTTCTTCTGATGAAGTACTAAGCCAATTTCAAACTAACTTGGTGAAAAGCATCAGTGGGTAATTTGTGAAAATTAAAAGGCTGGAGGTCAGGGGTCTCTAAAATGGGGACCAAAAGGGGGTCATTTTTGGTAACTTTTAAACATTTTCATCTTCTTCTCAAGAACTACTGAGGGGATTTCAACCAAACCTTTTTCTAATTCTTTCAAACAAAATCACTTGTCTTGGTGCTCTTTTACTCAGGTGACCGTTAAGGCCCACTGGGCCTCTTGTATAGTTGAGAAAACATTGTAGAAAAAGAAGAAATTGCTTGTTACAAGCAATTTCTTCTTTTTCCACAATATTTTCTTACCTACTGAATGATCAATTTTTAGATTAAATCCAATTTAAGTTTTCGTCTGCAAAACTTTTGAATTTGGACAGGTCTAGAATTTAGAAAAACAGGAAAGGGATAAACAGTAAATTGCATCTAGATGGATTGCTTGCTACTCATTTTGGTGATAGAGGTGTAGATTATACAACTAGATTTATCAGTGTGTTTGCTTACTAATTCTAAAAGTCTTCATTTGGTCATGTTGTACATTTAATTTAATTTTAATACACAGCTGCATGTTTTTCACTGGATGGGATGTATGCATAGTATTTTGTTGTATTTAAAAAATGAAGTTTGGCAATTTTGTTTAACCCATATCAACACAGTTCTGCTTTTGGAATACCACCCATCCCCTCCAAGTAGAAAGGTTTGGAAAACATTCTAGAAAATGAAGAAAATGCTTGTTACAAGCATTTTTTTTCATTATCCAAAATGTTTACTACCCAAAATGACCCCCCCCCCCAAAAAAAAATCAATCTACTATGTCATTTCAAATTTATAGCCAACTGGAGAAATGGACAAATATGCTGGTCAAATGTTACAATATATGTCTCGTCAGTCTTTTGTAATTGCTCATTGTTAGGGGAAATTCAATATGTTTCCTTTTGTAAGCAAGTGCATCAGAAATAGTGTATGAATAGCTGAAATGACGTTTCATCTTGCAAGGATTCAACTCTGCAATGGCTCTACCTTATCAAGAAGATTAAATGAAAGTTTTAACCCAATTCCTAAATACAAGAATTTAGACTGGTCCAAATTGAAAGTAGCAACAGACGATAATTTAAAGTTTATGGAATTTTGATTTTTTTTTGTCTTTTTAGGATAAAAGACCATTGTGGATAATGAAGAAATTGCTTGATACAATGTTTTCCGGTGCTTTTTTCTTGAGGGGCGTAAAAAAGGAGGGATTGTTTGGGAATGGGCCAAATGTGAAAAAAAATTACTGATGGTATAACCAGAGAGGAAATTTAGACTGGTCCTAGTTTGAAAGCAGTGAATGGAATTGCCAAAGAGTTGAATTTTTCAGAAAGTTACAAATATTTGTGATAAAAGAAGATAATGGATTCTTTCGCATTTTTCTTTCTTAATGTTTTCCTTGGCTCTCTAGGGTAGCCAGATAATAAAACAGATTGAAAGAATTGTCATCTTTGTGTATTTCAGGGTATCAGTTAGTCGGCGGACATTTGGGCCAGGAAATGTAAATGTCCATGCATGGTTTGGTTCCACTCCTCAACTTACAAAATGTATATGGTCTATGGCTGTTGCCCAGCACCAGTTTTACGATGATAGAAAACACAGCAAAGTAAGACATTCTGAGGAAGATGTAAATTTTAGTCATAGTTATCTAGAGATAAATTGTAGAAAAAATGGCATATCATACTCATTTTGTTTAAACCATTCTGACATAATAATGCTTTTTGATGCCCCCATGGAAAAGTGTTCTTGAAAATATTGTTTACACTGAAGAAATTGCATGTTACAAGCAATTTCTTCATTATCCACCATGTTTTCAACCTGAAAATACATAAGAATTTAAGCTTTCATCAACATAGATCATTTTGCATATTTAATTGTCAGCACACATACTCTTTTACCTATGACTTGAATTTACATCTCTGTTTAGTTAGCTATCCTGCTGTATGAAACAATGGGGATCAAATCTGTGGAAACATTCCTCAAGGACCATCTATTTTGTTTACATTTAATGAATACTCTTAAGTCTTGACCTCTTAAAAAAATATCTAAAGTATGCCCTGTGTCTTATCATTCCTTTTCCAGATGGGGACAAAATTTGATGCTGGTCCAATTTGAAAATTGTTGCAGACGACAAATTAAAACTTATCTAAATTATATGATTTAAAGTTATACATAATATTGGGTAGAAAACATTGTAGGAAAAGAAGAAATGGCTTGTTACAAGTGATTTCTTCTTTTCCTGCAATGTTTTCTCTAGTATAAAATCATGTGACTGTAAAAACAAGGAACTGTACGAGAAAGGGTTCAAAGAGCCAGTGTATGATATTTCTAACAGTTGTAAGCCATTCCCACACAGTGACACTTTTGGACGCCCTCAAGAAAGAATTGGGAAAACATTGTGTAAAATGAAGAAATTACTTGTTACAAGCAATTTCTTCTTTTTACACACTGTTTTCAATCCAGAAAGTTGAACAAATCTAGAACTTCATAGCCTTAAAATTGTCTTCTGCAACTCCTTTTAATTTGGACCAGTCTAAAATTTGGCAGTGAGGTAATGGGGTAATTACTCCTTGTCATGCTGAATAAAACCCTGTATAGAACGGTATTAAAATCAAAGGAATGAAAATACTGGAAGGCTTTTATTGTTGCTCAATAGTTTTGTAAATTCTATAAACAACCCTGGCTTAAAGAGTCAAGCATGAGATGTAGACTAAGATCAGACTGCACATATTTGCAGTCTGATCTTTGTCTATACCTCCTACAAAAATAGGAATATTTCCAGGTTCAGCATGACACAGGTTAAATATGTGTAAGGCTTAGACACTGAGAGGTCAAGATATCCATATAGGTCATTTATAATATTCACTGTTTGTCTGAAGAAAGTTTGAGACAGTAGCTATCTACAGAGCACAAAATGAAGACTAATCAGACTTTGTTGATATACAGTCTGATCTCTCTTTACTTGAGCTTATTTGAACTTGTAATGAGGCATGCAAGTTAAAATCTTTTCTTAACTTTTCTTATGGTATGGCGGTATGCCCTATACATGATTGTATAAGTATTTTTGTGAGTTGACAGAGCAAACAAACAAAAAGATAAAACAAAAACTACATAAAAATAATTTAACCATGTTTTCTTTCCCTGGGTGGTCTTTGAAGGTGTAACACAGGTAATTCAATTTATGCGTGCTTTGGTTTAATTTATGCAAAAATGAAACAAAACCAAAAAAATGAGAGGAAAAAAAAAATATGGTTTATAGATATCATACAGCATGATCATTGGAGTTAGTGGTTTTTTAGAATTGTTCAAGTAAGAGAAGCAAAAGGAAACTCAAACATTATAGAATGCAACCTAAACTAATTTCGGAGGAACAAAGTTTTGTTATTGGGTATTTAACAATTAACTGAATTTTGGTTCTTGACTTCAAATGCTAACTTTTTAGAAGCTGTAATTACTAGGTTTATAAACTAAATCATTTCTCTGTGAGCTATTCTGACTAATGTAAAGACAAAAATAGTACATTGAAAATGGTTGCTTTCTTGTTGTTTCCAAAATTGTTTAACTAAACCCATTCCCTCACAGTTTGGCATTTTTTACACCCTCAAGAGAATACCTTGCACAAAAAATTTCTTCATTTCCAACAATATTTTCTAGCATGGAAGAAAGACTTAAGATTTTCATCAATTTAATCAACTTACAATTGTTGTCTCCAACTCCTTTCATTTTAGACAAGTCTAAAATTTTGTTTTCTGGTAATGGGTTAACAGCTTTATAATTCTGTTCATTATGAAAAAATTGTTGATGATAGTCAGCCTTACTTATATATATACATGTTATGATATTGGCCCCTGTTTGAGCAGTTTGATAGCAGAATTGATTTACAGGCCAACTTGCCATCAGTGCGAAGCGTCAGCGAGTTAGCAATAGAATTATCCCGAAGTACCTCATCCCTTCCTGGATCTCTGGGCTCAACCGACAACATCAGTCGTAGCGGAAGTTCTGCAAGTCTGCCAAGCCTCAGTGCCTCAAGAGGTGATCGTAAGTATCTTTATTATTTGAAGAGAAAAGGCATATCAGTGGATAGAGATCAAAATCTTATAGCTACAGCTTGAATTGACCAATTATGGGTGTCAATAATAGTAAAAGACAGTGAAATTTTTCACCCAGACCGGAGATGAACATTGATCATGAAAATGGCCGACATTTTTGTCAAGTATTTTAAATGGTTTGGTGACTTAAATGTCGTGACTATAGCTTAAAGTTGTAACGTTTGGTCTCCAGTCAAACCATTTTCCTTTTTAGCTCACCTGAGCACAACGTGCTCAAGGTGAGCTTTTGGTATCACCTTTTGTCCGTCGTGCGTCGTGCGTCGGAAGTCATCAACAATTCTTTAAACATCTTCTCCTCAGTAACCACTGGGCGAAATTCAACCAAACTTGGTAGGAATGTTCCTTGGGTGACCCTTCTCAAAAGTTGTTCGCGGATTTTTGATTGACCCCCAAATATGGGCGTGACAGGGCGTGGCATTTTTTAACTTAGAAATCTTTAAACATCTTCTCCTCAGTAACCATTGGGCCAATTTCAACTAAATTTGGTATGAATGTTCCTTGGGTCACCCTTTTCAAAAGTTGTTCGCGGATTTTTGATTTATGCCCAAATATGGGCGTGGCAGGGCGTGGCAGTTTTTGACTTAGGAATCTTTAAACATCTTCCCCTCAGTAACCGTTGGGCCAATTTCAACCAAATTTGGCATGAATGTTCCTTTGGTGACCCTTTTCAAAAGTTGTTCGTGGAATTTTGATTTACGCCCAAATATGGGCGTGGCAGGGCGTGGCAGTTTTTGACTTAGAAATCTTTAAACATCTTCTCCTCAGTAACCATTGGGCCAATTTCATCCAAACTTGGCATGAATGTTCCTTGGATGACCCTTTTTAAAAGTTGTTGGCAGAATTTTGATTTATGCCCAAATATGGGCGTGGCAGGGCGTGGCAGTTTTTGACTTAGAAATCTTTAAACATCTTCTCCTCAGTAACCATTGGGCCAATTTCATCCAAACTTGGCATGAATGTTCCTTGGATGACCCTTTTTAAAAGTTGTTCGCAGAATTTTGATTTATGCCCAAATATGGGCGTGGCCGGGCGTGGCCGGGCGTGGCAGTTTTTGACTTTGAAATCTTTAAACATCTTCACCTCAGGAACCATTGGGCCAATTTCAACCAAACTTGGTATGAATGTTCCTTGGGTGACCCTTTTCAAAAGTTGTTTGGCAGAATTTTGATTTATGCCCAAATATGGGCGTTTCAGGTTTTTTAACTTTGAAATCTTTAAACATCTTCTCCTCAGTAACTATTGGGCCAATTACAACCAAATTTGGTATGAATGTTCCTTGGGTGACCCTTTTCAAAAGTTGTTCGCAGAATTTTGATTTATGCCCAAATATGGGCGTTTCAGGTTTTTTAACTTTGAAATCTTTAAACATCTTATCCTCAGTAACCATTGGGTCAATTTCAACCAAACTTTGCATGAATTTTCCTTTGGTGACCCTTTTCAAAAGTTGTTCCTGTAATTTTGATTTATGCCCAAATATGGGCGTGGCAGGGTCAGGCACTTTTTTGACTTTGAAATCTTTAAACATCTTCTCCTCAGTAACTATTGGGCCAATTCGACCAAATTTGGTATGAATGTTCCTTTTCAAAAGTTGTTTGGCAGAATTTTGATTTATGCCCAAATATGGGCGTTTCAGGTTTTTTAACTTTGAAATCTTTAAACATCTTCTCCTCAGTAACTATTGGGCCAATTACAACCAAATTTGGTATGAATGTTCCTTGGGTGACCCTTTTCAAAAGTTGTTCGCAGAATTTTGATTTATGCCCAAATATGGGCGTTTCAGGTTTTTTAACTTTGAAATCTTTAAACATCTTATCCTCAGTAACCATTGGGTCAATTTCAACCAAACTTTGCATGAATTTTCCTTTGGTGACCCTTTTCAAAAGTTGTTCCTGTAATTTTGATTTATGCCCAAATATGGGCGTGGCAGGGTCAGGCACTTTTTTGACTTTGAAATCTTTAAACATCTTCTCCTCAGTAACTATTGGGCCAATTCGACCAAATTTGGTATGAATGTTCCTTTTCCTTTTCAAAAGTTGTTCTAGAATTTTGATTGATGACCAAATAAGGGCTTGGAAGGGTAGGGCAGTTTTTACTTTGAAATCTTTAAACATCTTCTCCTCAGTAACCATTGGGCCAATTTCAATTTTGAATCATCTTACATTAGTCAGGTGAGCGATTTTAGGGCCATTCTGGCCCTCTTGTTTGTTCAATGGTTCAGGCCATACATTTTGCAAAATTACACCTTTAAATATCATTGTGGAACTTCCTATCAGAGTCGGTACGCATACAACAATGGAGTCAGTGGGCGTTTTCCAGCAATCCATCAATTAACTGTAGTTACAAGGTTTAGTAACCTGCTATTGATTTGCAGAAAATAGAAATGTTTCAACTGATCACTTGTCAATAAGATTTAACCTGTCACCACACTGTCCCTCAATTTGCCCACTCTAGAAAAACTGGCTATTGAAAACATTTCTATTGAAAACATTTCAAAAGTAAAAGGAGAAAAAAAGGAGAAAAAGAAAACAAGCAATTGTTGGTAAAAGGCAATTTCTCCTTCCAAACAATGGTTTCTACCTTATATTTCAATTTACACCTATTTGAAATGTTGCCTAAATAGAAATAGAATTGAAGAAATCACCTAGTTAGAAGTAATTTCTTCTTGTACCACATTGTCTTCTAGAAGGTTGAAGGCCCACTGGTATGACTGAGACAACCCAACTTGAAATAAAGAATTTGTTATTAATATTGTCATTGTAAATCCATTCCAACACAACAAAGCTTTTTGACACCCCTAAAGAAAAACAGGAAGGAAAACAATGTGTAAAATTCTTCACTTTCCACAGCGTTTCTACCAAGAAAGTTTAAAAAAAACACCTAAGATCTCTTAAGTTTTAAATTGTCTTCTGCAACTCCTTTCAATTTGGACTAGTCTAAAATTTGTTGACTGGTAATGGCTTAAGGTTATTCTTCAACATTGTTTAACCCATTCCCTCACAACAGAATTTTAGACTGGTCCAAATTCAAAGAAGTTGCAGACAACAATTCTAAGTATTCTTTCTCTATTTTGGTAGAAAACATTGTGGATAATGAAGAAATGGCTTATAACAAGTAATTTCTTTATTTTCCATAATATTTTCAAAAGCTTTTTTGTCTTCGGGGCATTTAAAAGCGTCATTGAGTGGGAATGTGTTAAACAAGGGAGTAATGGTTATTTTATAAGCAGTTTCTTTGTTTTCCACAATGATCTTCCAGATTTTTTTTGCCCCCGCATCGATAGATCGGGGGCATATTGTTTTACCGTGTCCGTCTGTCTGTCTGTCCGTCTGTCTGCAAAACTTCAACTAAACTTTTTCCCTTAAATTCATCCCTAATTAAGTTACAATGCTAATATTTGGTATGTAGTTAGATCTCAACAAGGCGCAATTGGAGAAGGTCATAACATCAAGGTCAAGGTAAAAATTTTAACCCTTTTCCATAAAATTTTACTCAAAAACTTAACCTGCCAACTAAACATTTTTCTATAACTTCATCCCTAATTAAGTTACAATGCTAATATTTGGTATGTAGTTAGATCTCAACAAGGCGCAACTAGGGAAGGTCATTTCATCAAGGTCAAGGTAAAAATTTTAACCCTTTTCCCTAAAACATTACTCAAAAACTTAACCTGCCAACTAAACATTTTCCTATAACTTCATCCCTAATTAAGATACAATGCTAACATTTGGTATGTAGATAGATCTCAACAAGATGCAACTGGAGAAGGTCATTTCATCAAGGTCAAGGTCAAAATTTTAACCCTTTTCCATAAAATTTTACTCAAAAACTTAACCTGCCAACTAAACTTTTTCCCTTAAATTCATCCCTAATTAAGTTACAATGCTAATATTTGGTATGTAGTTAGATCTCAACATTACACAACTAGGGAATGTCATTTCATCAAGGTCAAGGTCAAAATTTTAACCCTTTTCCCTAAAATGTTACTCAAAAACTTAACCTGCCAACTAAATATTTTCCTATAACTTCATCCCTAATTAAGTAACAATGCTAATATTTGGTATGTAGATAGGTCTCAACAAGGTGCAACTGGGGAAGGTCATTTCATCAAGGTCAATGTCACAATTTTAACCCTTTTCTCGTAAATGTTACTCAAAAACTTTACCTGCCAACTTAACATTTTCCTATAACTTCATCCCTAATTGAGTTACAATGCTAGGTCATTTTGTCAAGGTCAAAATTTTAACCCTTTTCCCTAAGACAAAGAAAAAAAACCCAATAAAAATCACCCTGTTCCGGGGGCATGGTTTTTCACAAACACATCTTGTTTATTTGGGGTTGTGAAAAAGCTGGATAGAGTTAATATTGGTTAAATTAGAAAAAAAAACAAATATAAAAATGAAGCTTCTTGCCTCGGGTAGTCTACACTATCTTAAAGAATTATCTTTTGACCAGCAAAATAACCAGATTTAGAGATCTTCAAACATGGGGATTTATTGAGAGTATCATTTAAGCAAGAACCAGAGGGTGTGTGGTTGACTAAGAAAAGGTGACAAATGTGTTGTAACCAAGTACTTTAATATTGAATTAATTTCAATTATCTGTCTGAGTGTCTCAATATCAGATTAGGTTGTCTGACTTTTGCTTCTGTAATTCTATTACTATGATATAACTGGACTTGAAGTCATATTTGAATGAATTTTGATCTATTTATTTACGGTAATGGTCACCAGGAATCCAGATCGGGTGAATAGCACGAGTTTAGATTTCAGATCGGAATCATCAAGTTTTTATAGGAATATGTAATAAGCCAGGTCATTAAATTGCTCTTTCTATTCTGGATATTTAAATTAACCCATTTCCGCTCAATGGTGTTTTTTGACAACCCTCAAGAAAACCAATTGGGAAAACATTGTGCAAAATAAAGAAATTGCTTGATACAAGCAATTTCTTCATTTTGCACAATGTTTTCTACACAGAAAGTTGAAGAAATCTAAAAATTCATAAACTTGAAATAGCTGTCTGCAACTGCAAAATTGTTGTCTGCAACTCCTTTCTTTTTAGACCAGATTAAAATTTTGCCATCAGGTAAAAAGTGCCTGATTGGAGATGGGGGGTACTGTGAGAAAAGAGGAAACGCCTTGTTAAGCCATTACCAAACAACAATATTTTAGACTGGTCCAAATTCAAAGAAATTGCAGACGACAATTTTAACTTCATTAGATTTTAAAAGTCTTCGTCTTTTGGGGTACAAATTATTGTTGATAATGACGAAATTTCTTGTAACAGATAATCTCTCCACTTCACACTGTTATCCAAAACTTGTTTACTAGAGGATGTCAAAAAGCATGATTATGTGGGAATGGGTTAACCCATTACCACACAATGACGCTTTCTGAAGCCCTGAAGAAGTATCATTGTGGGAAAAGGAGAAATTCCTTGTGACAAGCAATTTCTCCATTTTTAGCTCTCTTGAGCACTTTGTGATCACCTTTCGACCGGCGTCTGTTCGTTGTGCGTGTCAGTCAACATTTCTTTAAACAACATCTCCTCCCAAAACCACTGGGCCAATTTGAACCAAATTTGGCAGAAATGTTCCTTAGGTGGTCCCCTTCAAAATTAGCTAAAAGAATTGAAAAACGTTAAAAACTCTGGTTGCCATGGCAACAAAAGTAAAATTTTAAAATAATATTTAAAAATCTTCTCCTTCTGACCCAGAAGGCTATAGCCTTGATATTTTGCATGGAGCATCAGTATATTGATCTTTACAAAATAGCTAAAAGCATGATCCTCGGTCCCAAGGGGCGGAGCCTCATGGGGTTGGGGTTAATATAGAAATAAAGAATGATTTTTTAAATGACATCTCCTCCCAAACCACTGGGCCAATATTAACCAAAATTGGCAGAAATGTTCCTTAGGTGGTACCCCCTTAGAAATAGCTAAAAGAATTGAAATATGTTTAAAACTGTGGTTGCCATGGCAAAAATTTCAAAATAATCTTAATCTTCTCCTCCTGACCCAGAAGGCGTAGAGCCTTGATATTTTGCATGAAGCATCAGTATATTGATCTTTACAAAATAGCTAAAATCATGATTCTCGGGTCCCCAGGGACAGAGCCGGGGGGGGGGGGGGGAAGGTGTTATAGGCATGAAGCATCAGTTCACAAACTTCTTTCTTATTTCTGAAATTATTACCCATGGATCCAGAGGTAGGAAAAAGATTTTCCCTTCTTTCAAATCAGCACTAAAGCCTTAGAATTTGTAATTTAGACTTTTGGATCCCCAGGCTCATAGTCTTTATATGTAAGTGTGGCCCACTTGTATCATAATCCTAACCTTTACATGAAATTAGACTGTTGAAAGAACAAGAGCCTTTATGTCAGGTGAGTGCCCCAGGGCCAACGGCCCTCTTGTTTACAATGATTTCTTTCCTATTTGGCACTTATTTTCTTATTTTAGCACAACTTGAAATGTTGTCTGCCACTACTTTTAATTTAGATTGATCTAAAACTGTCTGTCTGGGAATGGTGAAAAAGTAGTTTTCCCTTTTCCAACAGTTTTCCAAAGCATGATTTACTCAAATGTAGGATTGTGTAGCACTTTGTTAAGTACTGGGAAGTTGATACATTGTATAGTTTCAGACGTCATAACCCCAAAGGATAAATTGTGATACTGCCATAGTGGTTATCTCCCTTGATTTCTCTACTGATACCAACCATATATGAGCAAAATATCAATCAGAAGAACCATGTTCTAAAGCTAGTGTTTCTGAACGAAATCTGTGTATGTCTTTATAGAAGTTTCCTGCTTTGAGGGGGGGGGGGGTTACATCTGTTTTGGAGTTACAATGAAGTTTTTTGTTTAACCCATTACCACACGAGAAATCTTAGACTGGTCTAAATTGAAAGATGTTGCAGAGGGAAAATTTTTAGTTGATTTAATTTTTAAAATCTTAGACTTTTTGGGGAAAAAAACCATAGTGGATAATGAAGAAATTGCTCGTAACAAGCAATTTCTTCATTATCCACTATGTTTTGTAGAGCTTTTATATTGAGGGGCTTTTATTGTCATTGTGTGGGAATGGGTTAAAGGCTTGTTATTAGCCCTTTCCAGTTCCAACTCCGGGATTTTATGTCGCTGTAATTTTATACTTGAGAAAACATTTATCCTTTTCCCGCAATATTTTCCACTACATAGCATGATTTCATTTCAAACAGCATCCATTTTTCACTGTCATCTGTAACATCTTTCAATTTTGTCCATTCTAAAATTTGAAAAAAAAAATAAAACAGGAATAAGGTTAATCTGCCCTTTACTTTGAATTTGCAAATAGTAATGAAACTATTGAAACTAACTTTAAACCCCATTCAATCAATCATAAATAAATCTGGGCCAGCATTTATGCATTTAAATTTGATAGATTTTCTATTTTTATATACTAACAATTCCTCTCAAATTAAAAGTTTTGTTAAGTACATATGAATTAGTATCATGTTTCTTTTAAATTAGTTGAATTCCTCAGGTATTGTGTGAAATTCTTATCTTACATTTTGTCAGTTTGATTTTGGCAAAGTACTTTGTTTTGTGCCTAGTCAATATGCAGTCTTTTTTCAAAAATAGTGAGTTAATATTTCCCTCCATTTGTCTTCTTAACCCTTTACTGTTCAATCCCCTGGTTTTTACACCCCGTTATACTTGAGGAAATATTGTGGAAAAAAATTAATTAAATATTTTCTTTACTACTGAACAATTAGTTTTCGAATACTAGATGGTTGTCCCAGGACAATTGCTGTCTAGCAAACAAAGTTTTGACAATCAACTTGATCTTGACCATCAATCTCTCATAACAGAGAATAATTGTGTTAAATATTTTTGAATGCATCCATAATTGTAGGAGACATGCTCTGGACAATCACAATTTTAGTGTTTGACCTTGAGCTGTGACCTTGACATTAGAGATACCCCAAATATTCTTTCAAATGGCACATCCACGCTTGATGGAGAAACCATTCCCTTGACATTTGAACTATCCCGAAAATTCTTTCAAATGGCACATCTACTCATTATGGAGAATAATTATGGCAAGTTATTTCGAAATCAATCCATAAATGTAGGAGTAATTGTCCGGACAAATTTGGATGGATGGAAGGACTAACTTGTTACTAAATTGTTACAAGCAATTTCTTCATTATCAACAATGTTTTCTACCCAAAAAGATAACGATTTAGAAATATCCATTTTGTCATGTGGGAATGAGTTAAAGCACTAGAAGAAATATTCAAAGGTAAAAAATTATTTTGAAAATTAATTTTATAAACAAATGTGGGTTATAGGAATCAAACAGGAGGTACAGACTTAAAGATCAGACTGCACTTATGTGCAGGCTGAACTTTGTCTATACCTCCTGCAAAGATCAGGTTTAGGATTACAAGGGTTAAGGATGTTCAAACAGCTTAAAATCCAGTTCAATCTATTATTCTTTTTGCACCCTGATTTTCTCTTATGCAGTAAATCAGTAATGTTTTGAAAAGGGTAAGAGTTGGCCAAGTTGGCCATTATCAAATTTTTGATGAAGGAAGGAAGAAAATTATTTTGCACTCCTAATTTTATGAGCCATTTGACAATGAAATTTGTTCCAATGTCATAAAAATCATTGTGTGGAAAAAAGAATATGAAACTATCAATTTTCTGGTTTTAACTAAAAGAAAGGTTTTTGTTAACACTAAAACAAGGAAATGAATTGAGAACTTCTACAATTCAAGACAATCAGGTGTCTTATATCTGTAACCCATTACCACACACAAAAAAAATTAGGTTGGTCCAAATTGAAAAATGTTGAAGACAACAAATTTGATTTTATGAAATTTTAGATTTTTTCAAATTTTTGGGTAGAAAACATTATGTAAATTGAAAAAATTGCTTATTTCAACCAATTTCTTCATTTTACACATTGTTTTTGCATATTTAGCTCGCTTTTGTGATCACCCTGTGTCTGTAGTATGTTGGAAGTTGTCTACAATTCTTTAAAAAATCTTCTTTGTAATCAAAGGGCCAATTTCAACCAAACTTGGCAGGAATGTTCCTTTTCAAAACTAAAAAAGTGGTTGTGAAATTTTGATTTGCCAAATATTTGGGCATGGCTTGGCCGGGCTTATGAGACTTGGAGAAATCATGAAATAGTTCTTTAAAAATCTTCTCCTGAACCATTCAGCTCTTTATCTACCATTTAATGTTCCTGAACTTTTTCACAGGGGTCAGTGGAACAAAAGTGATCAGCTACCAAACTACATCTACCTAAGATCCTACCCTGTTCAGTGGTTATGAAAGCACTGGCTTGGCTAAGATCTGGGAGAAATCAAAGAAATCATTGGGGTTATGTGCAGGCTGATCTCAGTCTATACCTCCTGTCTCAACAGGAATATTTCTAATTCTTGAATATTAGATACCGCTACATTTTCTTTATTTGGCATCAGAATCGAGTCTGAAATGCCCGGCATAATTAGCCTTTCACAAAATTATCTGTTTTTTCAACACTTTAGAAAAATTGAATTGAAAAAATACATGTAGGAGAAATTTTTTGCTTCTGTCCTAGTTAACTCTTATTATCTTTGCTGTTTTTGGAGAAAATTTGATATTTTGCTTTTGTCATCTCCAACCTCTTTCAATTCGGACAAGTCTATATTTGTTCATCGAATAATTGGTTATGGACCTTATGATCCATGTTATCTGTAGTTTAGCAGGAACTGAACCAATGACCATCAAAAGACTAGATTGCAAAACTGGGCCATTTAGGACACCAATGACAGGAGTTAGTCTAAATGAACAAATGTTTCAAATTCAAATGCAAATTTTGATACATAGCTATTTTAACATAATAGGGATTAGGGGTAAAATACAATTTAGAGCTGTTGGGAGTGTTTTATGAATGGAGAAATAACCCACACATCAATTATGAATGTTGGAAGACTGAACTTTTTACATGGTTGGTTACGTTTTTCTCCCCTTAATTCACTAGTTTTCAATTTTTGTTGAGCCCGCTACCCCTGTGTCATGTTTATGAATTATTCATGAAGTATTCATGTAAAAAACACGAAGTCTTCATGAGTTGAATTCTTGAATACTTCATGAATAAGAAGTGAACAGCAAATGAGACAATTCATTAAAAACTCATGAAATAATGAGTCAAGAATTATTCATGAAGGACAGCATGCATAAAAAATTCATGTTTCAAGAACACATACACATTCTTAAAAAAATCATCAATGAAGCACTGGTTTTTCTTCATGAAGAATTCATGAAAGATTTATGAAAATACATTTAATATGAAGTTTTCATGCATTTTTTGTTCACCAACTTAATGTCTCATTTGCTGTTCATTTCTTCTGCATGAACTCTTCAAGAATAATAATGCTTGAAATTTCATGCATATTATTTTGTCTCCTACTTATGAATACTTCATGAATACTTTACAGAGTTAAATTAATGAATGCTAACTGAATTGTGTGACAAATGCATCAATATTTCATGAAATAAAGATCGAAGAACAATTGAACATTTGTTGGTTTTTTGCTTTAAATTCCTCAATTGGACATAAAATAGTTGATTGATTGATTGAATGGGGTTTAACGCCGCTTTCAACTGCGGGTGGTCAGTGCACCTACCTGTGTTTTCCTAGCTCACCTATACCAGTACTCACACTCCTTCCCAAGCCACTGACTGCTTTGAGAGGTGAAAATTCACCGGAAAGAAGTTGCCGCTGACAGGATTCAAATCAACCCCCTCATGACCATCTGCAACCTTCAGGTCGTGGAACCGACGCTCTACCAACTGAGCTAACCCGACAGGGCGAACATATAATGGCCTCTTTCGGTAGCAAGATCAATGGATAAGTTACTTCTTTGCCACTTTACTAAGTTGAAAGCAATTGCAGATAATTTAAATCAGCCAACAAAATAGGATTTATGTGTGATAGAGAGAAAACATTGAGGGAAAAGGAGAAAATGCCAATTTCAAGCTTTTTCTTCTTTTCCGTCAATGTCTTTGCTCTTTTCTTTCAGATTGTGCTGTAAAGAGTAAATATCAACATGAATATCCCTTGGTCTATAATTTACAACAAAATACAAAACTTAATCTTTGCTCTACTTGTTTTTCTGACGAAGAGTTTTTTGTAAATTCTCGAACTTTTTAATAAAAATTTCTTTCGAAATGTTTGTTTTTTTTCTAACAGCTGTTTCTAACAACACAAGCTTCTTTTGGTCAAGCGGGGGGCGGGGGGCCCCTGTGCACTTCGATGTTTTCTTTCCTGTTCTGGAACAGTTGATTAAGTTCTCCTCTGTAAAAATGGCTTTGGCCAAAGTTGTCAGTACACTTTGTACATCTATCTCTGCCATGTGTTCTACCAGTTTTGACATTTTTTCCGTTTCTCCATCCTCAGCTGTAACTTTCTTAGATTCCAGTTCAGCTATTCTTTCCTCCAATCTCCGCTGCTTCCTTCTCAGGCGCTGAACATCTTCTTTCAACCTGTAAAAATACGAAACAATATCTGTTTGTTAAACACAAACTCTCCCATAAACTTTGACCTTAACCTAGGTTCTATGACCTTGAATAAGGTAATGTGCCATTCAGCAGATGCACCTACATACCAAATTTGAGCCTTGTAACTGAATTAGTTTAGGAGTAATGGGAAAATGTTGGGTTTCAAGTTAAATTTGTGCAGACAGACGGACAGACAAACAGTAAAACTATATGCCCTCGATCTATCCATTCAGGGGCATAAAAACAAGAAGTGTTTGTGAAACACAAATGCCCCCATAATTTGACTTTGACCTAGGTCATGCGACCTACAGCAGACTTGCATTGATCACAGGAACCTCCATACTAATTACTAAATGTGATTTGTTTGTATGTTTTCGTTCGTGTTTTGCCATCTAGGGCTAATGGACGTCCAAGAGAGAGGGAAGCGGACACAGGGAGCCCGGGTTTTACCCCTACTCTTACATGATACAGCTCCCTGGTTCTTTTACGTGCCAAGTGTATAGCACTGATACACAGGGGTCTGACCCGGTCAGTCACTTTATTCTGATACTGACGAACCAGTCATTATGCTTACCCTTAATTCTTGAGCACCAAAGAGGGAAAGCCATAACTACCATTTTTAAAGTCTTTGGTATGACCCGGCCAGGGCTCGAAACCAAGACCTCCCACACCAAGGCGGACGCTCTACCAACTGCGCAAACGGGGTGGTCACTTGTAATGGAATTAGTTTAAGGGTAATTGCAAAATTTAAAGTTACCATATTAAGTTTGTGCAGAGGGACGTATGGAAAGACAGACAATGCTAAAACTATATGCCCCTGATCTTTTGATGTGGGGGCATAGAAAAAGATGATTTATGTTATATGTATTTGACCTTTAACATTTCACAGTGTCCTTGAACTTTGATGCACAGACCTGGATCTTATGCTACAAACATTTTTGTTGTAGTGAAGATATGTACCACTCACAAACACCTTTGCAGTAAAAGGCTTTTGAAAACATTGTTGGAAAAGGAGAAATTGCACAAAACATGCAGTTTCTCCATTTCTCACTGTTTTCTACAACAAATCAGTTATTAAAAATTCAGTTTTAATTTATTGTCTGCAATTTCTTTTAATTTTGAAAAGTCCAAAAATTGCTCGGTGGTTATGGGTTTAGTTAATGCTGACAGACGGACAGGCATTAGAAAATCACAAGAGTTCAATTTGAGCACTTATGTGCTCAGGCGAGATAAGAAATATATATTTAAACTTACTGAGCCAGTCCATCATCTGTATCAGATTTTCTTTTGCTTGAGGATGAATCTGTTAATGAATATAAAAAAATCATACATTATTAGAGGTTTATATGATTATTAAAATCATTATAATGCATTTATATTCCAGTTTGCTTTGATTCGAACCCTGGTCTGCCTCTGGCCAACCTTTTTCCAACAATAGATGAAAGTGAAAGCAACCCAATTTGTTTCTCTTTTACCAATTGACTGTGAAAAAAGCTGACAGTGACTTGGTAAGATGTAGATATGTACTGGTGGAGAAATACCAAGACCATATGATCACAGTGGTTTATCTGGAATACTGTTGAAAATGACAAAAAACAAATAATTCAATTAATTATACACCTCAGACATTATACTCTGGTCAGGATCTTTAATCTCATTGACATAACCCTTTACCCAACAAATTCAATCCCTTGTTTTCAGGTCTGCTGTAGAAGTCTAATTGGAATACAAGAAATTGCTCAGAACACAAGCACATTTTTATACTAGCATAATAATATGGTGGTTTAATGCAAGACTGTACAAAACCCTAAATACAGCCTCCATTTCATCTGTCCATCTTTGTAAAGTCTTCTGGAATCCTATTCCATCAACTGATATGACTTAACCCATTACCACTCATGCAATTTTGGACTTTTCCAAATTGAAAGAATTTTCAGACGACAAATTTAAAACTGTTAAAAAACTGCTTCTTTTTTCTGATGGGATAGAAAACATTGTGGGAAAGGGAAAAGTTCTGTGCAATTTCTCCTTTTCCCACAATGTTTTCTAAAATCGTCTGCTGCAGATCCGTAAAAACAAGGGATTGAGTGGGAAAGAGTTAAGACAATCTCAGGACTAGTTCTTGTACTTTCTTTCAAGATAATTATAGTTAAAATTGTTTTTACCTGACTTCTTGTTTTCAACAGCACTACATGCAGCTGCTTCCTTTGTTGGCTCAGGTGTCGTAACATCTGTCAGCCGTTTTGTTGGTTCTGGTGTTTTAACTTCGGTCACTTGTTTTGTTGGTTCTGGCATTATAACTTCGCTCACCTGTTTTGTTGGTTCTGTTTTTTCTTCGGTCACCTGTTTTGTTGGTTCTGGTGTTTTACTGGTAACATCTGTCGTCCGATTTGTTGGTTCTGGTGTTTTAACTTTGGTCGACTGTTTTGTTGGTTCTGGTGCTTTAACTTCGGTCACCTCTTGTCCCATGGACTCTTTTACACCTAGAGAAGTTAAAACAGAATTAGCTACCATATTCCATTCACCCAATTCCATTCTCTGCTTTGTCTGTCCCATTTTTAGCTCAGGCCGTTATCTTGATCAATTGAGTGAAAGTCATTTTAAGACACCAACAGGATAAATGTTTCTAAACATTCAAGGGCAGTTAAGTCTAGGACAAGAAAAGCACTAAGTTAAACTTTGACCTTTACCTGTGACCTTGACCTTTGAGCAAATGAGAAAATTCTCACTTTAAGCCCAACTAGGGATGATACTGAACACATGTGTGAAGTTTGATCAGAATCGGCCCAGTAGTTCCTGGGATTTTGTCCAGACAAGAAAAGCACTAAGTTAAACTTTTACCTTGAACTGTGACCTTGACCATTGAGCAAATGAGATAATTCTCGCTTTATGCACAACTAGGGATGATACTGGACACATTTGTGAAGTTTGATCAGAGTCGGCCCAGTAGTTCCTGAGATTTCATCCGGACAAGAAAAGTGGATGGACAGACAGACAAATAGATGGACAGACAGACAGCCAAGGCAAAAACAATATGGAGTGGGGAGACATAAAAATTTTTGCCAAAGGTCCATTAGGTGATGATGCTGCATAAATTTAAATTATTCATGAACCTTTACCAAAATTTCAAATAAAAGACTTCCTGTTTTTGAAAATGGTCAACTTGCTTGTTGCAAGCATTTCACCAGAACGTTTACAATTCTTTCACACATAGCTATAAAAACAGGTTTTTGTGTTTTCAATAGTATGCTGTACAGTATACAACATGAAAATTATAACATTTACCTTTAGTCTTGTCTTTAACAACATCATAAGAGTATTTCGGTGGTAATGCTGCCCTTTTTTCAAGTAACTTCTTGTCAGCTAAAAAAATACAAGGGATATTCCAATTATATATTTGTTTACAGTCAGTTTAGGCACATGTTTATATTTTATAATTTTTTCAGTTCGGTTCATCAGTTTCAGTATCCTCAGAGATCCTTGTACCTTGCCCTTAACCCTTTCCCACTCAATCCCTTGTTTGTACGACTCTACCGTGATTAGAGGTTCGATCCCCGACGGCTGCACTCATCCTTTCCGACTATTTGTCTCTCACCAATGGGTCGATAATCGTAGACCTATGTGAGATAGCAGCTGGAGGCTAGGAAGGGATGTAATGGTAGTACAGGTGTGAGAAATACCAGGATTCCATTGTTAGGTGCTCCAGCCGCCGCGATATAACTGAAAGATTGTTGAAAGCGGCGTAAAACCCCATTCAAACAAACAAAACCGTGATTAGAATGGGAAAACATTGTGACAAAAGGAGAAATTGCACAGAGCATGCAATTCTCCTTTTCCCACAATGTTTTCTGTCCTATCAGAGAACCAGAAGCAATATTTAACAGTTTTGAATTTGTCGTCTGCAAATACTTTCAATTTTGAAAAGTCAAAAATTGCCTGAGTGGTAATGGGTTAAGGATTGAAATAAGAAACTAATCTTCTAAACATAAACATATATATATATGTCTAAATATTTTACCTTCTATAGAAAAATATCTCATCAAGCATTTAATCCCAATAAATTTGCAAAGTTACAAAATTATTTCAATCACAAGTGTCAAATTTATCAACAGTGTGAAAAAAGTTTCCATATATACTGAATCCATGACCTTATTCCGGTGACCTCGTGTGAATTTGTGTGTGTGAAATCAAGGGAGAATTCGTGGAATATTCATTCCTATACATACTGATTTTTTTATAATCACTCTCATGTCTACTTCCTGAAAATACACCCAGTATTAACGCCGACGTCAAACGCCGCAGTCGGGTTTCAAACACCGGACTTTTTGTCTAGGAGTTTCTTTTCATTGATTTAATCCAAGTTATGAAACAATGTTTGGGATGGGAAGGGTAAATAAAATGATTTCTAAATCGTGGGTGTCCTCTGGATCGTTGAATAATGATTGTCCCTGCTTCCCAACGAGAAAAGTCTTCATCAAGTTTCAGATTTAATTACCGCCCTTGCGGAATATTAACTGGGCTCCTAGTGTCGAGTTGATAAATGCATTTAAGAATAATGTGAACTTACCGTGGATTTCGCAAATAACAGCCTCGTAAGTATGCTGTCCGTACTTAGCTGTAATTAGTTGGCCTTCTCTATAGTGACATTCCTCCTCTTTCGGTTCGACAACATCATTGGATCGGATGACAGATAGGAACCTATCCTCCCACTGGATTAAAAAGTACACGCTATTTTTGCCAGCCATTGCTTCCATTGGCGCCCCCTGCATAACCGTCCAGCGTTTAAATTGGTTCTCGGATTACAGTAAAGCTCTTTCAATACGCCGAGGAATGAAGCGAGAACCAGTTTTGAAATAGCAGAACGAGGCAATAAGTGGATTACCCCGTTACGTCACTAATAACGTCATCTTTTCTCACGTGACTACTTGTCAAAAGTAGAATCTCGCTAAATAAATGTTTCTACAAACACATAATTATCACAATTAATGTTTATGGAAATAAAACATAAATGTCTTGGAATTAATTCCATACATGCTCGCGCTGCTTTTAGTGAAATACCATATATAGATCTCGGGAAATACTCGATGACGTAATCAGAGGAGCCAGCACACTTCCGTTTAAAAGTTGTACATGTGATTCGTCAACAAGCATTGGTTCCGTGGAGTAGATAACAGGTATTTTATTTTATTTTAATCGTATTTCTTTAAACAGTGATGTATATGCAGTTACTATGTGATAATTTAAGCCTCGTTTTGAGACTTATTATCTCCGATTTTGATTGAATAATTGGTGGAAAGGTGCGAGTTTATCACTCGTCAACAAAATGGATTTCCTCCGCGAAAATTTGACTAACAAATCATCCGACGGCGAATTTCGTCGGAAGAAATTAGTTTTAACGTAGAACCATATAGATATGCAATTAGTATAAGATGATATCTTTATGAGTAAATGGGTGGATGGAGATCGTACAATGTTGAATTCTGCCACTTATCGTAAACCCAGTCTTGACCCAATATATTTCGTCTGCCCGCGAAAATCCTCCGACCGATTTGTTTGGTTATTTCTTACAAGACCATGGTTTCCCCGCGTCGTCCCGAGAAACTAATCGCTATGCTACTCAGTTTTTGTCCTCCAATGACACGCAAAATTTATATCCTATAAATTTCGGGAGAAACGACACCCGATGAGATGAAGGTGTCCGCAAGCCGATCGGCAACCAGCTTGGTCGTTTTCACTCGATATGTCATGTGTGCTGGGGCTACACGGGATCTATTGAAGTTGTATTTAAAAAATCAGATTTATTTCATTTTCATTAAAAATCCAAACAAAAAATAAACAAAACAAATTCAAATCTTCATGTAATTATGGGGCCCGATATTACGTCATACCTGGTCAGGTAGGTTTATGAGAAAAACCTTTTCATGTTTTCCCTTCAACAGCAATGACTGTCTCGTCTTGATAACTGGGTTCTCCATTGTTTAACACATAAGTCTTAACAAAAGAATATTAAAATCACTACAGACATCTCATTATATTTGACGAAAACAGAATAAATAAACAACTGGTCTTGCCTACTTTAACTGTGCCACCTGAGAACGGATGCATGTTTGTTCATAGGAAATTTTGGGGACATGGTAATTTGAAAGAAAAGGTAAACAAATGGTTAACTTTTTATTGGTGTTTATTTATGCTTACTATTTTTCCCACCTACTTACCTGTTCTTACCTGTAACTGAACATCTCTTGAGTTCTGAAAACCAATTTTCATTTCCTGAAATATAAAGTTTAAAGCATTATCTTTTTAATGGTAAATGACATTACTATGTTGTACAACTACAAGTTTCTCAAGATACGGTAAGGTTATAAAAACTACAGCTTTATCCATTCATGAAATTTATTGTTATTGATAAAATAGTCAGCTCACAGTACTGGACCTATGTAATATACAAGAGTTAATAGTATTTTCTCAATTTTCAGTGTTACAATATGGCAGAGGCTGTTAAAAAAGAGGAATCTTTCTGTAAAGTTTATGTGAATGGGAAAAGCTGTTTCCAGTGCAAACTGTGCTCCAGAAATGTCTCAACAAAAGCTAATGTTTTGAAACACCTATTTACTCAACATAAACTCTGTAAGTATTAACCTGATTGCATATAGACATAATGAGAGTTACCCCCAACCCGTATTCAGACAAAGTGGAATATATTTTTTCGTAAATCTCAGTTAGTGACAGATGATTATGTAAAGATACATGTTTAAAAAATACATAGTGCAAACTTTCTGTGTAAGCCACAACCACTCGGATATTTTTTTACTTTTCCAAAATGAAAGGAGTTGCAGAGCCAAGCAACAGACTACTTCTTCACAATGATTGTTAGCTCCACAAGAAAGCAGTTTCCTCTTCTACTTAATTTGTACTTTTATTAGCTCACCTGAGCACAACGTGCTCAGGTGAGGTATTGTGGTCACTCAATGTCCGTCGTGCGTCGTCAACTTTTACTTAAATGACATCTCCTCCTAAACCTCTGGTCAGATTTTCATGAAACTTCACAAGAATATTCCCCTCATTGCCCTCTACCAAAATAGCTAAAACCGTTCCGCTCCGTTAAACAAGATGGCCACCAGAGCTAAAAATAGAAAAATCTTCAAATGATATCTCCTCCTAAGCCAATGGGCCAAATTTAGAATAATTTCACAGGAATGTTCGTCCCATTGCCCTCTACTAAAATAGCTAAAATCTTTGTGTTCAGTTGAACAAGATGGCCGCCAGAGCTAAAAATAGAAATATCCTTTAAACAACATCTACTCTGAAGCCAATGGGCCAAATTCAAAATAATTTCACAGGAATGTTCTCCCCATTGCCCTCTACCAAAATAGCTAAAATCGTTCTGCTCCGTTAAACAAGATGGCCGCCAGAGCTAAAAATAGAAAAATCTTTAAACGACATCTCCTCCTAAGCCAATGGGCCAAATTCAAAATAATTTCACAGGAATGTTCCCCGCATTGCCCTATACCAAAACAGCTAAAATCGCTCCGCTCCGTTGAACAAGATTGCTGCCAGAGTTAAATTAGAAAAATCTGGCCAATGGGCCAAATTCAAAATAATTTCACAGGAATGTTCCCCTCATTGCCTTTACCAAAATAGCTAAATTCGTTCCGCTCCATTGAACAAGATGGCCACCAGAGCTAAAAATAGAAATATCCTTTAAACAACATCTCCTCTGAATCAAATGGGCCAAATTCAAAATAATTTCACATGAATGTTCCTCTCATTGCCCTCTACCAAAATAGCTAAAATCATTCACAGGACCTTGATGATCTCTACCAAATTTGCAAAAAAAATTTAAATCCGACGTCTGTCTGTCTGTCAGTTGTCAACAATTTCTTAAAATGCAAACTCCTCCTGAACCCCTTATTAGATTTTCTTCAAATTTCACAGCAATGTTGCTCTTGATGACCTCTACCAAAGGTGCCAATAGAAATGAAATCTGTGTAGAACTCTGGTTGCTATGACAAAAAATAGTGCCGTGATTTTTTTTACACTGTAAGGGCTGATCATTCTAAAGTGATAAGAGACCATGTCACAATTGACTCAGGTCATCATGGCCCTCTTGTTTAACTTTTCCAAATTGAAAGGATTTTCTGATGACATAATATGTAAAACTGATACAAGCATGTTTTGAGATGACAAAAAAACATTGTGGGAAAGGCAGAAGGTTTGGCCAGAAGAGCTTATTGGATGATATGTTGTCCGTCGTCCAGCATTAAGAGCATTATAGAGACTTTCATTTTTCCTTCAATCTTAACCAAACTTGCACAGCTCATTGATACCCATGAGAGCTTGGTTCCTTTGAAAGTGAGCAAAATTGAATCATTTGGTACATAGTTATATGCCAATATTTGTATATGGGTAAGTCGTGTCCACATTTGCTTTAAAATTTCTCTATGTGCGCACGAAGCAATATTTTTCGAGTTATTAATTTGCAACTTTTTAAAGCATTGGAGGAAAAGTAGACATTGCATATATAAAAAGCAGAAACTTAAAATATTATTTGACACAAGTGTGTATGTTTTTGCCAGATGCTTTCAGATGGGAAGACCCTTAAATTGCACTTCAGTTGAAGGGTCAAAGGTCATATGTGGATAATGTTGAGCGATTCAGGCACCCATGGGCCTCTTATTCCTACTGCCACAATGTTTTGCTAAGCCTTTCACTGTAAATTAAATAAATTTAAAAAAACTACTCTAAAACATTTGTGTCATAAAAACACAAAATTAAGATCTTATTGGCCATATGTTTTGATTATCATTCCCATCTTTTGCTTTTATTTTTCAGGTGAAACATCTGATAATATGCCTGAAAGTTTGCCAGTGATTGTTGAAATACAGAAATATCAAGGAGGTGGCGAAGATGTTGACCATCTTAACGATGATGATCACAAGTTCATGGATGATTCGGAAATGAACTCTGAAAAACACTTTGAAATTTCTTCACTTCACTCCTTTCCGAGAATGTTTTTAAAAGGCAGTTTAAAGTCTTAATCGTGTCATAAGAGTTAACATTTAGAGCCCCTTATAAACAAATTGTTTTTTTTAACTCAGGAAAAAAGAAGCTTAACTTTTATAGCATTTTTACAAGTCTCTTTGATAGATGATTTGTAGCATTTCAGGCATTGCAGATCCAAGATCAGACTGTATTTTCTGTGCAATCTGATCTTAACCTTCACTGTGACAATTAAAGTTGTACTTGCCACTTGAAAGGTTAATGGCAATATTTTGTGTTTTTGTTGTTTTGTTTTTTTTTTTTCAAGAAAGGGGGATTGCAACACAAAGGTATCCTTTGTAAAACCATGTTCAATCTTCAATGCCTGAAGACGCATTTAGTCATCCTGCAGCAGACGACTTTAAAATGACATAGTAAAAATACAGAAAATCTTTCAGAATTGCCAATTTAAAGGCTGATAATGAGCATTTTCTGCTTTTGTCTCAATGTTTTCCGAAGTCGTCTGTTGCAGAACACATAAATGCGTTTTCAGGCATTGAAGAGTTAAGAGAATTCAATGAAGTTAAAAGTCTAGAACACTCATTAATATTCCTGATTGTTTCTTGAAGAAAAAAAATCATGAATTACAGTTTTTTCAAGAATTTCACATTACTGAATACTTCATAAAAAAATCATCACATATCAGAAGCATTTTTCTATCAAAGTTCATGGATTGTATGATTCATAAAAGATTCTTGATCCATCCTTTAGATATGTTCATGAAGATTTTATGAATGTCTTAAAATGCTTGATTTCTTCATGAAGTGGACAACAGCACACTTCATGCATAAAACTTCATGAACTAAGATTATGAAGTGATCAAGAAGGGTTCATGAACACTTCTTAATGGTAGTGAAATATTCATGATTTCATGAATTCCATTTCGCAGGGGTTGTGATGAGCAAGACATAGCTGTTACTATAACAAGTCTGTGTATGTGTGTTAGTGTGTTCGTATGTTAGTCCTTCTGAATTTATCCAGACAATTACTCATACATTTATGAATGAATTTCAAAATATCGTGGCACAAACATTCTACACCATGAGTAGATGTGCCATTTGAAAGAATTTTTGGGATAGTTCTAATGTCAAGGCCACAGTTCAAGGTCAAACGGTAAAATTGTGTTTGTCCGAACAACTACACCTTCATTTATGGATGGATTTCAAAATAACTTGGCACAATCAATCTCCATCATGAGTAAATGTGCCATTTGAAAGAATTTTTGGGATAGTTCTAATGTCAAGGTCACAGCTCAAGGCCAAACACTAAAATTATGATTGTCAAGAGCATTTCTCCTACAATTATGGATGGATTTCAAAACAAATTGGCACAATTATTCTCCATCATGACTAGATGTGCCATTTGAAAGAACTGTTTGGATAGCTTCAAGGTCAAAGGTCAAGGTCAAACACTAAAAGTGATGGTGAAGGTCATGTTGATGGTCAAAACTTTGCGGGCCCGACAGCGGTTGTCCTGGGACAACCATCTAGTAGTAACTCCTGCATTTGAGACCATAAAGGAGGTTATTGCAACCAAAATTTTGTTTGTTCTTAACTCTTGTCATCCTGAATAAGCTGAATAAGTTAGCTTGAGAAAGTAAATTCAGGTGAGCAATCTAGGGCCGTCTTGTTTATTAGCTTGGCAAAGACATGGTATTGTATGCAAGTCCTTTTTGTGGCTGTCTTTACTAACTTACAACTATGCAGCATTAACACTTAAATAAGTTTCTCAGATAGCAGATTTGGCTTGTTCTCGCACAAGCCTGCTTTTCAGCTCACCTGAGCACAACAAGCTGAAGGTGAACTGTTGTGATTGGTAAATGTCTGGCGTCTGTCTGTCCGTAAACATTTATTAAATCATCTTCTCCTCCTAAACCAGAAGGCCTTTAGCTTTGATATTTGGTACATATCATCACCTATTGACCCTTTGTAAAATCAGGGATCGCCCAGAAAAGGGCTAACTTTAAGAGTACAGAAATTCTTGTTTGAAGAGGGTCAAAAAGCTTTTGAAAATATTGTGGAAAATTAAGGAATTGTGTTTGATAAGCGATTTCTCCATTATTTACAATGTTTTCATAAAAAAAAAAAAAAAACACACTCCAAATTTTATCAACTGACAGTTGGTTTCTACAACTTCTTTTAATTTGGACCACCCTAAAATTTGATAGGTTAACAGGGATTGATTTCAATTAAAGAAAAGGAACAACCTGATTGGGGGAGAAACTTTACTAAAATAATCCTTTAACCATAACCAGACTGGTCCCAACTGAAAGAAGTTACAGACAGCATTTCAAAATGCATTAAGGCTGAAAAATTAGTGCCATATAGCTTAGAAAACATCATGAGAAAAGGAGAAATTGTTTGTAACAAGCAATATCCCCTTTTCCAAAAAGTCTTCCACAATCAAATCTCTTCAGGGTATCAAAAAGCGGCATTATGTGATAATGGGTTAATGCTATCAGTTATATCATCAATGAAAGGGGGATGTAACTTTCTGCCTGAATAAAATATATAATCACAACATTGTGCTTTCAAAGTTGTGGTTTAAGTTTTCTTTGGCCCTTTTATTTTTCAAATGTAATTGGTGGTTTTCTGTAGTTTTCAATAAAAATTCGCCCTACCTACTTGCACTTCATGATTATATACTTAACGACCGAAAGAGATGGACTTTAGTGTATATTTTGAAATAGACCATTAATCTTGGTAAATGTCACCTAGCTTAATCCCTTCTTTGATTAGTCTAGTATCTGATAGCAAACTGTCACGTCACCTGCTGTTGTGACAATATTTCATAAACATGTAATTGTTTTAAATTGACCCATTCCCACTCATTGACGCTCTTAGACGTCCCCAAATACAGAACACTTTTGAAACATTGTGGCAGTCTAAACTTTTGCCGTCTTGAAATTGGTTATTGGTTGATTAACCCATTATGACGATAAATTTTATACTGGTCCAAATTGAAAGGAGTTGTAGACAACAAATTGTCACCAATTTATCATATCAGCAACGGATTATTGTCATTCTTTCTAAGGCTATTTTCAGATCTGTTCTTAATATTAGCCAGTAACGGTCAAGCATCACAATGAAAATGATTATGAAGCTTGTGATGATTAACCCTTTCCTGTTTTGCAAAATTTTAGACCCGTCCAAATTCAAAGGTTTTGCAGACGAAAATTTAAAGTGGATATAATTTGGAAAATAACCATTTGGTAGGGTAGAAAACATTGTTAAAAAAAAAGAAATTGCTTTTCACAAGCAATTTCTTCTTTTCCCACAATGTTTTCGCAATTATAAAATCACAGGGACGTAAAAACCAGGGTTTGAACATGGAAATGGTTAACTATCACAGTTAAAGTTAGCCATCAGATACTTGACTGATTCAGGGTTTTAACACTATCACTATAATTCCTCGCTGTAGCCGTATAGGGATGTTGGGCATTTCTAGCACAGAACTTTGGCTTATCTTCATTCCGAATCAATGAAAGTAATTGAAATCTGATGGGTCATTTCCAAACAATCCCGCTTTTTCATGGCCTTAAAGAGAACTGGTTCATGAAAATATTGTTGAAAACAAAGAGATAGCTTGTCACAAGCAAAGACAAATATTCAAAATTCTACAAACTTTGAATTGTCATCTGTAACTTCCTGCAGCTTTGACCAGTCTAAATTTTTGTTATCTTGGAATGATTTAAGCTAGATTTCAGTTATCAAAAGGCATGATTAACCCATTCCCACACAATACTGCTTTTCAAATCCTTTCAAGAAATAAGCTTGGGGAAACATTGTGGAAAATGAAGAAATTGCTTATAATAAGCAATTTCTTCATTTCCCACAATGTTTTCTACTCACAAAGAGAAATTCTTCTAGAATCTCATCGACTTGTAATTGTTGTCTGAACCTTGTTTGAATTTGGTCTAGTCTAAAATTTTTGTCATCTGGGAATGGGTTACACAGTCATAGGACTTGTTAAATCAACTAAGCAAAGGTTTAGATTGGGGTTACGCCCATGTCCCATGATTAATTTGACCCGTCAATTTAACAAGTTGATAACTGACCATTAGCATATGGAGACACAACCATTAATCTTTTCCCAAATATGGAGTTTTAGTGTTTATCACATTGCTACTAGTGATCTTAAAAGTCATTACAAGAAAATGAGAATTTTCATAAAATGAGTTAAATCAGATGTTTTGCAGTATCATTTATCTGTAAATCAAAAAGTCATTCTTTAGTTTATACTAATTTATTTTAGTTCAATTGCGACAAAAGCTTTAAGCTTATAGAGTAGCTCTCGAACACACAAACTAGATGTTTTCACGTCCCTGAAAGAGAGGCAGCGGTTTAACCCCACTGCTACCAACTTCTACAGCTGGGTAGACTGGGGCTGGCTACTAAGTGTCTTGCCCATGAACACACCCCGGTGACGGTGGGGCTCGAACCCGTGACCTTCAGATCACGAGTCAAGCACCTATACCACTCGGCCATCGAGGCAGTCGATTCTTTGTATAACTAAATACCACATCATCCCTTGTTTTATTATGCAAGAAAAAAGCTTTTGAAAACATTGAAAGAAAAGGAAAACGGCTTGATACAAAATGAATTCTACCCTATATTGATCTTATTTACCCATACTGTGTTTATTTACGTAGTTTTCAAGTGTTTTGAGTTGTTGTTTGTAACCTTTGTCAATTTGGACTGGATTTGAATTTTGTTGTTGGGTAATGAGTTAACCCATCCCCACACAAGAAGATTTTAGACCAGTCCAAATTCAAAGAAGTTGCAGAAGAAAATTTTAAGTTGACACATCTTCAATTGTTTTGTCTTTTAGGGTAGAAAACATTGTAACAAGCAATTTCTTCATTTTCCACAATGTTTTCCAAAGCTTTCATACTGAGGGGTGTTTAAAAGCGTCACTGTGTGGGAATGGGTCAAGGCTTCACCAAATAGTGGTCAAACTCCAAAGAAGTGGCAGATTGGGTGTAAATTGAATTTTTAGTGCTGCAGGGAGTAGAAAAAGGTACTACTTTTCCCAAAGTGTTTTCCATATCTATTTTCATAACTTTGTAGAATTCCGGTATTTTATGGTAGTGTTGAAAGCATGGCTTGAGAGAAATGTAAGGCTGCTGGGTTGAATTCTGGAAACTACTCACTTTGATATGTCCTTGGGTAAGACATTCCATATCCCTAGCCGAATGCAGGTGATGAAAACTAACAAATAAAAAGTGAATTTTACTGTAATGTTACTGAAATTTTGTTCAAATAGTTGTTACTCCCTTCCCACCGTTGTCTGCGCATGTCATATTCTCCGAAGATTGACCTGTCTTCGGGACGGTATCACTTATCCAGATTGGGATAAATATTCCTACTTCGTACGCATAACTCCATATTATATCGCCAAAAAGTAGCAAGTGGATAATAGCAATAAAACCTACAATTGTGGAGAATTCAAACTTAACTGTCGCCAAAAGTTAATTAGAAAAATTATTATTATAATTGCGAAAGCATTCACGTCTTACATGTGCTCCAAGAAGAGGCATCAAGAATTGGAAGCGTGCATTTTACGGGCGCTGACATTTTGAATGTAGCTCAACGGAATCGGCTGAGTTGTCACTACCCAGAATGCTTAAATTAGATAGGTCAGTATTTGAAAAATGCCACCTATCAGAAGATAACGCCCTTCCCACACTATCCCACTTTTTGAAGACCCTTAAAAAGGCCTTGAAAACTTCATGGAAAGTAAGGAAATTACTTGTAATAAGCAGTTTCTTCATTATGCACAATATTTTCTATCACTATAGACATAGAATTTCAAACTTTCATCAACAGTTCTTTGAATTTTGACAAATCTAAATTATTGTCATCTTGTAATGGGATAAATCATCTTGTAATGGGATAAATGGATTTATGAAAAGGGCTAGGGTTAATAGCTTCAAATACCATCTTGATTTTTAGCCAACCTTTTGACTATTAATTGAATCTGAGTTCATCTTTTAGGCTATTAATTAGGATCAATCTTACCAACTATCTTGACTATGATTGATAGCCCTGAAATCTTGAGGAATGCGATAGTTTTATACTACTTTTAACGACATTATTCTTGTCCTTACTGAAGCTGTGCTGTAACTTTGGTATCTTTCTTTGAATAATGTTTAACCCATTCCCACACAAGGATGCTTTTTGATCCCCC
Organism: Fragum fragum; assembly: GCA_946902895.1. NCBI lineage: Eukaryota > Metazoa > Mollusca > Bivalvia > Cardiida > Cardiidae > Fragum > Fragum fragum. The sequence goes on from OX336371.1 coordinate 24,607,044, forward strand.
TCAAGAAAAATCAATTGGGAAACATTGTAGAAATGAAGAAATTGCTTGCAACAAGAAATGTCTTTGTTTTCCTCAATGTTTTCTTTTGAGAAAGTTGAAAAAATCTAAAATTTCATTATCTTTGAATTGTCGTCTGCAACTCCTTTCAATTTGGGCCTGTCAAAAATTCTGCCACCTGGTAATCAGTTAACCCTTTCCTGTTTTTCATAATATTAGACCTGCCAAAATTCAAAGGTTTTGCAGACGAAGATTTAAAGTGGATTTAGTTTGAAAAGTAACCATTAAGTAGGGTAGAAAATATTGTGGAAAAAGAAGAAATTGCTTGTGACAAGCAATTTCTTCTTTTTCTACAATGTTTTCTCAATTATAAAAACACAAGGACGTAAAAACCAGGGATTAAACGGGAAAGGGTTAAACCCATTACTAGACCAGAAAATTTTAAACTGGGCCTAATTTTAAGAGGGTTCAGAGGAAATTTTGAACTTGATTAATTATAAAAATCTTTGGGTTTTTTTTTTTTTTATTATTATTATTTTAGGAATTATTGTATTTAACCCATTGCCAGACAAAAAAAATTGAGATTAGTCCACAATATCAATGAAGATACAAATTGATAGAATTTCAAATATCTCTGTCTTTCTGGGTAGAAAACAATTCTGAAAATGCACAAATTGCTTGTAGCAAGCTAAAAGTCTTGAGGGGGTGTCAAAACGGGGGATTGTGTGGTAATGGGTTAACAGATGTCTATAGTAGACCATTATCAGACCCTAACAAAGAATCATTCTATGAGTCACTCTGTAAATGAGTTTTCATGTGATGACCGAGATACTTACGCTAGTTTCGTAAACATATATTAGGTTAAAGGACAAGTGGTTTTGGAAAAAGGAATGACAATGATAATATATAGGGTTACCGTTCATACTCTTTGTTAATCCAATAAGATCTTTTAGCTCTCTTCAATCTTATTTGATTAAACTTTGAACAATTTTTATACATCTTGATGTATGTCTGACTTCAAATGTTCATAGACAGAAAACATGATTTAGCAAAAGCAAACTTGAGTTATTTTTGTGAAAAACAATGAGGAAACAAGAAATAAGCAGAAAATGTTTAATCAATTACTAGACAGCAAATTTTAGACTGGATCAAAATCGAAGAAGTTGCAGATGAACGTTTTAGTAGATGAAATTTTGAAAAATCCTTTTTCTTTTGGGAAAGAAAACTTAAATTTGCCAATAATATGGGATTATAAACACATTTACCCTCCGTCCAATTTCTTCCTGTTGCTTGAAATTTTAAGCTTTCAAATTTGGTTATTTGTATTGGACAAAAAATCATGAAAAAGGTTCTTCTTTTTTAAATACATTTTATTTCATTATGTAATGTAAATATTTCCTGATTAAAACTATTTAAGTAAAATTTAAAAATTGGCACCTGCTTTAACTAAGTAGCAATTCAAGATCACGTTTTTTTTCTTTGTTTTTTTTCTTTTTTAAAGCTGAACACCTGTTTCCTTGCATGCAACTATGTATTTATAAATTTGATAGCAATCCTTTTGTTTGAGTCATCTGTTAGGGCCTCTGAGGGTTGTAATGAATTACTTAGGCAGTCTATTGTAGGCAAAATTTAAATCCATTCCCACTTTTTTTCACAACCTCCAAAAATTGCTTCAGACAACTTTATGGCAAATGAGGAAATTTCTTCTATTAACCCATTCTCACACAATGATGCATTTGAACGCCCCTCGATACGAAAGCCTTGGGAAAAAATTGTGGAAAATGAAGAAATTGCTTGTTACAAGTAATTTCTTCATTATCAACAATGTTTTCTACCCCAAGAGACAATGATTTCATCAACTTAAAACTGTTGTCTGCAATTTCTTTGAATTTGGACTGGTCTAAAATTTCATTGTGTGGAAAGGGGTTAAGCAAAAATGTTTAGATCTTGTACACTTTTGCACTTTCTTCCAGTTTGGACCAATCTAAAATTTTGTTGCTTACGATTGGTTTAACCCATTCCCACCCAGCAAAATTTTAGACTGGTCCAAATTGAAAGGAGCTGTAGACGACAATTTAAAGATTATGAAATTTTGGAATTTTTTACTTGTAACAGGCAATTTCTTCATTTTCCACAATGTTTTCCAAAGCCTATTTTTTGTGGGGGCGTCTAAAAGCGTCACGGTGAGGGAATGGGTTAACACTATCCTGCACAATAATGCTTTTTGACACCTCTCAAGAAAAGCAATTGGAAAAACATGGCATAAAACAAAGGCATTGCTTGTAACAAGCAATGTCTTCATTTTACTCAACGTTTCTAGCCAGAAAGTTGAAAAAATCTAAAATTTCATAATTTCTAATTGTTGTCTGCAATTCCTTTCAAATTGAATCAGTCCAAATTTTTTCTGTCTTTTAATTGGTTAATTTGTTGATCATTTTACTCCTCTCTAGAAAACTCTTCATAATAGGATGGTTCAAGAGGATCTTCAACTGCAGTACACTGCAGCTCCACTATAACGCTGTTGGTGGGGTCCAAGAAATGAAACAGCGGAAGAAGTGGAGTTATTATGCTATAACGCTGCCCCCCCCACCTCCCCCCCACCTCCCCCCCACCTCCGTCGTAACTGAAATTATCAACCGTCAGAATCGGAACTAAACACCCGATCATTCGTGCTAAAATTTCTGTAACAAGTTTAATTCTATACAAGTTACTAGTTGGGAAATGAAAAACAGCAACTGTAGTTATGAGATTTTTAGCAGAAACCGACGAAATTCAGCGTGCGGAGAATTAATTTCTAACCTTACCTTCCCGGTCTATCAGGATTGAATAATCCGTAAATTTCTACAGGTCTATAAATTGTGGTTCTCTTTCTCCCAATATTGAGAAGCTAGACTTTAACCCGAGACATGTTTTATTATTATGATAGTCGCCGGCATTAATCTAATTGAATTTAGTTTTACACCGACGTAAATATTTCCATCCTTAGACAAAAGGGATAAAATCTAAGTATTCCGCAAAGCGACGTCTCCTTGGAGACCGACGAGTTGTTGAACACCTTGGGTTACTGAAGCGTTGAGAAAATGTCGCGTGGATCGACCTTCGAACCTCTTTCGCGGTAATGGACTTGGTCTAATTTCTTTACCATTGTTAAGAATACGGTAACAATAAACCGACTAAGAACTCTATCTTAACCTAGTCATTTACGAATCGGGAATTTAAACCGACCTGTTGCACGTATACAAAACTGGATTAAACTTTGTAGCGGCTAACATTTAATCGTAAAAATGAAGGTCATAATAATCGAAAAATATCCGAGACGGCGAAATGTGTGGTTTCATAACGACAAGAGTAAAAAATTCGGTCAGCAAGAATTCTCACAGGGTACGCGTCTGGCAGGTGTCAACTCCGGAAACTCTCCCATAAATAGCTGAACATCTGGCGGCGGCACCTTTGATCAACTCTCCTCCCTCAGAATAAAATAAACTGTACCCGAAAAACCTTTACTTCAAATTTGTCGACGAGCTTTTTGCTGTGTGTTTGATCATAACGAATGGCATTAAATTTTCGGATTATTTAAATGAATGCGGAAAAATAACGGTATTTTATTTTAATCTACTTATATTATCTATCCCGTTTCGGATGAGAATCTTCCGATATTGTGACATTCACAATTCAAATTCACGTATTTTCTGTATTTAGCGAAAACGTCGCAACTACGACTGATTGTTTTCAAAGAACATTGTTGCGTTTTTATCTTGAAGACACTATCCTCTACGAGCTCCGGATACCAGCAAACTATGAAGTGAAATGAATAGTAGGCTGAAGTCAATTTGTCTAATTTCACGCTCGCGCATTACTTCAAGAACATGTCCTACCGGGGACAGAAGCAAATTAAGAACGCCGAGAATGAAACAGTCTGATATTTCAATCGCACCACCTTCAAGGTTTGCAAATGAAGGATACCAAGGTGCGTGTCTATTCTTTATCGATTTAAAAAATATAAAAGACCTAAGGCATTGATCATCTCAATGTCAAACAGTAAGACCAAACAATCAAACTGATTTTGTAAATTGAAACACTACACGTGTCATCAATCAAAGGAAGCAATTACCTCTGAAGTAATGCATTAATGACCAGGACCGTCCAAGTAAGGTGTTAAAAACTTACCTGGCTTCGGGTAATTAACAAATTTTATGTGCAACCCTTTTTCTTCGAGCGGGCCGAAGACGGGATGAAAAAATCGCGGCCAAATCAGCATTAACGTCGTATCTCAGCATCTGCAACCCGAAATGCCCCCCCCCCTCCAAAATTTTGGGAGCCAAGCGGACCCTGCGTTATAATGGAGTCAGCGCTGTGCCCGGTAGCGTTATAAAGTTGCAGTGTATTATAATCACTCTTTGGTCAAAATGGCATGATTAGACTCCTTATAATGGGAGCCAGAATTAATCCCTGGCTACAGCTGATAAATTTTTTCAGACATTTGTCTCCCACCAATAGGTCAATAAGCAAAATGATTAAACCGAAGTGGTATGGGCAGCTGGAGGCTCGGAAAGGATGTTGTAGTACTGGTGTGAGAAATACCGGGAATCTATGGTTAGGTGCTTCTGCAGCCACTACATGACTGAAATGCCATTAGCAGACCCCAAAATTTGGACTTGTCCAAATTGAAAGAAGTTGCACATGACAATTCAAAGTTGATCGGATTCTAAAAAATTTTGTCTTGTAAGGAAGAAAAGATTGTGGATTGTGGATAATGAAGAAATTGCTTGTTACAAGCAATTTTTTCATTTTCCACAATGTTTTCCCAAACCTTTTCCTTTAGGGTCATGAAAAAGCGTCATTGTGTGGGAAGGGTTAAACTTTAAACTGTTCAATTTTCTGGGTAGAAAACATTGTGTAAATAAAAAAAATCATTCCACACAATGTTTTTAAAATTGTTATACCCCCGCAAATCAAATGTTTTCAGGGGTATACAAGAATAAGCCTGTCTGTCTGTGTGTCCGTCTGTGTACAAAATACTACCAATTTTGTGTAGCAAACTCCTCCTTCAGTTTTGCTTCAATTTCATTGAAACTTTATACAAAGATTAACCTCATGTTGAAGTTTTGCAAGACACAATTTTGAAGTCTTAATACCCCCTGGTTCAAGAAATTATCTCCTCTTGAACTTAGACATTATCTTTGCTTTGTGGACATATACAGCTAATTATACTAGCAATTTCGTGTCGCGAACTTCTCCTTTCTAAAAAGCAAAGTCAGTAGCTATGTCCTTGTATTGTTAAAGCTCTCATTATACTGAAAGCACTTGCGGGGGTATCAAGTCACATACTGTGACAAGTTCTAGTTTTTCTTGAGGAGCGTCAAAAAGTGTCATTATGTGGGAATGGGTTAAAAGTGGTCTTGATCCCCATTCCAGGGCTTCACCCTAATAATAAGTCTATTCGATAATAGATTTTGATTGTATTTGACCTGTCAAGAGCCCAAATTCTTGATGACTCATATTTCTTTTATCATAAGTTTCTTTACCTCAAAGTGCTCTAAGTAGTTTCTATTGTCAAGGCCTTATTGGTAGAGGAAAAATCTATCTTTAACCAAATTACCAGATAATAAATTTGAGACTTGTCCAAACTAAATGAAGTGGCAGGCAAACACTTCAATTTGAAAATATGGTAGGAAATGAAGAATCTTTTTGTTACAAAAAGGGTCTCCTTTTACCACAATGCTTTTTAGCTCACCTGAGCACAAAGTGCGAGGTGAGCTTAGTGATCGGTTGTTGTCCGTCCACAATTTCTTTAAAAATCTTCTATTAAACCGGTAGGCCAATCAAGCTGAAACTTTGCAGGGATGTTCCTTGGGTGAAGTTCTACAAAAGTTGTTAAAAGAATTTAATTCCCTCAAAAACTCTGGTTGCGCGGCATTTGAAAATGGGAATCTTAAGGAAATCTTTAAAAATCTTCTCCTCCTAAACCAGTAGGCCAATCAAGCTGTAACTTTGCAGAGATGTTCCTTGGGTGAAGTTCTACGAAAGTTGTTAAAAGAATTTAATTCTGTCAAAAACTCTGGTTGCTGTGGCATTTGAAAATGGGAATCTTTTGTAAATCTTTAAAAATCTTTAAAAATCTTCTCCTCCTAAACCAGTTGGCCAATCAAGCTGAATTTTTGCAGGAGTGTTCCTTGGTTGAAGCTCTTCAAAAGTTGTTAAAAAGAATTTCATTCCGCGAAAAACTCCTGTAACTGCGGCATATGAAAATGGGAAATTTTAGAAAATTTTTGTTGTCTTTTTTTCACAGACTACAAGGCCAAAGGCATTTATATTTTATATAGAGCTTTATCATATGGTTCTCTACCAAATTTTTAAATATTCAATCTCTGGGGTCAAAAATGAGGTCCGAAGTTTTGAAAAATGCTTGATTGGAGCAATTTCAAAAGACTTCTCCTCTTTAACTATAAGGTCTAGGATATTCATATTTGGTATGTAGCATAACTAGATGGTTTCGTACTATATCACTAAAAGTTGTCTTCCTCGGGTCAAAAACTGTCCTGTACTAGGGGTACAAAATTGGGAAAAACACAAAATTTGAGTATGCTAAAAAAAAATTCTTCATTTTAAGGAGGAGGGCATTTATATTTTGAGTGTAGCATAGCCTGGCTGTTATCTATTAGTTTTGATTAGGTTAATAAACACCCCGTCTCTGGGTGTCCAAAGTTTGTAAAAATGCTCAATTAGACCATGTTCAATAGTCTTTTCCTCCCAATCTACAAAGTCTAAGGCACTCATATTATGTATATAGCATATCCAGATGGTTCTCTACCATGTTAGCTAAAATCTTAGCCCTGGGATAAAACATGGCACTGCCCCAGAGGCCAAAAATTTTGGAAAACACCCAATTAGAGCAACATCAAAAGTCTTCTTCTTCTGAAATATAAGTTGATGGGCATACATAATTGGTATGTATCATGACTAAATAATTTTGTACTATGTAACAGGAAAAATTCTCTTAGGATAAAAAATGCCTCTGCTCCTGGGGTCGAAAATTGTGTAAATCGCATTGAAAGAATTCTTCTTAAATATAGGTTCTGGAGCATTTACATTAAAAACATAGGATAACATTATTGTTATCTACCATGTTTATATCCTTTGGACAAACATGGCCCTTCCCAAGGCATCCAAATATATGAAAAACGCTCAATAAGAGCATGTCCAAATAACTTCCACTCCTCATGTAAAGTTGTAATGCATTCATATTTTGATTTATGGTACATACAGATTATTCTCTACCAAGGTTGCTAAAATTACACCCATTGAAGTATCAGACAGTAATAAGAGTTTGATTGAAATCTAAATACAAAGAATTTCAGGTAGAGAAATGGACGAATTGCTTGTCACTCCCTTTCTCACCATGGTTTTTTTTTTTTTTCAAACCTATTTTCCCTGAGGGTGACAAATTCTTGGATAGTTTGGTAGTGGAATAAACTATAAAGCCAAAGGAATTCATTCTTATTGTAAAGTATTACTGGATTGTTTTGTACAAAGCCCAAAATCTTATATTTGTTTGATTTATTTTGCTCAAGTTGTGTCTTTTTTATACTAAAAAGTACTGTAGTTTGCAGATGCCCAAGGTGAGCGATTTAGGGCCATCATGGTCCTCTTGTTTCTTAAGTGGACGAAAATGTGCGAACGTGTGGGAACGGGATGTTTGATTCATCCAAAAAGATTTAAATTCTGTGACAACCAAATAGATTTATATTTTATGACAAAATGCTGTGACCCAAATTTTAACAAGAGATAAAAATTAAATGATTTTAGAAAAGATCAGATGATTTTTGTAATGAAAATTTCATTATTTCAAAAATTAAAAAAGTAAAAAAAAAAGCTTGTAATTTCCAAGAATGGAACTTAATGTATCAAACACAACATGTTGTGAGTGTGTGTTATTATTTATTATCGCTACATAGCACATGCCCATATGAGCAATGCTTGCAGAAGCTGGTTAGTTGGAGGATAGTGTTAACCCTTTCCCGTTTTTGGAAATTTTAGACTAGTCCTAATTGAAAGAGGTTGCAGACATCTATTAGAACTGGATGCAATTTGAAATGAAACCATCCTATGTGGTAGAAAATATTGTGGAAAAAGGAGAAATTGCTTGTCACAAGCAATTTCTTCTTTTTCCACAATGTTTCCTCGAGTATAATATCACGAGAACATAAAATCCCGTGTTTGAACAGGAAAGGGTTAAGGGAAAAGGTTGGAACTGCTTAGAGCTCTGCCGTTTTAAGTTGATGGATAGCACCATCACACAGGGCCTCATCTAACTAAAATTAAAAAAGAAACAGGGAAAGTTAAACTGGACCAATTCAAAGAACATGTTGATGTCAATTTTCGGTTGATGAAATTTTGAAATTCTTTGCTTTTTGACTATGAAGAAATAGCTTGTAACAAGTATTATCTTCATTTTCCACACTGCTTTCAAGAGCCCTTATGAAGCAGCACAAAAATGGGTTTAAAAAGTAAATAATTAAGGAAGATAGATCCTTTGATGACTAATTTGTAATTTTAAAAAAGCACAATACCAATAATTGATGTCCTTTGAAGTGCTATTGCTAGAATGTTTGTATTGTCTTGTCTCTTATGAAGTCACCAACATTGTTTTATAACACCTTCTAATCACTATTAAATAATGCATTTAAGAATCCCTTTGATATTGGATTATTATAGTGATTGACCATTGATTGGTCAGTTAAGTAGTTTGGAGTAGACATTAAATAAACACACTCTGGGGATCAGTGGTTTATTATCTATAGATTGTTTATTGGAAGTGAAGAATTAGAAGCTTCTGTTTTAAATCTGTGATATATTGGATAGTAAAAGCCTGAATTGCTATGATGTTACTTGTCACTGAGAGTAAGCCACAGTCTTAATACATTATTCTTTTACAGGAGTTTTCATATTACCAGCTCTGATACTGAAATTCACAAGAAAACAATTATCACATCAATTTTGTATTTAAATCATCCCTCAGCCTGAATTTTTATGCTCTTAGGTACAAAGATTGTGAAAGCATTCTGGAAAATGAAAACAAAAAAAATTTGAAATCCAGTACAATGTTGTCTTGAATTATAGACCAATTTTGATACCTGTTTATTGGTTTACATAACAATGTCAGCTTTTAAAAGCAAAAAGAATATTCTGAAGTTGAAGGGATAATGATTATCCAGGATTTTTTAAAGAACTTTATAAAAATTCTCCTGTCTAAGGACTTCAGCAATATTTCAGTGCATGAACTCAGATGTATACTTAAAGTTCATGAAACTTTTAGTCTTCTTTTGAAACATGTGGATAATCAAGAAACTACTTGTAACAAGCAATTGCCTCATTATCCACAATGTTTCAAAAGCTTTTATATTGAGGGGAAGTTTTAAAGGATCATTGACCCATTGTGTGAGAATTGGTTAAGAACTGGTACAATTTAAAAGTTACTACTTACCGCTTACTCATATATTTTGCTAGATTTAGCAGATATTACTAGTAAAGGTGTTTTCTCCTATTCTAAAGATGACTTGTCAAAATGTAGTATTTTGTGTGACTAGATTGCTTTTACAAACCAAAGGCAGAAAGAATATTTTTTGGGGTTATTTAAACTATGAATGTAAAATTGTCAATGTCTCTCCTGTCATTGTAGCATATTATGTACTTTCTGAAATATTTTGATTGAAACACTATAAATTATTGGATAATTGATTCATAATGTCATCAATGGTAATTAGTTTTTACTATAATTCTTATAATTTCATCTTCCTGCAATTATCCATTTAATTACTAACAATACATAAGGTTACAAAGAGTTTTTATAGGTTGATTATGGTGGAAATTATCCAAAATAACTGTAAAACCCCCACCAACCCAACAAATAAATAAGCTGTGGTCCTCATCAATACTGACATTGAGTATCTCAGACCTTATACTAATGAAAGTTTCATTTTGTTGGATGATCACTGAATTTGTTTTTAACTGTTTGATTTTGGCTTATCAGCTTTGATAGACTGTTCTTATAAAAAGGTGATAGATACACAGATTCATATCAAACTTTGACAGTGTAATGTTTAGTGACACTGATTGTCTTGTCTGGTAAACTGTGACTGAATGTGTGTTTTGTCTACTTGTTCGTTGCTTATCTTACCAGCAATAATGAGGGTGGCAACAGGACTCAATATTTCATTGAATTCCAAAATGGAGAAAGAAATCACATATTCATCACTAGGTAAAAAATGTTATATTTTACTATTGATCTTCATATTAACATACATAGATGAAATTGATTTATTCAGCAAAACCGGTACATTTTGACCCATTAGCAGAAGACAAAACATTAAGGCTGTTCCAAATTAAAAGAAAATGGAGTAATAGTTTGTTAAATAATTTTCCATACATTAATCCTAAAATTGGACACTTGTTAAATTGAGAAGGTAACAGCATTTAATTTCAAATTGCACTATGATTCTATGTATTGAGTTGTCAATAGTAATGGGTTTTAACAAGTTAACCAAAAAAATACTCTTATATCTTTCAATAAATCTGAAAATAAATTTCAAATTGCTCTGCCATTTTGTTATCTAAGAAGCCACATAAAGACTTGGATGGCAGGACATAACACTTGTACTAAGTATTGACATTAGCAAATATGTTAAACTGAGGACCACCTGGGTTGCAGTGTTATTGACTTATTCCACAATGTTATCTTAACCCATTCCCACACCCTGATGCTTTTAAACACCCCTCAATATGAAAGTCTTCGAAAATATTGTAGAGAATGAAAAAATTGCTTGTCACAAGCAATTTCTTCACTATCCATATTCTTTTGTACACTAAAAGAGAAAGATTAATAAATTTAAAACTGTCATCTGCAACTTCTTTGAATTTAGACTGGTCTTAAATTTTATCTTGTGGGAATGATTTAATACAAAGACCAAGCAATGCAAAATCCTGGCTTTGAACAAAAAAGTATTAACCAGACTGAAAATGCCCTTTGTAGGCCTTAATCAGAGGTCAACCAGAAGCTTTATGCTCTCACTAGATTGCTTTTTTAAGACGAGTTGCCAATAATCCTCAGTAAGTCCCCTAACTCTTAAAATTTCAAGAAAGCAGCCCCTATCTTAAATTACTCCAATTTGGAACAGTTAAAAGATATGTAGTCTGGTACTGGGTTTATTTTGATCACATAACCCAATACCAAAAGTTTAGACTTAATTGCAGAATACTGTTTCAATTTGATTTTTTTTTTTTAAAAAATTGACATTAATTATCTTATGCTATTACCTTGAGGATCAACATCATGAAGCGTAATTGTGTGGAAATGGACCTTTTATTTAGTTAGAGAAAAAATAGATTAGTATTGATTAAAATTAATAATTTTAAGCACTTATTAAGCCATGAATGTATGAATGATTTGAATCTTTGAAACTGCCCTTATCATCTCTTAACCAATTCCCACACAATAACATTTTAGACTGGTCCAAACTCAATAAAGTTGCAGACTACAAATTAGTGTTAATTTATTTGTTAGATTTTACCACATTTTTTGATATATTTTGTGGAAAATTAAGAAATTGCATGGAATAAGCATTTTCTTCATTTTCAACAATGTTTTTCAAAGCTTTAGATTGAGAAGGCATTAAAAAGCATCACTGTGTGGGAATGGGTTAAAAAGGCTTATTGTCACCCCCTAAGATTAAAGGTTTCAAAATTTAGGCTATGAGGCTATTTCTTCATTGTCCCACTATGTTTTCAACTTAAAAAATAAAAAAATCAGATAAAATCAACTGTTGTCTCTTTAATCTTTCAAATTTAGACGGTCTAAATTATTGTCATCTGATAGAGGGTTAACTCATTACCAGACATAAAATTTACACTGGTCCAGCTCAAAGGTATTGCTGTTCACAGTTTATAGGTTATGAAATTTATGATGAGATTTCCTACTGACACTTTAAAACACTCCCAATGGAACAAAGGTTTCAAAAAAAAAATTGCAGAAAATGTTACTATCGATTATATCTATTTCCATAATGTTTTTCACCCAGAAAGTTTACTAAAAAAAGATTTCTTAAACTTTGTATTGTTGTTTGCAGCTTCTTTCAATTTGGGCGAGTATGAAAAATTGTCTGGTAAAGGGTTAAGGGTGGAAAATCATTTATTCATGTATTTATTTGTACATTTTCCGAAGTGTTCTCCGAATTGTTTCAAGTGTTAAAAAGTTTCAATGTTAGGAAATCCAACATTACCTCATTTTACCTATTACCTACCTGGAGGCCAGAAAAGTTCATTGGCTGATGGATCTAACATTGGCCACCTTTTCTCAACCTCATTGTAACACCACCCGCTCTCTTATCTTGGTTTTATCTGTTTTGATGAATCAAGGAGGCAGACTCAGATAGATACATAATTGTTTTAAGTGGAACAAGAAGCAACAGTTATTATTATATTTTTTTCCTATAAAAGGTTTCTTTATTGGATTGGCAAATGTTATATATGAAAGTGAAGAATATTGGATGTTTTTATTTTGAAAAATAATGTTTATGGGAAATTGTTAACCCCTCTCAGTCCAATTTGAAAGAAAGTGCAGATGACGATAAAAAGTGGATGCAATAAAAAAAGTAACGAACCTACTGGTTAAAAAATATTGTTTCTCAAAATGCATAGATTCACATTGATGTGAAGACAAGGAATTGTAGAGGAAACAGTTAAGCAAGTCTATTAACAACATAGGATTAAGTTAATGGTAAAGGAAGAGATTGCTGAACCCATTTCCAATTATTCACTTTTTTATGCTTTTAAGACATTTTTTTAGAGAAATATGGAAATGAAGAAATTTGTAACAATTCCCAAATTAAGGCTTTCTTAACCCCATTACTAGATAGGGAATTTTTAGATGGTCTAAATGAAAAGAGTTGAAGGCATATTGAAGTTAATGAAATTTTAGATTTGTCACCCTTAGGAGTTATACATTGAAAATCTTGTCATGTTCTCTTCATCATAAAGCATTTTCAACTTCTTTCAATATGGGCCTGTCTAAACTATTGTCCTCTGGTACTAGGTTATGTTTTTACCATACACTGACATCTTGATTAAATCTACCATCTTTTGCTTATCAAAATCAATGATTTAGGTAGACACAGAAAAAGCTTGTTACAATGTATTTCAAAGTAATCTACTGTATCAACAAACAAGGTTGAGAAAACAAGGAAAGTAAAGGAAGTGTGGCTTAATAGCTGTTGCTGAATGTAATGTAAGGTGTTGTATTATTCAAGGTAAATCAGTCATTGGGTAAAGACATGGATTAAAATGACTTAAGATGAGAGATTGTTAATGTATTTTGACACTACTAGAGGATATTGCTATCATTTGGATTTTATTCCTATCTTTGAAGAAAAAATACTGATACAAAGTGTGAAGTTTGATGATTAAAGTGCTTTGAAAAGGGATTATATTTCTAATGCTATATTCTGTGCAAGATTCAACATTGAGATTATAAAAGAATTGATTACTCATTTTATAGAGAAAAGTCATTTGAAAGGAAATCATTCAAGCTAACCCCAGTATAAAACAATTGAAACAATGTCATATTAAAGAAAAAGATACTTTGAAAAAAAATTATATTCTTTGTAATTATGGAGCGCAAAGTTTAGGCCTATCAATTACTTACTTTCAAATAAGAAAGACAATGAATTTTCAACTATCTGTACTTTAAATCTAGGCACTATTGTTAACAAGTTTCAGAAAATTCATAACACTTCACATTGAATTTATTACCTACTTGAATATTGAAAAGAATGGAATGTATTACACTAGTGTTTTAATTGGATGGTAATTGGTGCTAAAAACATTGTAACACTTTGAACCCTGGCTAAATGTGGACAGTTTCTCACTTGGGGTTTCTGGGGTTGAGGTCTGTCTGCCTGATGAACTACAGATTGTTGTCATAGAAGCTCATTTAAAACTGACAAAACTTTCTGATCATGTTAACTAATTTGTTTCTATTGGCTGATTGGAATGAATTATGAGTTCCCTGTGGAGAGACCTGGACTAATTAACTCAGTGTTGAGCACTTTGGCAGATTGATGAGCTACATGAAATAAATCAAATTAACTGTGAAATTCATAAAGTTTTGACTAAATGAACTAATTTTTCATGAAAACCTCGAGTTGAATTGAAAACATGTACTTGTTTATGTGAGTATGGAACTGTGGATTAAGCCAACATTATGCCGTCTTCAGAAAGTTTATGCACGATAATGGAGGAGTGGACTACAGTGTTTCCAAAAAAATTGTTGAAAATGGAGCATCTTGATTCTGAAAAGATGAAGGCCTCCGCTAAACAATTGGCAATGAAAACAGGTATGTTAGACAAATTTTGAAAAAAGTAAACGAACTGACAGTAAGAAACATGTAAATAGATTTCTATGGTTGAAATTGTATACAATCTTAAAAAGTGATCTATCTGGGTATAGAAATTGAAATTTATGCATTTTGCACATTAATTATCACAACTTCAGTTGGTTGATATTAACTTATTCCTGTTAAATTTTAAACTGGTCCAAATTTAAAGACGACATTGAAAATTGAATGCAATTTGAAACAAAACCATCCTTTGTGGAACAAAACATTGTGAATATCATCTTTTTCCACAATGCCTTGTATAAAATCATACCATTTGTAAAATCCCAGGTTAATACAGGATAGGGTTAAGAAAGATCAATCATTCTCTAAAGAACCTCTGCAATAAACCTCAAATAAAAAATAACAACATTGTGTCGAAATAAGCTTTAGGGATGATTTCAACAATGCTAGGAGAAATAATACATGTGTTAAAACTGAATTTAAGTAAAACAAGGTCAGTGTATTTTACAATTTAATTGCACATCAAATTTGAAGTGCGTAACAAGAACATTAAAAAATTGCCTCAAGGGAAACAACAATAGAATTAAGTGTTTATAGTCCAAAGTTGAGCAAGAACATTAAAAAATTGCCTCAAGGGAAACAACAATAGAATTAAGTGTTTATAGTCCAAAGTTGAGCAAGAAAAATGTTTCACTCCTTTAGGATAAACTTTAAATTGAATAAACTAGTCTGAATCTTGAAAATCTTTGATGTTAAAGTTTCACATTTTTAGACAACTGATAAGGCATTATCTTAATTTCAGGTCAAAGTCTGTAGAATTTTTCTAAACCTTTCCCGTTTTTCAAAACCAGTCCAATTTGAAAGAAGTTGCAGACAACAATAAAAGTAATAAACCTACAGGTGATAAAACATTGTGGGAAAAGAAGAAATTGCTTGTAACAAGCAATTTCTTCTATTCTCACAATGTTTTCTCAAGTATAATTCACAGGGGCGTGAAAACAAGGGATTGTAGAGGAAAGGGTCAAAGGAGTTTTTTTAGTGTGCTACATATCAAAAAGTGACCTTTTATTTGACCCATTCCTGCACTAAGATACTTTTGTCATCCCTAAAAAGGCTTTGGAAAGAGGTTGGAAAATGAATATAAAACAACTCTACCTCAAAGAAGTAAAAAAAAAGATGGAAAAAAATGCTATCAACTATAAATCATCAGCTGCAAAACCTTTTACTTTGGACCTGTCTTAGGGTAATGGGTTGCAATACTAAAAGTATTCAGGCCATAAAATTGTTGGTAGAATTCAGAGGGCATTGTAACTTAACCCATTCCCACACAGTGACACTTTAGATGCCCCAAACAAATAAAAACTCTGGGAAACAATGTGGTAAATGTAAAAAATTGCTTGTTACAAGCAATATCTACTCCAAACGTAAAAAAGTTCGAAATTTAAAGCTTTTAAAGTTGTCTGCAACTCCTTTCAATTTCGACCAACCTAAATATTGGCCATCTGGTGATGAGTTAAAAAAGATGGTGCAGTACAAGATTAAATATGCTAGACTACCAGGCCAATATTGCCTATTCAATACCTGGTTTTTATGTCCCTGTTATTTCATACTTAAGGATATATTGTGGGAAAAGTAAAAAACTGCTTGTAACAATTTCTAAAGATAATTTCAATCATGATGGCTGGTCACTTTTCATTTTACCATCTATCCAATAGGGCACGTCTTGAATTTAAAAAAATATGGAAAGGGGTTAATGGGTCAGATTTTGTAAGTTTTGATCTATGGAGCATTACAGTGCAAATGTATATTACATGCAAATAATGGATATTGTAACACTTATTAGTAGGATGACAAAAAGTAGATTGGGTTGTCAAATGACTGGTTACTGAGACATTGATTAATGAGTGGTACATGGAAATTGATAATATTTACAGTAAAACAGGTGTTCTACCTGACAATTTGAAATTCTATTACTTCCTTACCTATGTCATACTGCAGGAAGTCTTTTGATGTTTCGTTTTTATTGTCTTCAGAAGATTGGGAAATTATTATTCTTTTTATCCAGTTCCAATCCAGATTTTTAACACACCCAAAGACACACAAAATTACATGTCAGAAATTGCTTAACCCTTTCCCGCTAAAATACGGGATTTTACGTTCCTTTGATTTTATACCCAAGAAAACATTGTGGAAAAAGGAGAAAATGCTTGTAACAAGCAATTTCTTCTTTTTCCAAAATGTTTTCTACCACATAGAATGGTTTCATTTCAAATGGCATCCGGTTTTCATTGTCGTCTGCAACCTCTTTCAATTTGGGCTAGTCTAAAATTTCCAAAAACAGGAAAGGGTTAATTAAATTTCTCCATTTCCACTATGTTTTCTATTTGGCTTTTTCTTTTAATTCTACCTTTGAATTTTTTATTTCCAACCATTATTTTGTAAATTGTGCTATTTTTTGGGAGGGGGGGGGGGGTGAAGAAAAAATTGAATGTGAATTAGTGAATACCAAAAATTGAATAGGAAAAGAAATTTTAAACAAGAGATAATTTTCAATATTTCATCTATAAATTATGATGTACAGGCATGTCCTGAAGAGTTTCGATTTGAAGGATTCTGAAGCAATTGGTTGAAGGGTGAAGGAGCAATACTGAGTGTGTTATTTTTGATGTAGACTTGATAAACATACATGATAAACAAATTGCTAGAACAACAGGGCTCACCTGTTCTACAGAATGGAATTTAATGGGTGTTCAGGTACATAAAACTCATTTACCTCACCCTTCTTAACCCCTTACAAATCAGAAATCTTTTATAGACTGGTCAAATTTGCAGCAAACATAGCTTGTGAAATTTTCAACTCTGTGGTACATAACATTTTGCTTTTCTTGAGAATTTCAAGTCTTTGTGAGTAGAAAACATTGTGCATTTTAAACAGTGTTTGCTGAATAGTTTTTCTTAAGGGGCATCCAAAGGTGACATTCCCTGAGAATAGGTTAAATTGTTCCTACGGGAGTTTCACAGAGCAAATTATAATGCGAAGCTACCTTGAGAACAAACCTTGTCCTATTTTTCAACATGATTGTTTACTCTGAGTATAAGTTAATAAATGACTGATGGTGGTTACCTTTTCGGGAAACACCTAGTTGACAAGTAAATAGAAAACAAGCCCACTCACACTATCTTTAAATAGAAATCCGCAACATGAGTGGCGGTTGTATTAATATCGTATGATTTCCCATGTGAAACTTACAAATACTTAACCAACCAACAAGTATAACGTATTTGAATTTTGAATTAGGATGACTTATATCATTGGTAAGATAAATACATATATTTTCATTTAGTTTTGGACATTTTTTACAGAATTTATACACAATTCAACCCATTGTCAGACAACATTTAAACTAAATTCAAATTGAGATAAGCTACATATTATTTACTTATTGTGTTTTAGGGAAAATGAAATTGTGGGAAACATAGAGATTGCTTTGTCACAAGCAATTGCCTCTCTTTCACAATCCTAATTGCAAAGTTTTTAGTGTCTTTAAAAAGAGCTGGATTGTGTATGAATAGATTATTGTCTGAACACTATCTCATTGTTCAATGTTCCTAATTGGAAGGTTTTGGCTGAGCTACATACGTTTACTTTAATCCTGAATTTTGTTGTGAGCAGAATAACATTATGGTGAAAGGAAAAAATTCTTGTTATGAGCTATTTCCATTCTCTAAACCTATTACCAGAAGATAAAATTTTTGACATATCAAAATTGAAGGAAGCAATTTAAAATTTATGAAATTTTAGATTATTTAACTTTCTTGGTAGAAAGCTTTGTCTAGCAATTAATATCAAATACTGTTTTAACCCACTCCCACATGGTGGCACTCCTTGACGCCCCTCAAGAAAACCCAATTGAGTAAACATTGTATAAAATGAAGAAGTTGCTTGTAACAATGCTTTCTAACTCTATCAAGAAAGTTGAAAAATCTAAAATGTCATAAGCTTTAAAAAGTCATCTGCAACTCCTTCCAGATCTAAAATTTTGCTGTCTGGCAATGGGGGTATGATAATATGACTTCAATTTCAATTCCTTTTCTCTTTTCAGTGAATTTTGACCCGGCTGACACAGCCAAGGTACAGAGAGAGATGTATTCTGCGTTGAAAGCTAGACGAGAGGCTCTAGAAGACATTCTAAAAAAGAGAACAGAAGAACTCAAACTACTGTGTATAAAGGAAGGGGTATGTAGCACTTTCTTTTTCTGTACCAAAGCAAGAAAAAGTGATACCTTTTAACCCTTTACTATACAAACCCTGGATTTTATGTTGCTGAGAAAACATTGTGGGTGTTCTGCCACAAAGGATGGTTTCATTTAAAATTGCATCTAATTTACATTGTTGTCTGCTACCTCTTTTAATTTGGACCAGTCTTAAATTTCTAAAACGAAAAGGGTTCAGATAGAAATAGTTAAATATATCGAATGAGTTTCCAAGTGTGTGGTCGAGGAAAATTCCTGTTGGCTATAGAAGATCAGAAGAGGATTATCAGGGATATTTTATTAAATGTAACTCCAGATGCTATCAGTAATTGTAATGGACCTAAAATTGAAGATCAAGCCCTTTTGATGCAATTAGATGAAATAACAAAGATCTACACGGAGGATCTTGTCTGTTATTAAGATAACATCTTCACACAATTATACTGTTTACAAGGAAAGTTTTGATCAAGTTTATAATTTACATAGGGATGACAATATGTTATAGGTGATAATGATCTGCTTTCAGATGAACTTTAACCCATTCCAACATGGACGCCCATGAAGAAAAATAATTGGGATAACATTGTGTCAAATGAAGAAATTGCTTATAACAAGCAATTTCTTCATTTTACACAGTGTTTTCTAAGGAGAAAGTTGAAAGAATTTTAAATTTCATAAACTTAAAATTTTAAACTTTCAATTTGGACCAATCCAAATATTTGTTGTCTGGTAATGGGTTAAGAAAATCCTTACTGTAAAGAACTGTAAATGTAATGTATATCTAAAATAAAAGTCTATTTATGCATCACAGCACATTTGGAAAAGGACAAATTGCTCTAAGCCCATTCTAACTCAAAAAAAAAACACTTAATACAAGTCAAAATTCAAAGAAGTTGCAGACAAAGTTCATTTTCTTCAGGGTAGAAAGCATTGTTGATAATGAAGAAATTGTTTGTGATGCAATAAGATGAAACAACAATGAAATACATACAAGATCTTGACTGTTATGACATCTTTACAAAATTATACTATTTACAATGGAAAATTTTGTTAAAAAAGTCTTCAAAATTCAAAGGGGTAGCAGACAACAATATTAAATAAGTGCATTTTAAAAAAAGAAACATCTATATAATATTAAAGGCTGTTCCAAGCAATATTTTGAGGGGCATTTAAAAGCGGTATTGTGTCGGAATTGTTATGTCACCAATTAAGGTGCCCATGGCATCTGTAATTTTCAACCTTCCCTAGTCTAAAAATTTTGTGTTGAAAAAACGTCAATAGCAAGAGAACCAGTCAGTTAATAAGATACAAGGGATTTTAGCAAGAAATGTTTTCAATTGATAATTAACTTCCAGTTATAGCTATCTACAAATAGAAACCAAAAAGAACCACATTTTTTTTTTAACCCATTCCTGCTTAATAAATCTTTTAGATGCCCCCAAGAAAAAAGGCTTTGTCACAATCAATTCTTCATTATCCCCAAAGTTTTATAGCCAAAAGGTAGAAAAAATCCAAAACTTCAAAATATGGTCTGCTACAGTTTCAATTTGGACCATTCTAAATTTTCCATCTGGTAATTGGTTAAGCAAGGAATGAAAAATAACAACCTGGTCAATTAGGAGCAAGGTCTTCTTTATATGTAATGGATAAAGACCTGTTGATTTAATGATAGTGTCCTTACAAAAAGATTGTCCTGTATGATAAACATTGATCTCCTACAAAAAGCAAGTTGATAAAACTCCTATTGTTGTATCCCTTAGATTAGGGCTCTTTGGTCCAAGGTTGCAATTTTAGAGGGGTAATGAAAGGGCGTTTTTCCTACCAGGTGAAAAAACTATACTATTAAAAGACTAATTGTGGCATTATTTAGTACATTATGGAATCATTTAATATCCAAGTAAGAAACAGAACTATTAAAAACTAAAGAAATAAAATCTATAACAAGACTGTTACATAAAGAATTGACGACAATGTTAAGTGGGAAAAATAAATAATCCATTTCCTGTCTAGATTGCCTTCCAATGATCCTTTTTAAAGCTTAAATCAAATAGATTATTCTCCCTGAAGGTTAAATCCTTCTTAATATTTGCTTAAACCAGATATTTAAAGGTATACAAAAAAGATACAGGTCAATATGACCCATTTACAGATACATTTATCTGGTCCTAATTCAAAGAAAATATTTAGAAAATTGATGGTATTATAGAACTTAAACAAACATGGTAGAATATTTTTTCTAAAAATTTTCAAAATTGAAATTTTGTCATCAACTCCTTTCAATGTTGAGGAGCCGAAAGTTCAGCTGTGTGGAAATATGTTAAACTCTTTCCTGTTTTTCAAGATTTTAGACCTGCCCGAATTCAAAGGATTAACAGACGGCAATGTAAAATTTATTTTATTTGAAAAATAACCATTCAATAGGGAAGAAAATATTGTGGAAAAATGAAGAAATTGCTTATAACAAGCAATTTCTTCTTTTTCCTCAATATTTTCTCAAGTATAAAATCAAAGGAACGTAAACAAGGGAAAGGGTTAAAGGAACTTCTGCCAGATTTGCTAAAATAAATTGATTAGAGACCACGAATGCTGTCAAGGTGATTTACAAACACTTTCAACTATTGTCAGGTGATAACTCATTTCCTACTTCTATTTTGCAGGAGCTAACTGGCCATCTGCCACCAGAGACCCCACTAGTTCCAGGTGAAGAGCCTCCACAAATTCGCAGGCGTGTTGGCACAGCTTTCTCTCTGTCAGCAGATGTTGTCCCCTCTTCAGGGGAGGTAAGTGAGATGATTTCATAAAATTACAAAAGTGATGTCTAGTGTTAAAAAGAAATTGAAGAAGAAAAAAATAAGGTGGTACACGTATTTCTATGGAGCAGCAATTTCTTTTTCCCAAAGAGCATTTCCTCTGTAGCGAATTGCCAATAATAATGAAATCCAAACCAATAATTAGGTGTGATTGAGAGGTGATGACACATTATCACAGCAGTTTGGTAGTGAGGCGGGGAATTTCTCAACAATAGTTGCTACATTTTTGCAAACATTTCACACTGCATGATAAAAAAATGTGAATTAGATTATTTGACATCAATTTTTGAACACCATCAAATTTAAATAAATGTGTTGTTTATTGGTAAGAACCAATGGGACTAATTTACAAGACTAAGGAGCATAAACATCCAGCCAGTGGCTCTACAATGGGATCCTTAACCCTTTACTGTTTTGCAAAATTTTAGACTGGTCCAAATTCAAAGGCTTTGCAGACAATAAATTTAAGTTGATCTTATTTCAAAAATAATCAATCAGTAAAATAGAAAATATTGTGAAAAAAGTAGAAAGCTTGTTTTAACCCATTCCTACACAAGCCCTCCTTTTTACCCCTCTCACGAAAAAAGCTTTGGAAAACATTGTGGAAAATGAAGAAATTGCTTGTATCAAGCAATTTCTTCATTATCCACAATGTTTTCTACCCAAAAAGACAAAGAAAATTTAAATTCCACCAACTTGAAAATATCGTCTGCAGCTTCTTTCAATTTGGACCAGTCTAAAATTTTGTTGAGTTGGAATGGGTAAAGCAATTTCTACTCTTTCCAAAAAAGTAAAGATACACTGGGATTGAACAGGAAAGATTAATCTATTACCAGATAACAAAACTTTAGTCTGGTCCAAATTCGAAGTAGTTGCACATGGAAATTAAAGTAAAGGAATTTTCTAGGTAGAAAATATTTTTGGAGATAATTTGAGGAGATAACTTTTCACAGCAATTCTTCATTTTACAAATTGTTTTCCAATTGTACCTGAGGGGTGTCATAATGTGTGAAAGGGTTAATGCTTTTTTTAGCCCCATTCTCGACCAATTTACACACGAGCCTGCTTACTTATGCCTCCTTAAGAAAAAAAAGTTTTGGAACACAATGCGGACAATATCTTCTGTATCAATGTTTTCTAGTCTTAACCCATTCCCAATCAATCACAGTTAAAGACGACCCAGAAAAAAAGCTTTGGAAAACATCTTGGAAAATGAAGAAATTTCTTGTTTCAAGCAATTTCTTCATTAACCTCACTGTTTATTACCCAAAAGTTAAAAATCCCCAAAATTTCAGAAGCTATAAACTGTCCTCTGCAACTCCTTTCAATTTGGACCGGTCTTAAATCTTACCATCTGGTAATGGGTTTGAGAAAAAGAAATTACAGCAACTTTAAATTGTCTACAACCTGTCTAAATTTTAATTGTTATAAATAATATTTAATGTACTTTTAGGAAGATGAGATTAAGAAACTTGAAATGGAAGTGGACCTCCAGAAACAGATCACCAATGCGGCACACAAACTTGCCTCTGACAAGTCAGTCAGCAGATTTGTAAGAAAACAGCGACGACATTCCTTCATTAAAGCTCAGACCAAGGTAAATAACTAGAAAAGATAATCTAATCCATTCCCACAAAATCACATTCTTTTCTACCCATCACGAAAAAAGCTTCAGAAAACATTATGGAAAAAGAGGGGAATCGCTTATTACAATCTCAGTATTTTCTAATAAGATAAAGAATGTTGAAAATTCATTAACCCATTCCAAAACAAATAAACAGCCCTTAATATAAAAACTTGGGAAAATTTTATGCAAACGAAATTGCATGTTGAGCCATTTCTTCAATATCTACAATGTCTTCTACCCTGTAAGACAGTGATTTTTTAAATTTCACCATTTTTAGCTCACCTGAGCACGTAGTGCTCAAGTGAGCTATTGTGATCCCCTTTTGTCCGGCGTCCGTGCATTGTGCGTCGTCCGTCAACAATTTCTTTAAACGACACCTCCTCCTAAACCACTGGGCCAATTTGAACCAAATTTGGCAGAAATGTTCCTTATGTGGTCCCCTTCAAAAATAGCTAAAAGAATTAAAAACTCTGGTTGCCATGGCAACAAAAGTGAAATTTTAAAAAAAATCTTTAAAAATCTTCTCCTCCTGACCCAGAAGAGCCTTGATATTTTGCATGAATCATCAGTATATTGACTTCTTTCAAAATAGGTGAAATCATGATCTTCAGGTTTCCAGGGGCGGACCCGGGGGGGGGGGGATATAGGCATGAAGCATCAGTTCATAGACTTCTTTTTTATTTCTGAAATTATAACCCATGGAAAAAGTTTTTTCCTTCTTTCAAATCAGCACTAAAGCCTTGGAATTTGTAATTTAGACTTTTGGATCCCCAGGTTCATAGTCTTTATATGTAAATGTGGCCCACTTGTTCCATAATCCTAACCTTAATATGAAATTAGACTGTTGAAAGAAAAAGAGCCTTTATCTCAGGTGAGCGCCCCAGGGCCAACGGCCCTCTTGTTTTAATTGTCGTCTGCAACTTTTTTTGAATTAGGACTTGTCTAAAGTTTGTTTGTCTGGTAAAGGCTTAATTTAGATTTATGATTGGCAACTTCTTTCAATTTGGACCAGATTTTGTGCTCATCAAAATGTCAAAAGGTTTTTATATAAAAAATCTAAGTGGGAGGGATAGTGACTAGAAAGTCCTACTTTTTCTATTGAATTTTTTACCCTTTCCCACCCAATTATGTCCCACAAGAAAAGCAATTTCTTCATGTTCCCAAATATTTTCAACCCAGAAAGTTGAGAAAATCTAAAATTTCATTGTTGTCTGCAACTCTGTTCAATATTTTGCTGAATGGTAATGGGTCAAACCTCATGGCTATAGAACCAGTAGTTGAACAGGGTGTTCTCATCTTTGCCACACACTTTTGTCTTGCTCAAGTGATCAAGCTGACAAAAAAGATTTAGGGCAAATATAAGTATGGATGCAAGCATGTTGTGCCTATAGGATACTTACTTCAGTTTTGCTAATCAAATCTATGTACATACATTCAGAGTAGTTTACAAACTACACAATTTTGAAAAGGTCCGAATTCAAAGAATTTCCAGACAACAATTTCTGGTTGATTGAAAAATTAATATCCCTGCCTTATGTGACGGAAAACATTGTGTTTTTCTCATTGTTTTCCCAAAATCTCTTCTAGAGAGGTGTAAAAGAGTGGGTTTTGTTTGGGACCGAGTCCAACTGACAGTAAATGTATAATTTGCAAGTTACAATGTTAATAACATCACATCATTTCTGTCTTCAGTTGAAAGAGATGGAGAAGAAACTGCGTGAACACAGCAATATGGACATCCCAGCGTCCCCGGGATCTTCATCAAAATATGATGGTATGTACAGTGTAGATCATACAGACTCATTTACTGATGATACTCATATTAACAGACTCAAGTCGCGCCACAACCCCAACTCTGTCTCCCACAGACTCTCAAGATCCTTCAGAGAACGCAACCTGCTCAAGTACCACAGACTTATTGACACTCGTGTGAAGCGTGACAGAAATTGTTCAGTATTATCAGACTCTTCAGAAGAATCCGGCGTAGCATGTGAATCTAGATCGGATGATTCCAGACTCGCAGACCAATCAAGATCATCGTTGAATTCCTCATTGAGCAGTGAAGCAGAATCTTACAAGATCTCCAACGATTCCCTCTATCATTCATCATACAGATACATCCCAGAAGATTCGTCACTAGATCAAGCCTTCCTAACCCCTCCCCTTGTCTGTAAGAGAAGAGAGAAGAGCTGTATGTCACCAAACACTAGAAGAAGTAAGAGAGCATCATGGCATCACACCATGTTTCAGAAATCCCCTTTGGTACCCAGGGCCAACAAGGAAACAGCTGTGTAGAGACTTTTATGCATGAAGAATTAAATGGCATTTGTAATTCTGCAGAGGCAATACTTGTAGTCTTTTGGGAAGAAATAATAATACTTATTGTAGAAAAAAAAAATCACCTAAATATATCCTTAATCAAAACAACAATTTTAGATTGATAGGAATTGAAAGTGCAAAAATAATGCAAAATAAGATGGAAAAAGTTGTGAGGAAAGAGGAATTCATTGCTTCAGAATTACATGTCATTTAAAACTGTCTCAAGGTTGTGAGATTATTGGATGATCACAGTATTAGTGCAATATCCAAATGGTGCTATCATATAACATTGTTCAGGACTTCTTGCTCATAACTATCATATATAATATGATAGATATACCATATATTTATTATATTTTATAGTGTAAGGGAGATAATTGAGATTGAGGGTCCATTAATTTGAGAATTCATATATTCTTATATCATTGGTGATTGTTGCACAGGGGTGTCAAAATTCAGATCTTATAGCAAAATTTATCGTACTCCATTTGGAGATATCATATCCTAAGTTTTGCATTAGTCAATAATTATCAACATGGTAATGGGTTAACCCTTACTTTTTGTCAAAGGTTTTGCAGACGACAATCAAAATTATTTTATTTGAAAATAATCACTTGGTAGGATAGAATATATTGTGAAAAAGAAGAAATTGTTTGTTACAAGCAATTTCTTTTTCCACTGTTTTTTCAAGTATAAATCCATAGGAACGTAAAAACCAGGGATTGAACAGGAAAGGGTTATTAATTGATGTTTGTAAATGCATCATAGCAGCAATGAATTCCACCATTTACTCATAGTTTAAATCAGGCATGGGAATTTGACACCCCTGTGTTGTAGAATCTTGGTTATGGTTTTGAACGTGGTTGTAGATTATTTACACATTCTGTTGTTTATGAAGTAGCATTTGATTATGCCAACTTAAAAGACATCAATATGAGTTTCTACCTCATTTTGTAAACTGAGATTGTTTTCAGTTGTAGTGAGTGGAAGTGGACCAAATAACTCCCATCATGCATTGTAAATATCTTGTAAATTATCATCAAACCATCTTAACTTACAATTTGAACTTGTTTAATTTATTTTTGTTTTCTATTGTAGTTTTAAATTTTTGTACTTTTCTACTTAAATTAGTGAAAATGAATCATTAAATTTCATTATCTTATTCATTATTATACCCAAGGGAAAAAATTTAAACAATCAATATTTTATAATTCTTTAAAGAGAAATTTGATCACTCCCATATCTTGACCAAAACAGATTTTTATGAAATTTAACCCATTTCCACACTTTAGCAATTTCTTCATTTTAACAAGCATCATTGTATTGGAATGAGTTATAGAAAACAAAAGGAAAATAAGTTTCAAAGAAAAGTCAAAGAAAAGTCAAAGAACATGGAGGAAATTCTGTCTCAAAAATAAACTTTTAATGTGATAATGACTGTTGTAAATATTTCTGCTTTGTCTTGTCTGTTGATCTTTTCTTAGAGCCTGAGATAAAAAGGAATGATATCTATATAATTAGAATTGAAGTGAATGTACTCATAATAGTTTCAAGGATAGTTCTTTTCGGTGCATTTTATGATCATGGATAAATGGAAAAGCAGGTAGCATATGTTGAGATCAGACCATTCAATGCATAGGTGCTCAAAACAGTGTTGTATTTGACAGATTGATGTTTTGTCAGCTATTCCAGCTATAACAGTTGCAATGCAACAAATAAATAACCTATTCCCACAATTACCGTTTTTGAAACCTGACAAAACAGCTTTGGAAAAGAAAGTAGAAAATGACAAAATTGCTTGTTATAAGTAATTTCTTCATTATCTGCAATGTTTTCTATACCCAAAATGCCATCAACTAAAATATGTCGTCTGCAACATCTTTTAGTTAGGACCAGTCTGAAATTTTGTCAACTTGGGAAGAGTTAATGTCTGTTGATGTATTTTTTAGGGGTTTTGGCAAAACATCAACAACAAAAAAAACCACATTTGACTGAATTAGAACAATCCTTGTATTTTGTGATAACAACAAAAGCTACATGTTCATTTGTGTCATTGCTTTTTGGTGTTCATTCAATGGAAAAAAAAAAGATTTTACACGAAAGCAAATTATCATTATCATTCCTTTTTCCTTGAGCAGCGCTGTTATCTTGACTATGTTTCATCTCTATCACATTAAAAAATTGTTTTCTTGTAAGAAAAATATTGAGAATGCAGTTTTAGAAATAAATAAAAACAGTGACTTAAGATTTGTTGTTCCAATCTACTGAATCCTTATTTTATTCTTGCTTTATTCTTCTGCAAAAATTACAAAAATGGTCATTCTTCCCTTAATGTTACAATTTTGTTGATACTCAACTGGCCATAGGCTAGTTGAGCTATTATCATGACTTGGTGTCTGTTCAATATACATGTATGTCCTAGAATATTTTTGGTGATAAGGGGGTGATCTTTTAACGCATTCCTTCTAAAGATTAAAAAGGTAGCATAAAAGGCAATAACTGGTTATACAAGTAGAATATAGTTTAGGTGTTTTATTCTCCCTGAAAAAATTTTAGGGAGGAGCATATAGTCGCCGGCCTGTGTGTCCGGCCATCCGGCCGGCCATCCGTCCGTCCATCCGTCCGTCCAAAGTCATATCTCAGCAACTTCATATATAATCTTCCTAGGAAATTTCCAAGACCTTTTTTTTTATTTTATTTTTTTTCAAGCTGCTTCACGGAAAAAGGGGCCTTAATGTAAAAACTATTTTTTGCCAACTTCTCCAAGACACATTGTTAGAATTTCATGAAATTTCGTAGCAAATCAGATCCCCTTGACCTTAATCTAACGGGAATTTTATTTTAAAAAAAATGCGTCATGGGAAAAGGGGCCTTAATGTTATTACCTTTACGTTAACTGTCTTTTTTCCCCGCAAAAACTAAAATTGGCAATAACTTTTGATTGGTTACAGATGAAGTCTTCACATTTCACATGTGCATTGCTTGTGACAAACCCTTTCTGTTAGTACCAAGTTCAAGGTCTTCATTCAAGGTCATTTCTCAAGGTCAAAATTTGGGAAATCAAAACTTTAAGATTGGCCATAATTTTGCTATGGTAAGTGATATAGCCTTCATATTTCACATGTGCATTGCTCATGACATGACCTTTCTGTTTGAATTAAGTTCAAGGTAATCTGTCAAGATCAAGGTCATTTCTCAAGGTCAAAGTTTTGAAAATTTTTAACTTTTACATTGTCTATAATTATACAATGGTAAGTGACATAGCCTTCATATTTCACATGTGTATTGCTTATGACATGGACTTTCTGTTGGTACTAAGTTCAAGGTCATCTGTCAAGGTCACTTCTTTAGGTCAAAATTTTGAAAATTTTAACATTAACATCTCCCATAAGTATCTAATGGTAAGTGATATAGCCTTCATATTTTTCACGTGCATTGCTTTTTACATAGATTATCATTGGTACTAAGCTCATAGTCATTGGTCAAGGTCAAATTGTGAAGGTCATTAATTTTCAAATACCTCCTTTACAAATTGCCAAAATTTCTTGTTACTTTACATAAATGTTGTTAATGAAATGTCCATATATGGTGATCCTTAAAAATCTTCTTCTCAGAAACCAATAGATGGATTTCAACCAAATTTTACAGGAATGATCATAAGTGACCCTTTTATCAGATTTCTTCACAGAATTTTGATAGTACAGAAAGTATTGCTTTGATGGGCTGGGCTAATTTCCATAATTTATTATGTTCTCAAAAATCTTTGGATAGATTATATTACATTGTTATGATCCTTTGGTGTCCCCGTTTTAGATTGTTAAAATAACAACAACTGATGTCAATATGTAAACATTGTTTTAATGGACTGGGCTGATTTCCATTTATGGTAAACAGTGAAAACCTACAATCTTCTCGGATTACAATAAGTTTTCAACAAAGTTTCACAAAATGATCCTTGGGTGACTCTTTGTCAGATTCCTTCATAAAATATGGCTCAGATTAAAATTATGGCTTGGGGGGGGGGGGGCTTGTCTCAATATATGGTATAGTATAATTTTGAAAATTTTATTCTTGCAAAATGCAGGATGGTTTTCAACCAAATACATTCCAGGAATATTAAATAAATTCAGGCCGGTGGAGCAAATCAGGCACTCAAGCACCTCTATTTCAGTTGATCATTTGCCTGTTTCCTTAACCCATTACGAGATGGCAAAAATGTGTTGGAATTGAAGAAATGGCAGGATGATAACTTGGCTTTTATTGGCAAGCCAAATTTCCTTTATTTAGAATATAATAAAAATTTGGAAAATACTCTCAGACAATTGATGGATTTTTGTGAAATTTCACCAAAATGTTTCTTGTGTAATTCTGAAATCTTGAAAAACCTTAACCTACCTGTCAATAAATATTTGAGCGATACAGAAACTCAAGCCCCGCCAGTTCTATACGATATGACAAGTGATATGATTTGATACATTTTTTCAACCTATTCCTAGATGACAACAAAGTTTCAGATGACTATTATCATAAGATATTTGAAATCTTTGTCTAATAGAGTAAAAATAGTTTAGTTTCTTTCAAGCAATTTTTATCTTCCACAATATTGTAAAAAGCTTTCTCCTTAAGGGGGAGTAAGAGCAAGGTTGTGCAGGAATGGGCTAGGCTACCAAAACTTTAAAGAACTGTTAATCAGATGGTCCTTTTGCATAAAAGCCTAAGAACTGAAATCTGTTAAAATCTGTTTTTCCATGGCAACAAAAGACATATTTAAAAAAAAAATTCCAGACCCATTTGGCCTTGAGCCTGGATAATGTACATAAAGCATCACCAGATTGATCCAGAGGAGATTGATTGATTGATTGATTGGGGTTTAACGCCGCTTTTAACAGTATTTCAGTCATATCGCGGCGGCTGGAGCACCTAACAATGAATTCCTGGTATTTCTCACACCAGTACTATCACTACATCCTTTCCTAATCTCCAGCTGCTATCCCACTTAGGTTTACGATTATCCACCCATTGGTGAGAGACAATTGTCGGAAAGAATATTTGCCGCCGCCGGGTATCGAACCCATGACACCTATGATTGAAGATTAGGAGTCTGGCGCGCTACCGACTGTGCTATGACGGCGGCGATCTAGAGGAGAGGAAAATGTGTTCTCTTAACAAGTAGGACCTTGAAAATTGTCATTAAGTTTCTGTCTATGAAATTATACAAACATTATACATCGTCAACTTTTACCTTGTGTTCACATTTTTGGCTCAACTGTCCTGAAACTTGGTCAGAATGTTTGTCTACATGATAGCTCGGACAAGATCGAAAATGGGTCATATGAAGTCAAAAACTAGGTCACCAGATAAAACCTTGTGTGCACTTAAGAGGTAACAATTTTGGCTCAAATGTTGTGAATCTCTGGCAGAATGTTGGTCTACATGATTGAAAATGGGTCAAGTTGGGTCAAAACTAGGTCACCAGGTCTAATCTTAGAAAAACCTTGTGTGCACTCTAGAGGTCACATTTTTGGCTCAAATGTAGTGAATCTGTGT
Source organism: Fragum fragum (assembly GCA_946902895.1). Classification (NCBI taxonomy): domain Eukaryota; kingdom Metazoa; phylum Mollusca; class Bivalvia; order Cardiida; family Cardiidae; genus Fragum; species Fragum fragum. The sequence continues at coordinate 24,637,988 of OX336371.1, forward strand.
CAGAATGTAGTCTACATGATATCACAGGTGAATTTGAAAATGGGTCATGCAAGGCCAAAAACTAGGTCACCTGGTCAAATCTTTGAAAAACCTTGTGTGTAATCTAGAGATCACATTTTTGGCTCAAATGCCTTTAATTTTGGTCAGAATGTGTGGCTACATGATATCTTGTAAGAGGTCCAGAATGGGTCATGCAGGGTCAAAAATTATGTCACCAGGTCAAACTGTAGAAAAACCTTATGTGCACTGCAGAGGCCCTTAGGTTTGTATTAAAGTCTTAATAATTGTTCAGAATTTCTGTTTCCATACTCTCCTTCATATTCCATATTGGATCACATGGTTAATACAGTAGGTCACTAGGTCAGATCTTATGATGACCATCCTTTCTATGAAGTCACTATACTTCTGACATAGATATCTTGAAACCTGTCAAGAATGTCTTTTTAGTTTAATCTCAAACTTCAGTAACAAGTCTTGTTAGGACAAGATAATGTCACTTTTGCCATTTTGATATTTCCAACAATTTCACATGCGTGCCAAGTAAAGCACATAAGAGCCTTAACTATACGGTCCATAGTTACCTACATACTTGAATAGTGAATATTCTTAATCCATTATCAGACAAAATTTTAGACCGGTCCAAAATCTAAGGAGTTACAAATGACAAATTTAAGTTAGTCAAATTTTAGACTTTTTGGTATGAAAACATTGTGGAAAATGAAGAAATTGCTTTGTTTAACCCTTTCCTGTTTAATCCCTGGTTTTTACGTCCCTGTGTTTTTATACTTGAGAAAACAGTGTGGAAAAATAATTGCTTGAAACGAGCAATTTCTTCTTTTTCCACAATTTCTTATATCCGAAAGAATGATTGGTTTTCAAAATATACATACAATTGGCTTCTGCAAAACATTTGAATTTGAACATGTCTAACATTTGAAAAACAGGAAAGGGTTAAGCAATTTCTTCATTTTACACATCTTTTTAAGGGGGGGAGGGGGGGGGCTTCATAAAAGGTCATTGTGTGAGAATAGGTTGATGCACTGACAAACTGCACCATGTCTGTTGGTAATGCACTTAAGAAATATTTTAAAATGTTGTGTGTCTAAATAAAAGATTATGGTACAATTTAAGTTAAACTTTTGTGCCTTGTGATCATTATCCTAAAGAAATACAATTTTTCTGAAATAAAACAATGTGGTCTTGATGTTCTTTGTTTCTTTGTTCCTTACATGTTTAATCTTCAACAGACATGCTTACAAATTAAAGTTAATTAAGAAAATAACGAACCAGAAAATGGCAAATGATCCCGGATTACTGTGCTATTCACATTATGTACATGGAACTAGATAAAAATGTCAGGAAGGAATGAATATATTGAAAAAATAAATAAACAGTCTTGGGCATTTTTTACGACAATTTAGGACTAGAATTTGAAATGTGTGATGGTCAAAAAGACATTAATCAAAGTAGCCTTTTCTTTTCCAGTGTTTGCTTTTCTATGCCGTCTGAGTAACATGAGTTAAAGAATCAAACATCTAATGCCTTGAGTAAAAGTAGTTCATTTGGAATTTTGTAATTGGAAACTGTACTTAACACCAGAAAGTCACAGATGTCTTCAATTTAAAGTCGTTAAAAAGAGAACATTTTCTCAAAACTGAGCCTGTGGTATCGGACTTACATTTTATGGTTATACATACCATAGTTATGAAGTTCTTAAAGATTTTAGCAATTTACTGTTTCATTCTTACTATACAGATACCCACAAATACCTAAAATAGAATTAATCATTTCTGTTGCTCGTTGATATTTGTGTGACTGCTTAAATTTTGTATTTGTCATGGACAAGTAATTGTTCAAATAAGGTCAAGGTTATCTGGCTAGGTAGAAATCTAATTTCAAGAAAATTTACTACCTTTTCTAATATAATGTCTATATACCCTTGTCATGCTGAAAAACCCCTCTCTTAAATTTCAATTAAACGAAGCACTGAAAAGGGCTAGAAGCACAGCAAACAATAATTATGGGTTAATGCACAATGTATTTATTTTCCAAATTCATCTTAAAAACAACTCTTGCTTAAAAGGTACAAACAGGAGGTGTTGACTTAGATCATACTGCGCATAAGTGGAAGCAGATCTTTGTCTATCCCATCTACAAAACAAGAATATCCTGGGTTCACCATGACAGGGGTTGATTTATCTTTAATCAAAGGAAAGAAACATACTTTGCTGTTCAAGAAAGGTCATGGTCCCTCAAAAGACCACAAATTCTTTCAAATCTCGCATATAGATATCCTCTAGTGAGACAAGGAATGTAATTTATTTGTCACCAGGGATAAGTTCAAGGTCATTAGGTCATAATGAGTGAGAAGCTTTATATTTTCATTTTCATCCAATCACTTTCAAGCTTTGAATGTGGGTTGCCCTGATGAGATGAGAAACTCATGATCACTAAATTCAAAAAAGATGTGGTCAAATTTTAAAAAAAAAGGTAGCCCACTACAGGTTGCATTCTAACTCCACTGGTTCAAAGCCAGGGGCCGCCGTCATAGCGCAGTTGGTAGCGCGTCGGACTGTCAATCTAGAGGTCCCGGGTTCGATTCCCGACGGCGGCACTCATCCTTTCCGACTATTTGTCTCTCACCAATGGGTCGATAATCGTAGACCTATGTGGGATAGCAGCTGGAGGCTAGGAAAGGATGTAATGGTAGTACTGGTGTGAGAAATACCAGGAATCCATTGTTAGGTGCTCCAGCCGCCGCGATATGACTGAAAGATTGTTAAAAGCGGCGTAAAACCCCATTCAAACAAACAAACAAATCAAAGCCAGGGGGATATTTTCATGGCATTGTGACCATTGTGTATCAGTTCATACACTAATATGAGTGAGCACCTGTTTGTCTTTTGCTTTGTAAAATCTTCTCCTCAGAAAGCAATGAACAGATTTCAACCAAATTTCACAGGGATGATCTTTAGGTGGCCTTCTATTAGATACCTTAAAAGAATTTAGATCAGATAAAATGCATGGCTGTTACAGGCAGGGCTAAATGTCATATATGATATTTCTTGAAAACTTTGAAAATCTTCTGCTCAGAAAATGTTGGATGGAACCAAATTTCACATGAATTAGCCTTTGGTGACTCTTTATTAGTTTCTGTTACCAAATTTTGATCAGATGAAAACATGACTTTGTGGGTGGTACTAAAATTCATAAATGGTAAATAATGAAAAATTTGATTGTCTTCTTCTCAGAAATCAGTTGATGCATTTCAACCAGATTTCATAGGGAATGATATCTGGGTAACCCTTTATCAGATTCCTCCTGGATTAAATGGATAGATCGATTGAATTGGATTAAAAGCCACTTTTAACAGTATTTCAGTCATAGTGCAGCAGTACACCAGTATTACCACATCCTTTCCGAGCCCCAAACTGCTCATCCTATTTGGGTTCATGATTATCCACCCATTGGTTGGAGACAAATGTTGGAAAAGATATTTGCTGCTGCCAGCAATTGAGCCTGGGACCCCATGATTAGGAGGCCTTGCTAGGATCATAAGCCATGTTGTTTTTTCGTTGTTTGTTTTTGGATAGGATTAAAAACATTGCCTATATGAATCTCGACAAACTTCTATAGATGGTATAAAGTGAAAACTTTTGAAAATCTACTTTTCAAAGGTCAATGGTTAAAATTTAACCAAATTCCATAGAGATGATTCTTTTCAACCCTTTATCAGATTCCTTCAAAGAATTATGATTGGTTTTAAAAATGTTGCTTTTATTTCCATATGTGGTATATAGTGAACATTGAGTAAATGTTTTTCTTGGAAATTATTGGATTTCATCCTAATTTCATAGGCATGACCTTTTAGTAACCCTTACCAGAATGCTTGAATATTTTTTAACAGGTTTAATGATATTGCTTTGGAAAATTGGGCTCATTTCAGGTAGTGTTGCAAGGGGAATAATCGATACTGTTATACTGTGAATATTTTTTGTATAAAAAAGTTGCTTCCCTTCGAGTTAATTGGGAAAAAGCATTTCTCAAAATGAGTTGCTTCCAGTGGTAAAACTGAATTACCTGTACTATAAGGAAATTCAGGCCAGTAGAGCAATTCAGGTGCTCAAGTGCCTCTAGATCATCCAATCTCTCGACATTGGTTTGTGGTTAGCCTTTAGTGGGGCAAGAAAACCTATTGATGAAGTTAGCTCAGAAGTCAAAATTGTAAGGCCTAAATCTATAACTAGCTGCAGTACACATATTTCATCTATTCTCTTTCAAACTGTACATACATGTAGTCCTTGTGACGGGAGGAACCCTGATGATTTCCAAACATGCAGTCTTTTAACAGGGTCAAAACCCTCTAACTTTGTTTGCTGGTTTTGATTAAAATTTCATTTCATGCCTTCTGTATCATTTCCCACTATGTTTTATTCCTAGAAAGTTGTGTTATAAGTTTCATCCGCTGCAACTTTTTATGCCCCTGCATTGATAGATGGGGGGATATTGTTTTACCGATGGCCGTCTGTCTGTCTGTCCGTCTGTCTGTCTGTCTGCAAAACTGAACCTGCCATTTTTCCTATAACTTAAACCCTAATTAAGTTAAAATGCTAATATTTGGTATGTAGATAGGTCTCAACAAGGCGCAAATAGGGAAGGTCATTTCTTCAAGGTCAAGGTAAAAAATTTAACCCTTTTTCCTTAAACTTTACTCAAAAACTTAACCTGCCAACTAAACATTTTCCTATAACTTCATCCCTAATTAAGTTTCAATGCTAATATTTGGTATGTAGATAGGTCTCAACAAGGCACAACTGGGGAAGGTCATTTCATCAAGGCTAAGGTCAAAATTTTAACCCTTTTCCCTAAAACTTTACTCAAAAACTTAACCTGCCAACTAAACATTTTCCTATAACTTCATCCCTAATTAAGTTTCAATGCTAATATTTGGTTTGTAGATAGGTCTCAACAAGGCGCATCTGGGAAAGGTCATTTCATTAAGGTCAAGGTCAAATTTAACCCTTTTCCCTAAAACAAAGAAAAAAACAATAAAAAGCACCTGTTTCTAAAGAATTCCTGTTTCGGGGTCAGGGTGTTTCACAAACACATCTGAAATTTTGTCATTTGGTATTGGGTTAAATGTAATTAAATTGTAAATTGAAAGGAAATGCACGGCTTTATTAGAGCTCTTGTTACATTAAGCTGCTTTTAGCATTGAATCTCTCCTTCATCAAGTTCATGAGCTTTGAGAGATTAGATTTCTTCCCAAATGTAATGAAACTTGAACAGATTGTTTGACTCCTTGATGCCATTAATTTTTGTCAAGAACAATGTTTCTACATATTCAAAAATACCCATTATGTGGGAATAAGTTAAACAGGCCACATTTCCAACATCATAGAGTCATGCAAACACTCTAGGTCCATTACAGCCCTCATTGTTTTATCAATTTGAAATTAAATTGATTGTGGTAACCTAAATAATATTCCTGTATGTTCTTCTTTACAGACTTAAGTGTAAAGAGTCTTGGAATGACAGATAGTGGTAAATAAATAAGTATTGTGATCAGCGTTTGGTGTTTCACTGTAGTAAGATGAATATTGTCGTGTTTCATATTGTACAGCTTTTTCCATGTACAGCTTTAAGTGCAGTCAAAATAAGCTATTGCTAGTGCCTAAAAATGTATAGATATTTACAATAGTTTATTTGAGGCCCATACATTCTCATGGCCATATTGATGGTACCAATCACCTATTGTCTGTCTGTATGGTTGGCCCTAATTTCTAACAACTCATCCAAGACAGCTTCAAATAATTTAACAGATATTTTAAAACCGACCTTCAAGTTTTACAATAATTTTATCAACAGGCCCTCTTGGGACATTTGTTTCATTGATTTATCGAATGGGGTTTAATGCCACTTTTTACAGTATTTCAGTCAAATCGCATCAGCTGGAGCACTTAACAATGGATTCCTTGTATTTCTCTCACCAGTGCTACCACTACATCCTTTCCTAGCCTCCAGCTGCTATCCCACTTAGGTTTACCGTTATCCACCCATTGGTGAGAGACAAATGTCGGAAAGGATATGCCCTGCCGCTGGGGATTGAACCCATGACATCCTATGGTTGAAGATTTGGAGTCTGATGCGCTAATGACTGCGCTATGACAGTGGCTTCTTGTTTCATTAATGGATACAATTCTTGTTATTTTGTTTATCTTTGATATTCTGCAAAACATATAACTTCTCCAAAACAAAAGGCCTTTTATGAAGTGACATCATTACAGGCATCATGATTAATATAGTTATTACAACACTGTAATACATTCATTTATCATATACCTATAAATGATATGAATAAAATTCTGGCTATCTAATGCAACTCCACAGAAAAAATCTGTATTTAGCATGTACCGGAAAAACATATTTGTCGTGTATCTAAAAACACAGACTACTTTTTTTGTACCGATGTTTGGGTTTTTCCATCAAAGTGCCAAAGTTTGTATCGTCTTCTTACTTATTTTTCAGCAGATTTTCTTAATGTTCAGTCTACAAAACTATATAATAAAAGGTCTAATCCAATAAAAACACATACACACGATTCTCAACATGATAACAACAACTAGAAGAACACTCTATAATATTTCCAATATCACTAATATAGTTTCAAATATATTCAACTCCCACACCATAGGTCATTAGGTCATATATAAAGCATTTTTTTGAAACATGAAACTACCTCTGTTCATTATATCTTTCCCACTCTGTAAGGAGCATAAAATCTAGTTGAATTACCATAGACCATATAGCAGTGTTGGGACTCATTGAAAAATGAAAAATACATGGTATTATGCTCATCGCAATTTATTTTGGGTGTGACAGCTGCAATAACAGGTAATAACGTTGTTTTGAGCATGATGAAATAAACATTTAAAACCCACATTTGTGTGTGTGCATTTCCACAAAGTAACATATTGCATGACTGCTTTAAGTACGAAATTGACATTTGCTGGTAATATTGTACATAATTTGTCCTATTGAGGAATACAGCAAGTATAGGGTTGCATTGCTGTTTTGTAATGAGGCTGTGTAAATTTCCTAACTGATTTTTATCCAAAAATTCAGTCTTAAATAGATGTATGAAGGGGATATGTAAATAAAATGTTATTGGCATAACAGTATATTTCATAGGGTATAAAAAATAACTTTGAACAACAAAAACCTTTAAAATCACAACTATGGAGAGTCAGTTGTTGTAGCCAACTAGCATATGAGCGCATGCGTGACATTTCCAACCATTACACATGTGCGCCAAGTTAAGACTCAGATCAGCCTGTGCATCCGCACAGTCTGATCAGAGTCTTCACTCTGCACTCTGTAGATAGATACTGGCCCAAAGCTCCTTTAAACAATCAGCGAATGTTCTAAATGCCTCGAATGGCTGTCCAGGATGCTCAATGTGTGCGAGTCACGCACATCTGAAATTGTTGGAAATGTCATGCATAGGCTCATATATTGTATACTGTTGAAGTATTCTCAATTTAAATGTTATAAAAGTTAACATTTTAGCCTGTATTATGTGAGTGTAAACACAAGTTAGTCATGGTCAGGTGACACATTTTCTTTGTCTGATTTTTGCTCCACTGGCTGAAAGCATCAGTCTAATCTTCTCCTCATAAAGCACTGAACAGAATTCAACCAAATTTCACAGGCATGACCCTTGGGTGATGCTTTATCAGACTCCTTCAAAGAATTTTTATTTAATTTTCTTCTCATAAACCAGTGGATTGATTTCTAAGAACTTTTACAGAAATCCTTTGTAGACCCTTTGTCAGATTCCTTAAAAAAATGATAGGATGAAAAACATGGCTTTTATGAGCTGGGCTTATTTGCATATATGTTGAAAACTTTGAAAATCTTCTTCTCAGAAACCATGGACTTCAACCAAATTTCACCAAAAATAATCCTTTGATGACCCTTTATCATGTATCTTGAAAGAATTTTGATCAGAAGAAAAACATGGCTTTTAAATGTTGGGTCTTATTTCCGTACATGGTATATACATGTACTGTAATCTTGAAAATCTTCTCAGATGGATTTCAAGGAATGACTTTGTTGACTCTTAACAGTTACTGCTCCATTTAAAAAACACAATGGTTTTTATGGGCAGGGCCTATGTCCATTATGGTATATAGTGAATTTCAAAAAATCTTGTCCTTGGCAAAAGGAGGATAGTCTTCAACTGAATTTTACAGGAATTATATTTGTTAATGATCCTTTATCAGATTTTTCAAGAAGGTTTGTCAATAGATTTAATGAGGGTTGGCCAAATATCAGGTTGAGATCACAGTCATAGTGATGCTACAGAAATAATTGATAATGCTTGTTATTACCTTGTCATCTGACTTTGTAAATGAATTTTACATGCCATAACTCAAAAAAGTACTGCACAGATTTCAACCAATATTTTTGGGAATAATCCTTTGGTGACCCTTTTTTAGGTTCCTTCCAAAAAATTTAAATTGGATAAATAGCTGCAGTTATGGGCAGTGCTGATTTCCATATATGGGGTATAGTGAAAACTTTGAAAATCTTCTCAGAAACTAGGCAATTGATTTCAACCAGTTTTTACAGGAATAATCCTTGAGTGACCCTTTATGAGATTTCTTTCAACATACATGTAGTTCTAAAAACATAGCTAAAAACTATGTAACCTATATGAAATATATATATGTATTAGGCAGGTGGAGTGAATCAGGCTCTCAAGTGCCTCTAGTTGTTTTTTTTCGCTGATTGAATTTAATACTTGAAGGAATTTTAAAGTCCTCTCCATTTCCAACTCTCACTCAAAATCCTGAATCTCAACTTTTTCAGTGAAAATTCATGGTTTATTCAACCTTACTTTCTCAATCTTGGGTTACAAGTATGCACATCATCAAACAAAGTCTAGAAAATGAAAGAAAAAATAACATTTCCTCTTTGCACGTCGTTTTAATGTAGCATGACTGTGTCAGTAATTTGTATTAAGTTGATGGAAAGTAATTTTGGTAAACCCATTACCATACAATCAAACATTCTGTTTGGGAAAACATTGTTAGAAAGTCAGAAATAGCATGTTTCAATCAATTTTATTTTTTTATACCATATTTGCATATTTTCGAAGTTAACAAATTCCCACACATGAACAATTTTGACGCTTTAAAGAAAAAACAAACTGGAAAGTGTGGAAAATCAAGAAGTTGCTTTTTGCAACCAATTTCTTTGTTATCCACAATGTTTTCCACCCAAAATGCAATTTTAAGAGTCATATTTGAGTTTTGACCACTAAAATATTGTCAACTGGTAATGGGTGATTAAGGGAGATAACTGAGAGTAGTAGAATTAAAGATTTTCCTATAGTTTTTCTTTCTGATAGATTTTTTTAGATTCCTTGGTAAATAATCACTCGATAATTTCACCAAAAATCAGTGAAATTATCAAAATTGTAATTTCACTATTTTTGAAAATTTAACCCTGCTTTCAGTAACTGAGTGCCTCTGAACGTCATCTAGATGGGACAAAAGACACTGGTTACATCTTCAGATTGCTATGTAATTCATGTGCGAAATGACATGCTTATAGATATTTTGTGGAAGATTGATGGCTTTTGTTACTCACTCAATGAAAGATAGATCGATCTTACTCTAAAGCAAACAATTATCCTCTATGTAGTTGGCCAAAGGCGCTGGCATACCTTATAAAGAAAGTTGAAGCTGATTTCAAACAAAAAACATGGAACATTTGTTTTCACCAATCAGGGGCATTATGTCAAAGTAGGGAGTGAAGTCTATTGTGCTAATCACTGTACATTGCTGCGCAAAGGCCAAAAAAAAAATTACATTTTGCAAGCCTTTTAGATGAAAAATTATTTGCAAAATTGTGCTTTGAAATGTTTCATTATCTATTTCAACCATTTACAATCATATTTGAACAAATGTTGCAAACAACAACTTACAGGGAAAATTAGAGATTATAAGTAAATTTCATTGTATTTATAGAAGAAATTTCTTATTTTGAAATATTTATGCGTATACTGATACATGTATGTCACAAGGGTCACTAGAAAAACATGGTACATCTTTTGAGTCATAATCTGCAAAAAGAAACCATTGTAGACTTTCTTGTCTTAAGTTTTGCAAACTGCAGCCTTCTTTAAAGAAGTCTTGATTTATATTTTTAGATTCTGAGGTAGTTTCCCCTGCCCAGTCTCCAATGGTACCAAGAGGGCCTCGTAGTAATTACCAGCAGGTAGGAGTCACTAACTTGAATACCTTGTTAATGTTTCACTATGAGATGAGCAGTACGACAATACTTAACTTCCATGCTCCATTATTTTACAAAAAGAAAAACAAAAAAACAAAAAAAACTGTTGTTACAGCATATGTATTTAATGAAAATAAAGGTCATCAGTTCTGTCAATTCTAAGTCACAAGTATTTCATGCATCTAAAACATGTTTTCTTGATTATATAAGTTATTCTTAATTGCAGCATGAAGAGAGATTAGGCCACCCAGAGTCTCCTCTACACAGATCTAATACAGCTCCAAAAAACTTCCATGGAGAGAGGGAAATTGCATCTATGACACTTAGTCCTACACATAGCAGGTAAGCACCAGGTCCTAATCTCAGTAGGTAAGCTCTTAGTCTTACACACAGCAATTTAGCATGAGGTCCTAACCTCAGCAGGTAACTTCTGACTCCCTCAAAAAGGGAGGTAAGCTCTAAGTCCAACAAATAGGAGGTAAGCTCAGCAAGTAAGCCCTAAGTCCAGCATAAACCAAATGTAGCTCTGAGTGCCACACATAGAAGTGTAGCTCTGAGTCCCCCACCCAGGAGGTAAGCTCCGAGTCCTACACATAGGAGGTAAGCTCTGAGTCCCACACATAGTAGTTTATCTCTGAGTCCCGCACATAGGAGGTAAGCTCTGAGTACTACATATAGGGGGTAAGCTCTGAGTCCCACACATAGGAGCTAAGCTCAACAAGTAGGCCCGAAGTCCAACATATACCAAGTGTAGACATAACTCAATGAATCATGGGATATTGCATGAATGGCATGAGGTCCTATATGATGCAGGTGAGAATTTTCTACAGTTGAATGAGGGTTTATTGTCAAGCCTGCTTGCGTTGAAGGAGACATGGTTGTCACTATTGCTTTGGCGTAAGTGCGTGTGTGTGTGTGTCCAGAGTATAACTTCTACATTTATGGATGGATTTGAAAGTAGCTATTGACCTTGTTTGGAGCATAGCTTCTACATGTATGGATTGATTTGAAAATAACTTGGCACAGGTGTTCTTCTTGATGAGTGCTAGTGTCCTGCAAATGTTTGTTGTGATACCTCCAAGGTCACAGTTGAAGATCAAATAACTAAATTGACGTTGTCCGAAGTATAACTTCTACATTTATGGATGGATTTGAAAATAATGTTGTGAAGTTGTTTTTCTTGATGAGTGCAAGTTTCATGCTAAATGTATATTGTGATATGTTCAAGGTCAAGGTCAAAGTTTTAAAAAAAATTCTGTGCACCACATTCTCTACAAGTCAGCGGGCTCAACATGTTGCCCCCTGGACAACCTGTTGCTAGTTACTACACGTTGCCTTCATATAGCTTGTGAACTAATAAGTACTATGGGAGAAGGATTAATAATAATGAGCCCTACACATGACAGATGAGGACTCAATACAGCAAATAATGGGTAACCACAGAATTATGCTCAGAGCAGGTACAGAACAAAAGGTTAACCCCTTACAAGACAGCAAAATTTCAGACTGGTAAAAATTGAAAAGGGTTCTAGACAACAAGATAAAGTTTATGAAATTTTAGTGGTTTTTTTTTTTTCAAATTTCTGGGGTGAAAACATTGTAATAAAATGAGGAAATTGCTTGTCACAAGCAATTTCTCTTTTACACCATGTTATCCCAATTTTTTTTCTTAAGGGACATGAAAAAGCATCACTATGTAAGAATGGGTTAAAACCACAGAATCATGCTTATAGCAGCTAAGAAACAAGATGTAATTACAGAATCGTGCTTATAGCAGCTAAGAAACAAGATTTAATTACAGCATCATGCTTATAGCAGCTAAGAAACAAGATGTAATTACAGAATCATGTTTATAGCAGCTAAGAAACAAGATGTTATTACAGAATCATGCTTATAGCGGCTAAGAAACAAGATGTTATTACAGAATCATGCTTATAGCAGCTAAGAAACAAGATGTCATTACAGAATCATGCTTATAGCAGCTAAGCAACATGTCCTACTCATACCAGGCAAACAAATAGTGTATTTAGGTTCAATAACCCGATACCAGATGACAAAATTTGAGACAGGTTGAAATTGAAAGATGTTGCAGAAGAGAATGAATAGTTGATGAAATTTTAGGAATATTTGCCTTTCTTGTAGAAAATAGTGTGGGAGATGAAGAAATTGCTTGTTTCCCATTAGTACTTTTAGACCAGTCTTGGGGTAGAAAACATTGTGGATAATGAAGAAATTGCCTGTGACAATCAATTTCTTCATTTTTCCATAATTATGCCCCCGCATCGATAAGATTGGGGGCATATTGTTTTACCGGTGTCCGTCTGTCTGTCTGTCTGTCTGTCTGCAAAACTTAACCTGCCAACTAAACATTTTCCTATAACTTCAACCCTGATTAAGTTACAATGCTAATATTTGGTATGTAGATAGGTCTCAAGAAGGCGCAACTGGGGAAGGTCATTTCATCAAGGTCAAGGTCAAAATTTTAACCCTTTACCCGTTGCTAAAGAATTCCTGTTTCGGGGGCATAGTGTTTCACAAACACATCTTGTTTTTACCAAAGGTTTTTTTTGGGGGGGGGCATCAAAAAGCTTCACTGGGAATGTGTAAAAAGGTTTAAAAATTTGTGATTTCATGGGATTGCGATAAGATACAAATGAAGTTTGCAAAGCTTTGTTAGCTAAGTTGGAAACATGCTGTGCTTTCCAACCTTTCTTTGGCAAACATTCTTTCAGAAAATTAACAAAAGTCATCAAAGCATGTATGTCTCTCACCAATGAGCCAATGATAAGTAGCGCATGTAATTGAGAGGAGCAGCTAGTCGCTCAGAATGTTTAGGTTGCACTGGTGTGAAAAAAACCTGGAATCAGTTGGTGCAATATAACTGAAATATTGTTGAAAGTGGTGTTAAAATCTATACAATCAATCAATCTACAAACCAAGGTCAGCTTCTCTGTTCCAACTTTGATACTTCAGTCCCACCTTAGTGCCTCATGTAAAACTTGTTCAATTTTACTTTTCTATTTCAGTCCCTCTCTTGAAGCTAGTTTCCGGCCTAATTCAGTGTATTCCACTCAATACAGGAACCAAACTTACCCTACCCTCTCTAGTCAAAGCCAATCACAGTTGAGCTCACAGATTGACCTTGACAAACCTGGTGGTAATCTCAGATTGGAGGGAAGCTTAGACAGTGGTTTTAGTTCTACAAATAATATGTATAATGTGAACTCGCGGAGAACATCACGGTATGAGAGCAATCAAGATTTAAACTCAACAGGTGAATCTCATTATGAGACACTTGACAATGTGTTCGATAATAGATTAAATCTTCAGCCTAAGCAAAATAATATAGATAGTAGTTACAGGAAAACACAAAACTATGGTAGCTTAGAAAGAAATTTAAAGAAAAGAAACAACCGTGAATATGAACGAAAACATAGCGATACTGACTCTAGTGAAAATGCTCCATCTAAATTTGGTAAAAGGACATCACAGTCTGAATATGATTTATCGTCAAAAGGTCGAGATAATTTTATGAGTTCGAATGAGACGGACGTTTCTTTACCACCAAGATATGGATATTCTCGCAGTACAAACACATACGCGCCAAGTAGAATGGACAGATTAAGTGAGAGGAGTGAATCTTCAATAAGTGGTCGGGTAATCGAATTGCCAGTGACTCATTCAAGTAGTACTCCTAAACAATATGCAGGTGATACAAGAGACAATGATTATCCATCCCAGTATAGGACAGCTTGGCAGGACTCTGCAGATTCGGAGCCCTCGCCCATTGTTCGGAGCCCTGTTAAAAAAGTGAATAATGAACATGCTAACGTAGGGGGTGGGGATGATGGAACAGGTATGTGTTACAGCCCCAGGGATTATGAAGGATCGAGGGGTCCACCCCCTCCTAAACCTCCACATACTGAACACATGGTTAAATACATGGACAATCAAGCACCTTCAATACCACAACCGCAATCCAGTAAAATAGTGACAGTGGCAAAGATGTCACCTAGTGTAGAAGTGTCGAAACCTTTTGAAATGAAAGATTTTTATAAATATAGTGAAAAGTTGCGTCGTCAGAGATTGGTAGAACAGTATCACCAAGCTTTAGTTGGACGCTTACCTAGTGGGTCTTCTCAACATTCGACAGATAGTGATGGTTATTCATCTTCGTATCATTCTAATCGTGGAAACCCAACGGGTCAGTTTAGGGGTTCCAGTTCTTCATCTCCCTTTAATTCACCAGTTTCATCTCGACACATGCCAGTAAATCACCCCTATTCCTCACATAATAACATTTCTGGTGAAAATGTAGGTTTTACGGGTGAAAGGACTAATGTGACGTCAAGCACAACTTCATCATATGAACATGGAGTCAGCACAACTACATCAAAAATACAATACACAATCCAGTCTCAAAGTGGGCGTGTGTTGTACAAGGCTCAACATCAGACCAGTCGACATACTCACTATACTCCACCCACTTCCATGAAGTGTGAACCAGTCAAGCCCGTGAAAACCAATACCCTTCAAGATACTTCATCAAGGTGAGAGGAAGAGATACAGTCTACAGCAGCTGCAGCAAATGTGACCTCCAGATTTATTGATGACCTTTAACCTTTGTTTTTTGATTGATATGATTTCAATGAAATGATGTGATGTTAGTGTTGAGCTTACTATGTGCCAAATTGTACAGTTACAATTAGAATTCTATGTGGGTTTAACAAAGATCTAAATTATTATGAAAATTGGTCTCTCAACAAAATAAAAAGAAATGATAATATTTATACTAGTTATTTTGAAGAAAAAAAATATATAAAAGAAATCTTGAGTTTTACCATTATTATGTAAAAATTATTGGTCAGGATAATTAACCCATTACCACACAATGACGCTTTTTGATGCCCCTCAAGAACAAGGCTTTGGAAAATGTTGCGGAAAATGAAGCAATTGCTTGTAACAAGCAATTTCTTCATTTTCCACTATGTTCTGCCCCCAAAGACAAAGATTTAGAATTTCATGAACTTGAATTTGCTCTTTGCAACTTCTTTCAATTTAGATCAGTTTTTATGGAGTGGTAATAGGGTGAGCAAACTTAGTAAGTTTTACACAATGTATTCATGATACATGAAAATAATGTACGAATAAATAATTTTGAGACCTTTGTTCATAGATAATGCTTGTTTTAACATGTGTCTTGATTATAATGTTTCTTTTCAAAGGGCAACAATATAACATTTATCGATAACATTTTTGTAAACATATGAATCAAATAACAGCTACTTCCTAATTGTTTTTCTGTGGTATGGCAACTTAATTAAGACTTTGATTCATGTACTCACCTGCAGTCTTGTCATGCTGAATAAAATATTTTTCACATTTACTTTAACCCTTGTCATGCTGTATAAATTAACTTAATGAATTTCTATCAAATCAAAGGGCTGAAAGCACTGATAGAACTTGTTAAAAAACCAATATTTTATATTTTAGAAATCAACTTCATAAACAACTCCATCAGGAAAAGTACAAGCAGGAGGTGTAGACTAAGATCAGCCTGCACATAAGTGCAGTCTGATCTTAGTCTACACCTCCTGCCAAAACCGGAATATTCCGGGTTCAGCATGACAAGGGTTAAAATCTGAGGGCTGAAAAATCTGGAAGCACTAGTTCTAGGTCCATGTCTTTTTTCAAAATTAAATTTTATGAAAAACTGACTTGTAGGGGACACACAGGCCATAAAGACTAAGATCAGGCTGCACCTAAATGCAGGCTAATCCCTGTCTTTACATCCTGCAAAAATAGGAATATTTCAGGTTCGGCATGACAAAGGTTAACACTGTCTCTTGGTGCTTTATGATAGTTAAAGGCATTGTAGCCAATTTCATAACTTCTATGATGTGACCCACAGTGTAGGAGTGAAATAGACCTGTTGAATAATTCTGGTGTTAACCTATTACCAGACAACTAAATTTAAGACTGCTCCAAATGGAAAGGAGTTGCAGACGACGTTCAAGATAATAAAATTTTGGATTTTTTGTACCTTTGGGGTAGAAAACACTATGGATAATGAAGAAAATGCTTGTAACAAGCAATTTCTTCATTTTCTACACTGTTTTCTAATTTTTTTCTTGGAGGCATCTAATAGCGTGTTTGGGAATGGGTTAACCCATCACGATGCCTTGATGAAATATATAAATGGAAAACTGTGTGGAAAGGAGAAATGGCTTGTAACAAGGAGCTTCTCATTTTCTCACAAGATTTTCTACCCTTTTTAGCACTTAGTTTATAAATTTAGCTTAATTCGAAATGTCATATGCAAATTTTGTCGTCTGGTAATGGGCTAAAATGGTGGTATTACAAAAGTGTAAAATCAGAGAATGAGCAGAAGCCTTAGACAACCCAGAAATAATGAAGCAAAAGTATTTATTTTCTTAATTTTAAAAAAGTGATTATGTTAATTATAGATGGTCAATGGTTTGTATTGAGATACACTGAATTTATAATTCTAAGGTTGATTACTTTTGTAATGAACAGAAAAATTGATAAACATGATTTGGATGCAAAGCAATAGGGTATTCAAGTATTTTGAGGGTTTCTGAAAATGTTCATGACCTAAAAAGGTGAAATCATGTCATTATTATCAAAATTTCTAAAACATTGAAGGCAAAGAAAATATACGAAAGATATACTTTAAAACTCTCTTAGAATTTACCAAACTTTCATTGAACTGAAAGAATAGATATAAAAAATCTTTATGCATTTTCCAACCATTGTTGTTTATCATCGTGACATTACTTTGTAAAACAATTTCACAAAAATTATTTAGGATGAGATCACTGTTTCTTTCATTGACTGTTGCATGAAACAAATACCTTATTATTCAATGGTATGAATTCTCTTATAAGCTTAACTTATCAGTGCATAACAAATACTATGGAAATTGGTTAGTAAATCTAAACAAAATGTACAATACAGAATCCTGGGTCAAGTATTATACAAAAGTACAAAAAAGTTATAAAGTAGGAGTTTAACCCATTCCAACTCAATCCCTCCTTTTTACGCCCCTCAAGAAAATAGCTTTTGAAAACCTTGTGGAGAATGAAGAAATTGCTTGTATCAAGCAATTTCTTCATTATCCACAATGTTTTCTATCCAAAACGACGAAAAAGTTCAAAATTCAATCAACTTGAGATTGTCGTCTGCAGCTTCTTTCAATTTGGACCAGTCTAAAATATTGCTGTGTTGGAATGGGTTAAGGCATGTGAATTTACTGAATAATACATATTTTCTCCTTTTACCGAGGTTTATTTACAATATACTAGAAGATGAAATTTAAGACTAGTCAAAATTCAAGGAAATTTTGGATTTTCTTTTAAACTTGGGGTAGAAAACATTGTGGATAATGAAGAAATGGCTTGTAACATTATCCACAATGGCGTCTAAAAATGTCATTGAGAGGGAATGGGTTAAAAGTTTAATCCCTAGTTATCCTAACCTGTCCATACAATCTCACCAGGATTGGTACTTTTTAGCTCACCTGAGCACGAAGTGCTCTGGGGGAGCTATTGTGATTGGTCGTCGTCCGTCCGTCCGTCTGTCTGCTCACAATTACAAAAAAGTCTTCTCCTAAACTAAGAATGGAATTTCAACAAAACTTCACAGAAATGATCCTTAGGTCATGCTCTTTCAAAATACTTCAAAGCATTGAAGAACTCTGGTTGCCATGGCAACAGAGTGAAAAATCTTCTCCTCCCAAGTGGTAAGGCCTAGAGTTTTGATATTTGGTACAAATCATCATCTATTGACCCTCTACCAAAATACTTCAAAGAATTACCGTATTCTGAATATAAGGCCTTTTCTTTGTGATCCCTGATTTTACATAGAAATAAAGAAGGAAATCTTTAAAAGTCTTCTTCTTCCAAACCATAAGGCCTAGAGCTTTGATATTTGGTACAAATTATCATATATTGTCCCTCTAACAAAATACTTCAAAGAATTACCGTATTCTGAAAATTAGCCCTTTTCTTTGTGATCCCTGATTTTACATGGAAATAAAGAAGGAAATCTTTTAAAATCTTCTCCTCCCAAACCATAGGGCCTAGAGCTTTGATATTTGGTACATATCATCATATATTGACCGTCTACCAAAATACTTAAAAAAATTAGCTCTTTTCTGTGCAATCCCTTATAAATAATGATATCTTTGAAAACCTTCTTCTCCTAAACCATTAGGCTTACAGCTTTTATACTTGGTATGTATTGATGTCTATACTTCAAAGCATTACCATATTCAGGAAATTAGTGCTATATGGTGGGATCATCAATATACCTAGGATTAAAAGAGAAATCCTTAAACATCTTCCCCAAAATAATTAGACTGAGGGCTTTGCTATTTTGTTTATATCATAAAGCCATGAACCATCATACTCAGGGGAGCGATTTAGGACTATCATGGTCCTCTTGTTTAACATTTTCTTGGAGGTCCAATTTTACTTTATAGGCTACATGGGTTTGATTGATCCCTTATTTCATGTCCTATCGCATACGATAAAAATCTTCAAAAGTAAGTAAAGTTACAAAAAACAGTAAGTACATTTGTTGCTAAAATGATAAACAGTGGCAGCCATGACATAGAAATGAGTTTTTATAACTTATCTAGGGTACAGTAAAGGTATTTCAGATCATATCTATATCATATTGACTGGGTATGTTATATTGCATGTGTGGATAGCTTTCATTGATCTTCAGCATGTTAACAATTTCCAGACTGCAAAATTTTAGACTGGTACAAATTCAAAAAATTTGCAGATACATATTTTGGTAGATAGACTTTAGAATAATCTTTGTCATTTTGGGTAGGAAACATTGTAGAAAATGAAGAAACTGCTTGTGATAAGTAGCTCTTCACCTTCCAAAATGTTTTCCAAAGCTTTTTAACTTGATGTGCATCAGAAAGTGGGATTGTGTTGGAATGGGTTGACGGGTAAAAAAGCTCTTGTTTAATTATTTAATTTGAATGGTTATGGATCTCTTAACAGCTATTGGTTTCTCTTTGGGCACTAAAGGGTTATGGCTTTGAACTTTGGATGGGGAATGGTTGCACTCTCATATTTTCTGATGTGAACTATTTATTAGCATGTGTGTGACATTTCCAACTAGTACGAATGTGCTCATTGTCCTTATATTTTATAGCTGGATACTGACTGAAAGTTCTAGATGCTCAGCATATATTCTAACTGCATTCAGCAGCTGTCCAGATTGCCCAGTGTCGGCACTTTGAGTAGTTATAAAATTGTTGAAAATGTCATGCACAGGATTGGCTTGTATTACTAACTATTTCTTTTCAATTATAAATTTGACCTCTTGAAGCTAAACCTGAGGACGTGGCCATAATGCAGCTAGAAGCGCGGCAGACTCTAATTTACGAGGCCCAGGGTTCCATCCCTGCTCTCCGCAAATATCCTTTTCTACGTTTTTGTCCTGAATTATTGGATGGGTAATTGAATATCTAAGTGGAATTATCAGCTGGAGGCTAGGAATGGATGAAGTCATAGTACTGTTGTGAGAAATATCAGGTATCCATGGTTAGGTGCTTCAGCTGCCGCTGTATGACTGAAATACTGTTAAAAGCAATATTAACCCCCGTTAACCCCCGTTAATTAAATAAAGGAAGCTAAGCCTGTGATTATGAAAACCTTGAAAATTTCCCCTCATAAACTTTTGGCTTGGTTTAAATTAAAATTCACAGAAATTACTCATTCATGGCCCATTATCAGATTCCTTCAAGAAATTTTGATGCGTTGAAAAACAATTTTATGGGTGAGGCAAATTGCCAAAGACGGTTTATAATTCAAATTCTGAAAATATCACCCTCCATATCAATGAATCTGGGCCTTTGGAGCGATATGGAGGCTTTAGTGCCCCTACTGTTGAAAGGTAAAAAAACAACAGGAAATTGAGTTCATGGAATTGACTCATTCCCACTCAATGACACTTTTTGACGCCCCACTAACAAAAAAACTTTGGAAAACATTGTGGACAGTGAAGAAATTGCTTGTTACAAGCAATTTCTTCATTGTCCATATTGTTTTCTACCCTAAAAGGCCAAGAATCCCACCAACTGCTAATTTGTTGTCTGTAACTCCTATGAATTCGGACTAAAATTTTGTTGTGTGATAATGGGTTAAAAAAAAGGGTCAATGTTCCCCCATGCTATCCTAGTAGGAATGACATGACCCCCATACACTATGCTAAATGTTGTTTTACCTGATTCAAAGTCAAATGATGAGATTTTTAGGAATTTCAATTTTTCAAACTGTGATGCAAAATGAATATACTTTAGAGCAGACATACTCTATATTTCTTGGTGTTTTAGATATTTCTATTTAACTTTGATATGCAATTATTATACCAAACTTATATCAAACTATACATGTAATATTAATTATACCCAAAATTATGCTTTTGCTTGCATTTACCTATATATTTCTAATGCATCTACATTTATTTAGCTTGTCAGCCCAATTAGCTCAGTTGGTAGAGCACTTGACTTCAAACCTCAAAATCACAGGTTTGAGCCCTGGGCTGACCATATCAACTAACAAACTAATTGTCTATTGGATGAGACGTAAAACCGAGGCCTGTGTGACGGCGCTAGCTATGTTGCACGTTAAAGAACCAGGCGGGGCTTTCAGCAGTTTCGTCCTTTATCCTTACACTATCCCCCTTAACAACTAACTGTCTTCTGCGGTTGTCGCTCATATGGGCATGTGCTACGGTAGCGACAATAAATAAACTGAAATACATTTATTTAGCTCACCTAAACACAACATTTTGAGTCACCAACGATTTTTTTTATACCTCAACTCTTCTTTAATTATTGGCCTTATTTTGTCCAATCTTGGCAACCTTAATTCTTGGATGACCCTTCAAAAATGGTATCCTTTCTTCATGTGTATCTCAGATACTGGAATGATACTGGAATATGAAAAATGCTCCTCAGTTTGTTTAGAGATTTATTAGGCTACATCTTGAGTTATAGATTTATTTCCAAGTTTGACCAACATTTCCTAGTGTAACATAGATAAACTCTCATCTCTCTTAACCCATTCCGACACAATGATGCTTTTTGATGCCATTCAAGAAAAACAATTGGAAAAACAATGTGTAAAATGAAGCAATTACTTGAAACAAGAATTTCTTCATTTTACATAATGTTTTCTACCCAGAAAATTGAAAAACCTAAGGTTTCATTAATTTTAGATTGTTGTCTGCAACTTCTTTCAATTTGGACCAATCTAAAATGTTCTCTCATGGTAATGGGTTTAATTTCTTTAAATAAATTATGTGAAAATCGGATGAACTTTTATAGTCATGAGCATGTACAAGTGTTGACCAAGATAATTCTTTGTTTAACTCATATCTGTCTCTTTGTTTAACATGTCTGGGCCAGAGATTATCAAACTTTTTTGTTTTCAATTGAGAATTTACTCCAAGTTAAGATAAATGATAAGCTTCTACATTAACTGTAAAATTTTGTTTTATAGATTCATTTTCATGTTTGGTTCGATCCCCATCAGGGGCACAAATCCTTTGGGACATTTGTCTCTAACAAATGGGTGGATAATCGTTAACCTAAAGGGTATAGAAGCTGGAGGCTAGGAAAGGATGTAGTGGTAGTACTGGTGTGAGAAATGCCAGGAATCCAATTTTAGGTGCTCCAGCCGCCCGCAATATGACTGAAATACTGTTCAAAGTGGTGTTAAACCCCATGAAATCAATCAATCAATCATTTTCATGCAGTTCCCGTAAAATTTTATGTCTCAATATACATTTTAATTCCAAATCGAATTTTGTGTAAATTCTCAAATGAGTACGTAAAAAGTTTTTTAATATCGCACCCTGATGTTATAATCCTTGATTTAAAGTCTTATTACCTACTATCTAAGAAGATTACTGTGCGTCTGGGCACTAAACATTGTCACTGCTTTAATATGTAATTCTGCTGATTCGCAACAGCATTGTGTGTACTTTGTGTAACTGTGTTGTTTATTGGCTTGTTTTGCATCTTAATACTAACCTCACATCATTTCAGCCAATCAAATCAAAGGTTACATCAATATATCATGTAAGCACTGTCATATTTGATGCATGTTGCTGTGTGACTATCTAGATTATTTTTGTAGTTCTTTCTTTTTATTGATTTCTGCTTTTCTGTTTGTGTGCTTTTGAAAAAATAAAGTTGAAAAATATGATTATATGTTTATATAAATGTTTATTACAAGAACTCTTATATTTTTCATTTGTCTGTGTTAATTGTAAATAATTGGAAGATTCCAAAAAAGGACAAACTGGCTACCTTATACAAAAGAACTCTATGTTTTCCATGCTAAATTATTGAAGTTGATTAAATGGTTAATCAACCTCTCCAAAAAAATTCTTTCATATATTTTCATTGGGTTACCAAATTATCATTGCTGCATCTTATTTACCCATAACCAGACCAAAAAAACAAAAAATTGAGACTTGTCCAAATTAATATAAGTTAATAACTTTAACCCTTTCCTGGGTTACGTCACTGTGATTTTATACTTGAGAAAACATTGTAGAAAAGGAAGAAATTGCTTGTAACAAGCTTTTTCTCCTTTTCCCACAATATTTTCTACTACATAGGATGGTCAGATTTCAAATTGCATGCATTTTTCATTGTCGTCTGCAACCTCTTTGAAATTGGACCCGTCTAAGATTTCATAAAACAGGAAAGGGTTAAGAACATTAAAGTGAAAAAAAGAATGATTTTTAGCTAAAAATAGCTAAAAGAATTGAAATTGTTAAAAACTCTGATTGCCATGGCAACAAAAGTGAAATTTTGAAATAGTCTTTAAAAATCTCTCAAAATAGCTAAAATCTTGATCCTTGTGACCCAAGGGGTAGAGCTTCAGGGGGTTGGGTTTATAAAGAAATAAAGAACGGTTTTTAAACAACATCTCCTAAACCACAGGGCCAATTTGAAACCAAATTTGGCAGAAATGTTCCTTAGGTGTTCCCCTTTAAAAATAGCTAAAAGAATTGAAAACTGTTAAAAACTCAGTCTGTCATGCCACAAAACTGAAATTGTATATTAATCTTTAAAAATCTTCTCCTTCTGACCCCGACAGTGTAGAGCCTTGATATTTTGCTTGAAGCATCAGCATATTGACCTTTTTCAAAATAGCTAAAATCATGAACTTCGGGTCCCTTTGAATTTGTAATTTAGACTATTGGATCCCCAGGCACATAGTCTATATATGTATAAAGTATGGCCCACTTGTATCATAATCCTAACCTTAACATGAAATTAGACTGTTGAAAGAAAAAGAGCCTTTATCTCAGGTGAGCACTCTAGGGCCAACAGCCCTCTTGTTCAATAAAAGACAACATTTTGGACCAAGAAGATATTACTGAATAGATATATTTTTATTATCCAACATGCTTAATTAACCCTTGTCATGCTAAACCTGGAATATTTCTGTTTTGGCAGGAGGTATAGACAAAGATCAGCCTGCACATAAGTGCAGTCTGATCTTGGTCTAAATGTCCTGCTTGTTCCCTCTCAGCTAGAATTGTTATACGCCCGTCGAAGACGGGACGTATTATGGGATCACCCGTGGTCCAGTCGTCCGGTCGTCCGGGCGGTGTCCACTTCTTTGTCCAGGGCATAACTCTGTCATCCTAAGTCCGATTGACTTTAAACTTGGCAGTTATATTCTTCTTATCAATAATGTGCAGTGCGCAATAACCATAACTCTACCTGGCCTATTTTTTGAGTTATTGCCCTTTGTTGTTTTTCATACTTGAATCTTGTCCGGAGTATATCTCTAAAGGTATTATAGCTAGGATCATGAAACTTCATGGGTGTATATATCTCACCAAGGGGGAGTGCAGTGCACAAGAACCATAACTCTACCTAGCCTATTTTTTGAGTTATTGCTCTTTGTTGTTTTTCATACTTGAATCTTGTCCGGTGTATATCTCTAAAAGTATAATAGCTAGAATCATGAAATTTCATGGGTGTATAGATCTCACCAAGGGGGAGTGCATTGCACAAGAACCATAACTCTACCTGGCCTATTTTTTGAGTTATTGCCCCTTGTTGTTTTTCATACTTGAATCTTGTCCGGAGTATATCTCTAAAAGTATAATAGCTAGAATCATGAAATTTCATGGATAGATAGAGCTCATCAACTGGAAGTGCAGTATACAAGAACCATAACTCTACCTAGCCTATTTTTAGCTCACCTGAGCACAAAGTGCGAGGTGAGCTATTGTGATCGGTCGTTGTCCGTCGTCCGTCCGTCCGTCTGTCCGTCTGTCCGTCCGTCCGGCTGTCCGTCCGTCCACAATTTCTTTAAAAATCTTCTCCTCCTAAACCAGTAGGCCAATCAAGCTGAAACTTTGCAGGGATGTTCCTTGGGTGAAGTTCTTCAAAAGTTGTTAAAAGAATTTAATTCCGTCAAAAACTCTGGTTGCCGCGGCATTTGAAAATGGGAATCTTTAGTAATTCTTTAAATATCTTTAAAAATTTTCTCCTCCTAAACCAGTAGGCCAATCAAGCTGAAACTTTGCAGGGATGTTCATTGGGTAAAGCTCTTCAAAAGTTGTTAAAAGAATTTAATTTCGTCAAAAACTCTGGTTGCCGCGGCATATGAAAATAGGAATCTTTAGTAATTCTTTAAATATCTTTAAAAAATTTCTCCTCCTAAACCAGTAGACCAATCAAGCTGAAACTTTGCAGGGATGTTCATTGGGTAAAGCTCTTCAAAAGTTGTTAAAAGAATTTAATTTCGTCAAAAACTCTGGTTGCCACGGCATATGAAAATGGGAATCTTTAGTCATTCTTTAAATATATTTAAAAATCTTCTTCTCCTAAACCAGTTGGCCAATCAAGATGAAACTTTGCAGGGATGTTCATTTGGTGAAGCTTTTCAAAAGTTGTTAAAAGAATTTAATTTCGTCAAAAACTCTGGTTGCCGCGGCATTTGAAAATGGGAATCTTTAGTAATTCTTTATATATCTTTAAAAATCTTCTTCTCCTAAACCAGTTGGCCAATCAAGCTGAAACTTTGCAGGGATGTTCATTTGGTGAAGCTCTTCAAAAGTTGTTAAAAGAATTTAATTCTGTCAAAAACTCTGGTTGCCGCGGCATTTGAAAATGGGAATCTTTAGTAATTCTTTAAATATCTTTAAAAATCTTCTTCCCCTAAACCAGTAGGCCAATCAAACTGAAACTTTGCCTGGATGCTCCTTGGATGAAGCTCTTCAAAAGTTGTTAAAAGAATTTCTTTCCGTGAAAAACTCTGGTTGCCGCAGCATATGAAAATTGGAAACTTTAGTAAATCTTTGATGTTGTTTTTTTCATAGACTACAAGGCCAAAGGCATTTACATTTTGTAAAGAGCTTAATCATATGGTTGTCTATCAAGTTTTTAAATATGTAATCTCGGGGGTCAAAAATGGCCCCGCCCCTGAGGTCCGAAGGTTGGAAAAATTCTTAATAAGAGCAATTTCAAAAGGCTTCTCCTCTTAAACTATAAGGTCTAGGATGTTCATATTTGGTATGTAGCAAAACTAGATGGTTTTGTACTATATTTTTAACCTTTTTCCCTGAGGGTGACAAATTCTGGGATAGTTTGGTAATCGATTAAACTATAAAGCCAAAGGCATTCATTTTCATTTTAAAGCATTACTGGATTGTTTTGAACAAATCCCAAAATCTTCTATTTGTTTTATTTATTTTGCTCATGTTGTGTCTTTTTTTATACAAAAAAGTACTGTAATTTGCAGGTGCCTCAGGTGAGCGATTTAGGACCATCATGGTCCTCTTGTTTGAGTTATTGCTCTTTGTTGTTTATCAAACTTGAATCTTGTCCGGAGTATATCTCCAAAAGTATAATAGCTAGAATCATGAAATTTCATGGGTGTATAGATCTCACCAAGGGGGAGTGCAGTGCACAAGAACCATAACTCTACCTGGCCTATTTTTTGAGTTATTGCCCTTTGTTGTTTTTCATACTTGAATCTTGTCCGGAGTATATCACTAAAAGTATAATAGTTAGAATCATGAAATTTCATGGATGAATAGAGCTCATCAACTGGGAGTGCAGTACACAAGAACCATAACTCTACCTAGCCTATTTTTTGAGTTATTGCCCTTTGTTGTTTTTCATACTTGAATCTTGTCCGGAGTATATCTCTAAAAGTATAATAGCTAGAATCATGAAATTTCATGGGTGTATAGATCTCACCAAGGGGGAGTGCATTGCACAAGAACCATAACTCTACCTGGCCTATTTTTTGAGTTATTGCCCTTTGTTGTTTCTCATACTTGAATCTTGTCCGGAGTATATCTCTAAAAGTTTAATAGCTAGAATCATGAAATTTCATGGGTGTATAGATTTCACCAAGGGGGAGTGCATTGGACAAGAACCATAACTCTACCTAGCCTATTTTTTGAGTTATTGCCCTTTGTTGTTTTTCATACTTGAACCTTATCAGTAGTATATTTCTTAAAGTATAATAGCTAGAATCATGAAATTTCATGGATGGATAGAGCTCACCAAGTGGGAGTGCAGTGTACAAGAACCATAACTCTACCTAGCTTATATTTTGAGTTATTGTCCTTTGTTGTTTTTTTATACTTTGTTTGACAAAAAATATTCATTCAAAATAACCTCAGTTCTATTCAAACCCCCAGCTAATATTAAGCAGTGTGACGGGCGTATCTTGTGACAGTTTGGCACCTTGTTTAAATAATCAATTTTTAAAAGAATTATTGACCCTCATCAAGACTTATCAGTGCTGTCAGTCCTTTGATTTTAAAGCAATTTTGTATAGGATTTTTAATTCAGCATGACAAGGGTTAAAACATTGGGGTTGTAAAAAAGCTTGATTGTGTGGGATTTCTTTAGTAGCCCAGGTTTGGATCAGTCCATCCTTAAAGTCCCAGTAACACTTAGATAAATCAACACAAATAACTGAAGTCTCCAAACTGTCATTTATAACAGTGGAATGTCTCCTTCGCTTTTAAGTTTAATTTTACCAACTTTGAAACAAGTATTCCCCCAAAGCACTTTATGTCTACTTGTCATTATGCTAAAGATGCTAAGATCATTTCATTTTTCGCATGTTCTTAAACTCAAAGGTAATTCTTTTTAGCTCGGCTGTTTTCAGAGAAAACCCCAAGCTATTGCTAAAGCCTTGGTGTCATAGTTGTTGTTGTCGTCGTTGAGCGAAAACTTTGACTTTTTGTGATATCTCTGGTTCTACTAAAGGCATTCACTTGGAACTAGGCACACTTGTTCACTATCAAAAGAGCAACCTATACTATCAAGGGGGATAACTCTAGATGCATTTTGTCTACTATCCAGCACCCAACAGCAGAGTTGCACCACCTATAGGTGGTGCTCTTGTTTTTGATTTGATTGTAATTTATCATTGGTGGCAAGATGATAGATCAGAGCATGGAATCTTCCAAATTATTCTGCTGAAGTGTTACTGTCTCTTTTCCCATATTTTACTTATTTAACTCATTACCACACAATCCAAAGTTTGACATGCTTAGTAAAAATTCTGTTGAAAATACAAAGGAGAAATGGCCTGTTAAGGCCTAGTCTAGGCTTATTTTTAGCTTAGTTGTTTGGAGAAAACCTTAGCTATTGCTAAAGCCAGGTTGCATTGGCATCAACATCTCAACTGTTGACATTTTGTTATATCTCTGGTATTACAGAGCACATTCACTTCTGACACGGAATATGTGTTCACCATTAAAAGGAGAATCTATACTTAAAAGGGGGATAACTCTATATGAATTTTGAATGAATTATGCCTCTTTCTTGACTTGGAAATTTTACCAACCATGAAGCACTCGGGCCTTTTGCCTGTGGAGCTCTTGTTCCCATTCCCACAAAATAACGCTTTTGGAGGCCCCTGAAGAAAAACAATTTGGAAAACATTGTGTAAAATGAAGAAATTGCCTGTAACAAGCCGTTTCTTCATTTTCACAATGTTTTCTACCTAGAAATCTAAACTTTATAAACATTGAAATGATGTCTGCAACTCCTTTCAATTTGGACCAGTCTGGTTTGGGTAAACATTTGAAATGTTGTCTGCCTTTGGATTTTGGAGTGGTTTGAAATTTAGTCTTCAACACAAAACAGTGTAGACTGGTCTAAAGTAAAGTTTTGTCATCAGGTAATGGGTAAAGGGTTATCAGTAGATACAGTATAGATGTACAAGTTATAGTGAGTGATCAAAGGTCAATTTTGTCTATACCTGTATAGTCAAAATTGACCTTTCATCACTCACTATAACTTGTTGTACAGGTGTAGACAAAATTTACCTTTGACCCCTCACTATAACTTGTACATCTATAGGGTTATGGTAAACCCCTTAAATTCTTTCTTCATTCCATAAATTAAGGTTTTAGTTATGTATATCAACAATGTATTAGATGTTGTTTATTGTTTATGTTGATAAAATTGTTAAGCACCTTGAACAATTTCTTTTTAAATGGTGACTGAAGAGTGTTCTGTGATTCTAATGTTGAAAATAAAATTGTACTTGTACCTATGTCTTGACCATGGTAAATGGGTTTAGCCTTTTCCCATACAATCCCTGATCTTTGCATCCCTGTGATATACTTGAGAAAACATTGTGGGGGAAAAAGAAGAAATTTCTTCTTATTTTCAGAATATTTTCTGTCATGCAGGATGGCTACTTTTAGAATTGTACTTACTTTATAATGTTGTTTGCTACCCCTTTGAATTTGGACTAGTCTAAACTTTAGAAAAACAGGAAAGGGTTAACTTCTTTGCCACTCAAGTTCTTTGCCACAAAATATCACATCCCTGTATGGCTCAGAGATGAAGGTTATGGACTAGTTACTGAACAATTGTCAATAGAATTCCAAGCTTCTGCACTGGTCCCATGGTATGTTGTAGGGCAAGACCTTCCAGCCAAGCGCTGGTGACATCCAGAAAGTACATGAATAAGTGAATTTTGCTTTGAAAAAACTGAAAGATAGCTAAAAGTGCTTTTAAACCCTAATCCAACAAAGATTTTCTGAATGAATGATGCAATGAGTGATGTGTTTTCTCCACAACTTGTGAAACCGAGAGATTAGTGTCTTCTCTACAATGCAGGTTCAGCTTATTAACCCAATCCCACACAATCCCTTTTCTTTAGCCCCTTCAAGAAAAATAACCCTAAGAAAACATTGTGTGGAAAATGAAACAAAATGCTTAATTTTTCACCATGTTTTGACTTAAAAAGACAGATTTCTTAATTTTACCAACTTGGAATTGTCTTCTACAGTTTCTTTCAATTTAGACATGTTAAATTTTTTCTGTGTGAGAATGGGTTCTTTAATTAAAAGGTGACAAAAATATAAAAAGCAGTTTCAAAAAATGCTTGAATTTGAAATGGGTGTCACATAGGTTAGAGAATATTGTGATAATAGCAGGAAATGCTGCTTTTCCTTTTCTGACACTGTTTACCATAACTGTTTCTTCAGTGCATAATTTGATAAGTGATAAATGGTTAAGGACCCATGAAAAGATGGATCATAATGTGTTGTAAAATAGATGCTTCTCTCATTGTAACATAGGGGAGGATAGTCCATTTGTCTGTACATTCTGTCACCAATTTACAGATTGCAGGCTTTGCCCTTTAACCCATTACCAGACAGCAATATTTTCAACTGGTCCAAATTGAAAGGGGTTGCAGAAGACAATTTGGAGGATATGAAATTATAGATTTTTTCAACTTTCTGGTTTAAAAACATTGTGAAAAAGAAGAAATTGCTTCTTACAGCATTTTTTTCATTTTACACAATGTTTCCCCAATTATTTTCCTAGGGGCGTCTAAAAGCTTCATTGTGTGGAAATGGGTAAACTCCAACAAGAAAGGTTGACTTAAATATTAAAAGGCATTATTTTGCAAAATTAATGGCTAAAGGATGTTATCTAACAGTATAATGGTTGAATTGCTACCTAAATGTTGTAACTACTGCTTGAATAAGCTTTAGTTATGTCATCTAATTCCCCTAACCAACAAGAAAGCTCAACATATAGTTTAACCCTTTCCTGGATAAACCCGGGATTTTACATCACTGTGATGTTAAACTTGAGAAAACATTGTGGAAAAGGGAGAAATTGCTTATAATAAGCAATTTCTCCTTTTCCCACAATGTTTTCTACCACATAGGATGGTTTTATTCGGAATTGCATCCAATTTTCTTTGTCGTCTGCATCCTCTTACAATTTGGACAAGTCTAAAATTTCAAAAACCAGGAAAGGGTTAATACAAAGTTAATTGGTCAATCAATTCTTTGTAGACTTGTCCAAACTAAAAGAAGTTGCAAATGGCAATTCTAAGTGTGTGAAAATAATTTCCACATAAGGATGAGAAAAAAAGAGAAAATGTTTGTTACAGGCAGTTTACTTTTTAGCTCAATTGAACACAAAGTGTTCTGTGTGAGCTTTTGTGATCTAGCTTTGTCCCATGTGCATTGTCCATCATGTGACAAAACTTTATGCACTCTAGAGGTCACATTTTTGCCTTTAATGTCTTGAAACTTTGTCAAAAATTGTCTCCATGAAACCTCAGTCAAGTTCAATATTATGTCAAATGGGGTCAAAAACTAGGACACTATGTTAAATCTAAGAAAAAACCTTGTGTGCACATTTTGGCTTCAGATGTCTAGATATTTTGTCAGAAAGTTTGTTTTAATAATATCTTGGTCAAGTTTGATATTGGGTCTCTAGGTCTGATTATAGAAAAACCTTGTGTTCAGTCTAAAGGTCACATTTTTGCTTCAAATGTCTTGATATTTGGTCAGAAAGTTTGTTACATATCCAAGTCAAGTTTGATATAGTGTCTCATGGGATCAAAAAGTAGTTCACTAGGTCTGATCTTAGAAAAACATTGTGTGCACTCTAGAGGTCACATTTTTGCTTCAAATGTCTTGATATTTGGTCACAATGTTTGTCTATATAAGGCTGATCTTGATCTATATCTTAGTGTTAAAAGTGGCATATGACCATTCAATCAATCAATCACCTATACCTTCTGCCAGAAAAGGATTATTCCAGGTTGAGCATGTTGATTGATTGATTGGGGTTTAACGCCACTTTTAACAGTATTTCAGTCATATCATGGCGGCTGGTGTACCTAACAATGGATTCCTGGTATTTCTCACACCAGTACTACCACTACATCTTTCCTAGCCTCCAGCTGCTATCCCACTTAGGTTTACGATTATCCACCCATTGGTGAGAGACAAATGTCGGAAAGGATATGTGCCGCCGGGGATCAAACCCATGACAACCCATGATTGAGTCTGACGCGCTACCGACTGCGCTATGACGGCTACCAGGTTGAGCATGACAAGTATTAAATTTCAAGGTATGAGTGCAAGGTCATACCTTGCGTACATTATACAGACATAATGTACAGTTGGAATTGGGTTGTTTTACAAACCTGAGCTCATGGTGTTTAAAGTAAAATGAGTGGCTGCAAGAAAAGAAAAGGTTTACCCACAGTTTAGGGGGTATCCAAGTGGAAATACCTGGTTTTTCAAGGTGAGTAGACTGTGGGATTGTGTGTTGAAGCTGTTTTCTCCAGTTTTGATGGAATATGTTTTTGCTTGTGTAATGCGTTAACATACATTCATATCAAACATACTAGTTTTGAATTTAGTATGAATTTACAACTGAACCAGGACTGTCTATGGTCTACAATCTGGGAACTCTATAATAATAATAAAGTCTTTATTTAACGAGGCAACACAGTTGGGATAGCCCAGTCTTCCCTGTGGGCCTCTATAGATATTTACAAAGTCAATACATGTTTATAATCTACAAAAAAACAATGTATTTTAGAAATCAATTAAAGAATGGAAAAGTAAGTTGAAAATATCAACCCTTTCCTGTTTAAATTCTGATTTTACCTCCCTGTGTTTTTAAACTTGGGAAAACATTGTGGTAAAAGAAGAAATTGCTTGTCACAAGCATTTTCTTCTTTTCCACGAACTTTTCTACCCTACTATATGATTATTGTCCAATGAGTTTGACTTTAAATTGTCGTCTGCAAAACTGTTTAATTTGGATCAGTCTAAAATTTATAAAAGACGGAAAAGGATTAAATAATGTACCTTATTCACAATTCATCATAATTTTTATAATTGTTAACAGTGTTTATCATCAAACAGAAAAAAAGAGGTAGTATTCTAAACATGGGGACATGGAGAAAGGAAAACAAGATATTGTGGGTAAAGAAAAAAACTTTGAATAAGCTTCTTTTCCTTTTTAAAACAACATCTTTTCTTCCTCTCTTATTCAAACACAGACTAAAGCTAACATCTCTATCCATGTGCATGAGTGCTTAGAATTGGTGCAAATATATAACTTACATGTCATAAGTGTATTCAAATACAAATTCAAGAGATAGTACTTGAATCAATTAAAGGATATTTTCCCACCAGAGTTCCACCACCTTATAAAATCATATTTGAACTTCTTTACATTGTCAGCATTTCTTATGTACAAAGGTATTTGATTCCAGATTTTTGGACCTGAATATGAAATAGTTTTTCTGTAAAACTCAATTCTTGGCTTAGGAATTGTAAGAGTTGCATTAGTGCTTGATCTCAGATTTGTAGTTTGATACTGTGAAGAGGCTTGATATATAGTATGGAAGTATGCCTTTTAAGGCTTTGTACGTGAAAATTGATTTTTTGAATATTATTCGCTCATGAATGGTTAGCCAGTTAAGCTCTTTAAATAGTTCTTCACTGGGAGTATCAGTATTTTTATCTAGAATAGTTCTTGCAGCTCTTTTTTGAAATATGTAGAGTTTGTCCAACAGATTACAGTTGCAATTTCCCCATATGATACAACAATAATCAATGTGTGGAAGGATATAGGCATTAAAAAACATTTTTCCTACATGAATACTGAGATACATTTTAATTCTGGTGAGGAGGTAAAGTAAAGAATTACACTTTATCAGCACATTTTCAATATGATTTTCCCAAGACAGATGGTGGTCTACATGAACTCCAAGTAATTTTTCTACTTCAGATAATAAAGGCCTGTCAAGCAGTTGGCTCCCATTCCCATTCAAACCCCCCATATTTATGCCCCTCTAGAAATATGCTTTTGAAAGCATTGTGAAAAATGGAGATATTGCTTATTTCAAGTAATTTCTTGTGAATCCACAATGTTTTCTACCTGAAAAGACAAAATAAATCATCATTTTGGATACAAAGACACCATCAGCAACTAATTAAGTTGTCTGTACTTTCTTTAAATTTGGACCAGTCTTAAATTTATTTATCTGGTAATCAGTTAATTAAAGCTATGGCTGGTAGCAATTGCTATGATCATCCATTGCACACTTAAGTATGTTGCAAACATTAGCAAACCCCATTTACAATCCTTTTTGCTGATATGAATGTACTTACTCCACATTTCAGAGCCCCTAGAGCACATAATCACCATCGGCAATATTCCACACCAGAGAGATCTTTCAATACCTCGATGAATTCCAGTTTTCATTTGTCCCCTCCTGGTTCCCTGTCCAGAGCCTTCAGCAATGAGATGTTAGAGTGGTATGATGGAGAGGGAAACCAGCCACCCACTTCTGTTTGATTAGTCAATTTTGACAATGGTAAGAATCTTCTACAACTTTGTTAGTTATCAACACTATTTCTTCTTTTCCTTGTATGTTTTTCACCCACACTGACAAGTGTTTAAAAATTCCATCCAATTATATATCAAAGTTTCAAGTTAATTTGACAAGTCTTAATTTTTGTCATCTGATTGAGGGTTAATGATGATTAGCTCTACTGAATGAAAGCCAGTGAGCTATTGTCATGGCATGGTGTCCATCGTGCATCCATCTGTGCATGCTTCTGCCCCTCCTAAACTTTTACTTTAAAAATCTTCTCCTCAGAAAGTGCTGAATAGAATTCAACCAAATTTCACAGTAATGTTCCTTTGGTGACCCATTATCAGATTACTTCAAAGAATTTTGATTGGATGAAAAACAATGGCTTTAATGGATGGGGCTAATTTCCAAAT
Source organism: Fragum fragum (assembly GCA_946902895.1). NCBI lineage: Eukaryota > Metazoa > Mollusca > Bivalvia > Cardiida > Cardiidae > Fragum > Fragum fragum. Next base: position 24,672,411 of record OX336371.1, read on the forward strand.
ATGGTGAAAGCTTTCGAAATCTTCTTCTCAGAAGGCAGTAGATGGATTTCAACTTAATTTTACAGGAATGATCCTTGTGTGACCTCTTCAGATTCCTTCAAAGAATTTTGATCTGATGATAAACATGGCCTTAATGGCGGGCTAATTTCCATAAATGGTGAAAGCTTTAGAAATCTTCTCAGAAGGCAGTGGATGGATTTCAACCAAATTTTACAGGAATGATCCTTGTTTGACCCTTTCTCAGGTTCCTTTAAAGAATTTAATCTGATGATAAACATGGCCTTAATGGGCGGGGCTAATTTCCATATATGGTAAAACTTTAAAAAATTCTTCTCAGAAATCAGTGAATGAATTTCAGCCAAATTTTACAGGAATGGTCCTTGAGTCATCCTTTTTCAGATTCCTTCAAAAAAATTTGATTAGATGATAATGGGCAAGGCTAATTTCCTTATATGTTGAAAGCTATGAAAATCTTTTTCTCAGAAACCAGAAGATGGACTTCAACCAAATTTCTTTGGAATGATCCTATGGTGACTCTTTTCAGATTCCATCAACTAATTTTGATTGGTTGAAAACATAGCTTTTATGGTTGTTGTTTATTATGGTATACATTTTTTTTCTAAATTTAATACCCAGTAAACAAAATGACTTCTGTAAAACAATGAAACATTTGAAATATTAAAACATTTCATTGACAAGATTTATTTGCCACACATGGTGAATATGATTCAATTTATATGAAATTCCTGACAACACATTTTGCTTAAATAGTATAATCAGGCCTGTGGAGCTATACAGGCGCTGAAGCACCTCTAGTTTTAATAACATAATGACCAGTGACACAGAGTTAACCCATTACCAGACTGCAAAATTTTAGACTGGTCCTAAATGAAAGGTGTGGCCGCCGTCATAGCGCAGTTGGTAGCGCGTCGGACTGTCAATGTAGAGGTCCCGGGTTCGATCCCCGACGGCAGCACTCATCCTTTCCGACTATTTGTCTCTCACCAATTGGTCGATAATCTTAGACCTATATGAGATAGCAGCTGGAGGCTAGGAAGGGATGTAATGGCAGTACTGGTGTGAGAAATACCAGGATTCCATTGTTAGGTGCTCCAGCCGCTGCGATATAACTGAAAGATTGTTGAAAGCGGCGTAAAACCCCATTCAAACAAACAAACTAAATGAAATTTAAGCTTATAAAATTTTGGATTTCTTTTTTTTGGGGGGTAGAAAAAATTCTTGATGAAGAAATTGCTTGTAACAAGCAACTTCTTCATTTTCTACAATGTTTTCCAAAGCTTTTTTTTTCTTTGGGGCGTCTGAAGGCGTCACTGAGTGGGAATGGGTTAAGAGAAAATGCATTATGTGTATCCAGTATTTGATCTTGAAAATCAGGTAAATTGTTCGACAGAGGACAATTCAAAGTGCATGTATTGGCCCATATAATGTTTCCAATGGCTTAACCCATTCCCAGCTTTTTCACATCCATCAAGAAAAAAGCTTTGGAAAACATTGTTGAAAAAAAGAATTTGCGTGTCACAAGCCATTTCTTCTTTTCCCAATATGCTGTCTGCTTGTTTTCAATTAACATTCATTTAACCCATTCCCACAAAACAAATTTTCATACTGGTCCAAATTGAAAGAAGTTGCAGATGACAATTTCAAAGTGATGGAATTTTATTTTTTTTTTTTTGTCTTTTTAGGTAGAAAACATTGTGGATAATGAAGAAATTGCTTGATACAAGCAATTTCTTCATTTTCCACAATGTTTTCCAAAGCTCTTTAATTGAGGGGCGTGAAAAGGAGGGTTTGAGTGGGACTTGTCCAAATTCAAAGGGCTAGTTGGCGAAATAGTAAGTAAAATTAAAAAGGAAATCAGACTAAAGGATAGAAATATTGTGGGAAAAGGAGAAATTTTTATATGCAATTTCTTCTTTTTCCACAATGTCTTCAAGTAAAATTTCTCAAGGACATATAAATCAGTTATCAAGTAAAATTTCACAAGGACATATAAATCAGTTATTGTACAGGAAGGGGCGAATATGTTATCTGCAATTTATTTTCAATTTGGAGGTCTGAAACTTGTATTCTTTTGTTCAGGTTGGAAGACACTCAAAATAATATGGTACAGTATATATCGATGGTGTTCAACAAAAACCTTGTAATTACAGCTCTTTCCAAGCTGTAGTCACAGGGTTTTGTTTGAACACCAATAATATATTCAAATACCAATAGATATTAGAATAACTTAATATGAGCAGTCATACTTTCTATTTTCCTCTTTAGATTGTCTTCAACCCAGCCTGAAGATAGAACAGATCAGGTCCATAGATCAGAGGAGTTACCTACGGTGCTGAGTTGATGACAAAACTCTAGATTGGTCCAATTTAAAATAAAATGCATAAAAACAATTCAATGTGTGTGAGTCAAAAGAAAAAAATGAACAGGATAGGTTGGAAAAAAACATTGTTATAAAGGAGGAATCAAGCTTGTAACACACTTTTTCTCCTCTAAATACTAGTGTTTATTTAATTATTTTCTTTAACAAATACCACAATATCCCTTATTTTTATACTCCTTAAGAATTTTATCATGGAAAAAATTGTAAGAAAAGGAGAAATTTCTTGTCAAATCAAAGATTTGTCCAAAAAATAAGAGTTAAAACTTCAGAAATATCAGGGTTCACAACTTCACACTAACAGGCCTGTAGGACCGGTTAGTACCAAGTCCTATAGGTCCACCTCTGTGATTGAAAATCTATAAAATATAAGGTCAGTTTATACATATAGTATACGTATAGTATAGGTATTATGAGGTTAATGGTAATGCAGTAAAACCTTGGTAGTTCGTAGCGCAAGGGACCAGGAAAATTTATACGAATTAAGCGTAGTACAAACAAAACGGAAGGAAAGAGGTCGGCTGTTTGAGATACACGGAATCTGACATGGTCTTGTTCTGTCTCCCATTTAGGAATTGATTCTAAATTGGTTATTTTTTCTACACAAGACCTGCAGGTATTAATTGAGGAATACATAAAAATACATTCAAAATTACTCGACTTGTATTTTTTATGTTTTTAATTCTTTGTTAATTTTTGGCATTTTTTAACACAGTGTTTGTATCAAATGGTAGACTCCGTCTGAGTGATTCCCCTTTACAATACATTGGATCAAATCTTTCCGAATATTCTATCATCAAATCATAAAAATGACGATTGTGAAGAAAGCAACCGCAGAATAAGATTAAGTGCTAGAAATTCCAAGTGAGCAATAACACGATACTGTGTGTATTTCCATTTATTTATCGTCGCTACCGTAGCACATGCCCATATGAGCGACGCCCCCCAGAAGACGGTTAGTTGTTACGGGGGATAGTGCAAGGATACAGGGCGAAACTACTGAGAGCCCCGCCTGGTTCTTTAACGTGCTCGATGGATAGCATCGTCACACGGGGCCTCGGTTTTAACGTCTCATCCGAAAGACAATTAGTTTGTTAGTAGATATGGTCAGCCCAGGGCTCGAACCCGTGATCTTGAGGTTTGAAGTCAAGTGCTCTACCAACTGAGCTAATCGGGCTGACAACACCGATACTAATGGGGTTGTGTCAATTTAAGGTAAATTTTCGGCGATAATTACAGGAATCTTTATTCGATGAATTACTCAACTTACAAACCAAACAGCCCCTTTTAACTAAAGGTACATGATAATACATAATTGTCATTTAGATCAGTAGGTGTGAAAATCGAGGTAATTGGTGATTGGACACAATTAGTTTATCACACCTACGAATTAAACATAGGAGTTTGTGCTATAATCATACTTTTGGGACTTGAAATGGCCTACGAACTACCAACCACTGACGTTCGAATTAGACAGAACTTTCTAACAAAGATAAAGAAGGAAAAAGATCGGGACCGCGTAAAGTATATGAACGAACACATACCTACGAACCAGTGACGTTCGAATTAACGAGGTTCTACTGTAATTGTATATGAGAGCAAACTATCTGATAGAAAACAGAGAAGGAAAATGATAAATTGCATGTTACAAGCAATTTATTCTTTTCCAAGTTTTTCTCTTATTAATTATCTAAGATTAATGACAACCTGTGATTTACTGGGTAATCAGGGCTTGACACTAACTGAATCCTGCCACAGGCCTGTAGAACCAGTGGCTCCCAATTCTTAAAGGTTGTTCTCTGTGATAAGAAGTCCTTAAAATCTATGGTAATTTTATAAGAGTTGATGTGTACTTTAAAGTTTATATTGTAAAGTGCCTATAATTGAAAGCAAAATAAGTCAAAACAGTGTAGGAACAGAGTATTGTCACAAGCAATATCTTCTTTTATCACACTAATTTCCTTAAATATCTCTACTAGTGATTGACTTGGTTAGAGGAGATTTTGAATTAGAAAAACTACAGAACCCAAAGCTTAGGTAGTATACTAGCCCTCCCTATAAATCACAGGTCATAGGCCAGAGGACTGGTGTTAGAATTGAACCCTGAATAGAGAAGTGAATGATTTGGTATATCATCCCTTGTCATCCTGAATATAAAACTGTTTTATGAGGTTACTTTAAATCAAAGCACTGAGGCTCTTAAAGATAAAGACATCTTGTATTTCTTTTGAAAATTAATTTCACAAACAAATGCTGCTTAAAATGGTACAAGCAGGTGGTGTAGACAAAGATCAGACTGCACTTATGTGCAGGCAGATCTTTGTCTATACCTCCTGCCAAATAGGAATATTCATGGATCAGCATGACAAGGGTTTAAAATAGGCATCTGAAGAGATTATAAGTTGTAGGAAAGTGGCTGTTGAACATTATTTTTCTTTATCATGGCCTAAAATGGAATTGTTTAATAATGGAATAAAACAATGACTGGATAAAAAGGTTGAAAACTTGAGATGAGAACACATTTTATTCTATATCTTGACCAGCCATTCTTTCAACTTATATGTAAATTTCCTTAATTAGAATTTTTCGAATGTCCTGCTTTGCTTGCATTAATTATTTAAACTAGGATGTAACTCTAATGAAGTTTCTTACCTTCAAACTGTTTCTGTCATACTATGCACCCGTTCCTTCTGTCATACCATGCACCCATTCATGTACAGGATTGTGAAGTAATTTCTAAGTAACAGACAAAATGTATCAGAACTTGATTTGAAGTTGTATTTGCTTAATAGGAGCTTATTTGGTCTTGTGGCAACACACTAGACTCGCAGTGTCAGCGGACCCTGGCTGGATTCGAGTGCTTTCAGCACTTTAGTTTTCACGCAATTCTGTTGATTATAAATTGAAAAGGGTTAACATCTGAAATCCAAAGCAGAGTGTTTGCATTTGTTGAGCTTTTGTACTGCCGTTACAGTTACTAGTAGTAAATAATCTTCTACTTTGATGAGATTTTAAGTACTTTCATCTTCTTCCAAGAATAAACATTCTACAGGGCTCATGTTTGACTCTTAACTCATTCTTACACAACATGCTAAAGGGAGACTTTTAGGATCACTTTGTGTCTGTCGTCCCATGTGCATCCCAAGTCGTCAACATTTTCTTTACACATCTTCTCCTCCTACAACACTTGGCCAAAACTTGGCAGGAATTCTCCATTGGTGACTCTTTTTGAAACTTGTATAAGAAATTTTGATTGCAAAAAATGCGGAAGTGGTAGGGCCGGCTTATCAGACTTGGAGAAACCATGGAATAATTCTTTGAAAATCTTCTCCTAAACTAATGGGCTAATTTGGACCAAACTTGTCAGGAATGTTCCTTAAGTGACCCTATTCAAAACTTGGTTGCCAAATTTTTAATCCTGAAAATCAAGGATGTGTTACAGTCAGGCTGGGTGTGTTACAGTCAGGCTTATCAGATGGTAACTCTGGTGGGCAATTTAACACCATTTTGGCCCTCTTGTTTATGCCCCTCATTAAAACTTGGTTGGAAAACATTGTGGATAATGAAGATGTTAAAAAATTTCTTCACTAACCAACAATGATTTCAACCCCAAAAGATTAATACTTTTAGAATTCATCATTTTGAATTTGTTGTCTGCAACTTCTTTTAATTTGAACCTGTCTAAAATTTTGTCTTCTGGTTAAAGCAGATTTTTACCCTAAAAAAGAATTACAAAAATTTCCTGTTTTGACCCATTGAGATTTTTCCGAATGGAGTCATTTTTATCCTTTGGGAGAAATTTCTAAGGGTCAAACAGAATTTCAATCCCCAAAACTTTGGCTGATCTTAAGTACTATTGAAATTATTAGGATATGAATTAGCTGATAATTTACAAGAAAAAGAAAATGTGTACTTTGAATTACTCCTTTTGTGCCCTATCAAAATCATATTTGACCCCATAGAATTTCATAGTCAAGAGGCTGATGACACCTCAAACTCAAAGGCAAGTACTAGCCCTGATTCTACATATTTGAGTTACTTCATATAATAATTATAATGATGATAATAAAGTATCTATTTAACCAATACCCACACAGAAACACTCTATGATGCCCCTAAGGAAAACCATTGTGGAAATGAATGATTGCTTGTAACAAGCAATTTCTTCATTTTCTACAAGGTTTTCAACCTCCCCAAGAGACGAAGATTTTTAAAATTTCACTAGAACTTCTTCCAAATTGTACAAGTTTAAAATTTTGTTGTCAGGTAATGGGTTAACAAGGCAGCACAGCAGGGATAACCCAGTCATCCCTGTGGATTTTCAAAGATTTTGATATTTGTGCAATGGTTCATTGTTGAGGATTATTATTCATCTCAAGCCATTTTATCTACAAATTTTAATTTATGCCTAATAAACTTAAATATTGCAAAACTGTATTTGTTTTCTTTATTATGCCAATACGAGTATGAAATTACAGATTGATTGGTTGATTGATTGGGGTTTAATACCGCTTTTAACAGTATTTCAGTCATATCGCAGCTGCTGGAGCATGGATTCCTGGTATTTCTCGCACCAGTACTACCACTACATCCTTTCCTAGCCCCCAGCTGTATGAAATTGCAGTGAAACAGAGACCAACAACAAAGGTTTAGACTGGTCCCAATTAAAAGAGAATGGTGTTGACAACTTTAAGTTCATGAAATAAATTTCTTTTTGTCTGTAACGATAGCAAACATAATTGGAAATTAAGTGTTTCAAGCAGTTTCTTTGTCTGGCTCCACTGTCTTATAGCCGTGGAGCTATTTTTATGGCATTGTGTCCACCTGTGCATGCATACTTTCGTTTGTAAACTTCTACTTTAACAAATGCCATGTCAGACATGGTCATCCCCCGCCTATAAAGCTTGATGGTAAACTAAAGCCAGTTAGATTTAGACTTCTTGTGCACTGCATTTCTTCTCAATGAGTTTGATAATAGCTATTATACTTTCTGAGATATGCTCGGGACAAAATCTAAGTCTTTAAAACAACAAAGGGCAATAACTCCAAAATTATGCCATTATGCAAGAGTTGTGGTTCTTGTGCACTGCACTTCTCCACAACGAGATCTATCCACCTCTAAAGTTTCAAGTTAATAGCTGAGATATGCCCCAGGCAAAATCTTAGTCTTTAAAACAACAAAGGGCATTAACTCCAAAATTATGCAAGCAAATGTTGTGGTTCTTGTGCACTGCACTTTTCCTCAATGAGATCTATTGACTTATGAAGTTTGAAGTTGATAGCTATTATACTTTCAGGGATATGGGCCGGGCAAAATCTTAGTCTTTAAAACAACAAAGGGCAATAGCTCCAAAATTATGCAAGCAAGAGTTGTGGTTCTTGTGCACTGCACTTCTCCTCAACGAGATCTATCCACCTATGAAGTTTCAAGTTTATAGCTATTATACTTATAGATATATGCCCCAGACAAAATCTTAGTCTTTAAAACAAGAAAGGGCAATAACTCCAAAATTATGCAAGCAAGAGTTGTGGTTCTTGTGCACTGCACTTTTCATCAATGAGATCCATCGACTTATGAAGTTTCAAGTTGATAGCAATTATACTTTCAGAGACATGCTCCGTACAAGTTTAGTGACGGAAGGACGGAATGACAGGCTGAGACTATCACTATATCCCCTTTGCTGAAACAGCGGGGGATAATTATCTTCTCCTAAGAGAGAATTGTACAGCTTTCAACCAAATTTTGCAAGAACTATTGTTCGGTGACCATTCTATCAGATTTTTTCAAAGAGTTTTGACAGATTAAAAATCATGGCTTTATGGGCAGGGCTAATGTTTATATAAGGGTGTAAAGTGATAACTTTGAAAATGTTCTCAGAAACCAATTGATAGATAAAACCAAATTTCACATGAATGTTTCTTGGGTGACAATTAAACAAATCCTGCAAAAATTTTGATAGGATAAGAATCATGGCTTTTATTGGCAAGGCTAATATCCATATATTGTACACATTGAAAACATTGAAAATCTCCTCAGAAACCACTTACCAAATGTAACAGGACTGACCCTTGGGTGATCCTTTGTCAGATGCATTGAAATCAGTGTGGTGGGATGAAAATATGGTTTTTGTGGGTGGACCTAATTTCCATATATGATATAAACTGAAAACTCCAAAAATGATCTCAGAAACTAACTGGTTGGATAATTGCCAATGGCCCACAGGCTATTGTCATCTGCAATTTAATCAGTTCTCACACAATGACGATTTTTAATGCCCTTCAATATGAAAGCTTTGTAAAACTTTGTGGATAATAAAGAAATTGCTTGTTAGAAGCAATTTCTTTATTATCCACAACGTTTTCTACCCTGAAAGGTAAAGATTTTAAAAATTCCAGCTTGAAATTGTCGTCTGCAGCTCCTTTCAACTTGGACCAGTCTAAAATTTTGTCGTTTGGGAATAGGTTAAACTATCCGAAGACAATAGAGGCTGGATTTCAATCAAGTTTCTCAAGCATGATCCCCTCATGGGAGACCCTTTATTAGATTCCTTCATGAAATTCTGATCAGATTAAAAGCATGGCTTCTATGAGATTGGCTTATTATCTATATTGTATATAGTGAAAAACAATGCTAGTCTTCTGTTTTCAAACTACATGCTGTATTTCAATCGAATTTCACTGGAATTTTCTTAGGTGACTTTTTATATAATTTTCAAAAGCTATCAAGTTTATTACCATTTAAATTTTAATTAAATACATGTATTCCTTTATTGACCTTTAATAAGGTTCCTTGAAAACTTTGATCGGATGAAATTTGGGAGCCTAAGCTTTTTAGCTCCACTGACTGAAAAGTTGACGATTCAAATTGATTTGAAATTGAAAACTAACGGCTTAATCAGATATAAAACATGATAAAAGCAGAAAAAGCAGCTTGTTTCTAGCAATTTCTCCTTTCCTCACTAATGTTTTCTTCAATGTAATTCATGGGAGTAAATAAATTGGAATGGGTTAAAAGACTTGATCAAATGAAATACATGGTATTAAGGAGGGGGGGGGCATATTTCCATATTATGGTATATCCCTTTCCTGCACAATCCCTTGAGAAAACATTGTCAGAAAGAGGACATTGCTTGTAACAAGCAATGTCTTCTGTTACAAGCAATGTCTTCTTTACGCAAAAAATTTTTATTTTTCTGTAGGTAGAAAATTAATTTTACATAATTTGGCTTGACTTTTGTAAAGCAATGAAAAGTTTGAAATCGACAAGAATTTCAAAGATTTCATTGACTAGATTAGATTTATTCGCCAGAATGGTAGACAATATCTGAAAGAACATTAGTCTTTTTCATTAAACATTTCCAAATTAACAAAAATTGAGAGGGATGAATCTATGCAATCAATGTAAAATAAATAGGTTTAAACCTAAACAAAATTTCTGACATCATCTAAAAGAACATCATCTGTACATTAAAATAGAAAATAAGTGTCAAATTGGTAGTAAAACATTGTTGGAAAAGGTAACATTACTTCGTACAAGTAGTTCTCCTTTTCCAACAATATTTTACTTAATACCATTCTTGAGGAGAAAAAATTTGATGTATGGTAATTGGTTAAATCAGTAATTTAACCAATTTCCACACAATCCTGCCTTTTTACGCACCTAAAGAAAAAAACTTTGGTAAACATGGAAAATAAAGAACTGATTGCTACAAGGAATTTTAAGCTCACTTGAGCACGAAATGCTCAAGTGAGCTATTGTGTTCACCTTTTGCCGGCGTCCGGCCGTAAACAATTTCTTTAAACGACAGCTCCTCCCAAACTACTGGGCCAATTTGAACCAAACATGGCAGAAATGTTCCTTAGGTGGTCCCCTTTGAAAATAGCTAAAAGAATTGAAATCCATTAAAAACACGGGTTGCTATGGCAACAAAAGTTAAATTTTAAAATATTGTTGAACTCGAGGTACTTGATCGCCTGTACAGGCATGAACATACTGATTAAGCAAATTTTTTCATGAATTTAAATAAACTGAATAAAATGAAAATAATTCTAAATCATTGAAATCTTTGAAATGGTTCTAGAGAACCATTTCAAACTTTTCAGTGTTTTTACAAAAGTCAAGTCAAGTCATGTAAAATTCATTCTGTAAAATTTTCACTGTATACCATATATGGACATAACCAACCACCATAATAGCAATGTTTTTTAACCAATCAAACTTATGAAGAAATCTGACAAACATTCATCTGGTTATCATTCCTGTGAAATTTGGTAAGTTTTAAGTATATACCATATATGGAAATTAGCCCTGCCCATTTAAGCCATATTTTTCATCCAATCAAAATTCTTTTTAATAAAATTAAAGGTCACCCAAGAATCAATCCAGCCAGATTTGGTTGAAATCCATCCACTAGGTTCTAAGAAGGAGATTTTCATATATGGAAACTAGCCCCGCCCATTTAAGCCATGTTTTTCGTCAGATCGAAATTCTTTGAAGGAATCCAATGGTGGTTCATCCAAGGATCAATTCTGTGAAAACTTGTTGAAATTGATCCGACAGTTTCTGAGAAGAAGATTTTCATAGCTTTCACCATATATGGAAATTAGCCCTGCCCATTAAAGCCATGTTTTCATCCAATCAAAATTCTTTGAAAGAATCTGATAGAGGGTTACCCAAGGATAATTTCTATGAAATTTGTGAAATCTGTTCAGTACTTTCTGAGGAGAAAATTTCCAAAGTAAAAGTTTACGGACTGATGACCGGATGGATGGACAATGGGACGGAAGCACGCACGATGGACAAAAGGCCATGTCAATAGCTCTCTGGCTTTCACCCAGTGCAGCTAATTTTTCTTTCAAATGGCACATCTACTCATGATGAAGAATAATTGTGACAATTTATTTTGAAATCCATCCATAATTTTATGAGAAATGCTCTTGATAATCACAATTTTAGTGTTTGACCTTGAGCTGTGACCTTGACATTAGAACCATCCCAAAAATTCTTTCAAATGGCACATCTGACTGAGAATAACTGTGCCAAGTTTCTTTGAAATCCATCCATAAATGTAGTAGTAATTGTCCAGACAAGTTCGGACGGATGGACTAACAGAGGAAAGGACTAACAGACTAACGAACTAATGCACATTTACCGACTTGTCATAGTGACAACTATGTCTCACTCACCACAAGCAGGCTCGACAAAAAACATATTTTTTGACAAATCTATATTTTTTTAGCTCACCTGAGCACAACGTGCTCAAGGTGAGCTTTTGGTATCACCTTTTGTCCGTCGTGCGTCGGAAGTCGTCAACAATTCTTTAAACATCTTCTCCTCAGTAACCACTGGGCGGAATTCAACCAAACTTGGTAGGAATGTTCCTTGGGTGACCCTTCTCAAAAGTTGTTCACGGATTTTTGATTGACCCCCAAATATGGGCGTGGCAGGGCGTGGCAGTTTTTAACTTAGAAATCTTTAGAAAATCTTCTCCTCAGTAACCATTGGGCCAATTTCAACCAAATTTGGTATGAATGTTCCTTGGGTCACCCTTTTCAAAAGTTGTTTGCAGATTTTTGATTTATGCCCAAATATGGGCGTGGCAGGGCGTGGCAGTTTTTGACTTAGGAATCTTTAAACATCTTCTCCTCAGTAACCATTGGGCCAATTTCAATCAAATTTGGCATGAATGTTCCTTTGGTAACCCTTTTCAAAAGTTGTTCCTGGAATTTTGATTTATGCCCAAATATGGGCTTGGCCGGGCGTGGCAGTTTTTGACTTAGAAATCTTTAAACATCTTCTCCTCAGTAACCATTGGGCCAATTCCATCCAAACTTGGCATGAATGTTCCTTGGATGACCCTTTTTAAAAGTTGTTCGCAGAATTTTGATTTATGCCCAAATATGGGCGTGGCAGGGCGTGGCAGTTTTTGACTTAGAAATCTTTAAACATCTTCTCCTCAGTAACCATTGGGCCAATTTCATCCAAACTTGGCATGAATGTTCCTTGGATGACCCTTTTTAAAAGTTGTTCGCAGAATTTTGATTTATGCCCAAATATGGGCGTGGCCGTGCGTGGCAGTTTTTGACTTTGAAATCTTTAAACATCTACACCTCAGGAACCATTGGGCCAATTACAACCAAACTTGGTATGAATGTTCCTTGGGTGACCCTTTTCAAAAGTTGTTTGGCAGAATTTTGTTTCACGCCCAAATATGGGCGTGGCAGTTTTTGACTTTGAAATCTTTAAACATCTTCTCCTCAGTAACTATTGGGCCAATTACAACCAAATTTGGTATGAATGTTCCTTGGGTGACCCTTTTCAAAAGTTGTTCGCAGAATTTTCATTTATGCCCAAATATGGGCGTGGCAGTTTTTTTTACTTTGAAATCTTTAAACATTTTATCCTCAGTAACCATTGGGTCAATTTCAACCAAACTTTGCATGAATGTTCCTTTGGTGACCCTTTTCAAAAGTTGTTCCTGGAATTTTGATTTATGCCCAAATATGGGCGTGGCAGGGTCAGGCACTTTTTTGACTTTGAAATCTTTAAACATCTTCTCCTCAGTAACTATTGGGCCAATTTCAACCAAATTTGGTATGAATGTTCCTTGAGTGACCCTTTTCAAAAGTTGTTCTAGAATTTTGATTGATGACCAAATAAGGGCTTTGAAGGGTAGGGCAGTTTTTACTTTGAAATCTTTAAACATCTTCTCCTCAGTAACCATTGGGCCAATTTCAATTTTGAATCATCTTACATTAGTCAGGTGAGCGATTTTAGGGCCATTCTGGCCCTCTTGTTATTTTTGCTTTACCCAAGGAACTTTTCTAAAAAAGAACAATAAAATCAAATGAACAGTTTGAGAGAAAATGAATTTTAAAAGATGTCTATTTCGGTTGCCATGGCATCCTTAGTTCTTCATGGAACATTATTCTTTGGGGGAAGTCTGAAAGAAGACAACCTACGGAAACAATCCTATGAAATTTGTCGAGACCTGACCAGTAATTTTTAGGACATATTTTCATGAAAAAGTTTACGCACTTATAAACAGACGCACAGATAGACGGACATAACACAATGACAATAACCCACTGCCTTCAGCCATTGAAGCTAAAAAAAAAAAGCATGGTCCTCAATATTTATTTGAACACATTTAAAATATTTTTTGACCCATTACCAGACAGCAAAATTTAAGACTGGTCCAAATTGAAAAGAGTTGCAGAGGACAATTTAAAGTTTATAAAATTTTTCAACTTTATGGGTAGAAAACATTGTGTCAAACAAAAAATTAGTTTTTTTTGAAGGGCGCCAAAAAGCGTCACTATGTGGGAATAGGTTAAATTGTATCATGTACAGGATCATAAGTAACAACACGCAACATTTTAATAAATCCCATTTACATTTTCCCTGCTGATCAGTGTTCTAGAGAGAGTAGGCATTCTAGATCTGTTAATTACCACCAAACCCTATGTTGGGGGCACTCATTATAATCATCTTGACGAGATCATTTTTTTGAGTAGCCACAACATGATAAAATGTAGTGCAAAAAAAATAATTTAACTCATTACCAAAAACTAGAGGCGCTTGAACGCCTGATCCGCTCCAACGGCCTGAATTTACTTATCATTCCTTAGAAATTTGGTTGAAAACCATCCTGAAGTCTGCAAAAAAAAGATTTTCAAAATTTCGCTGTATACCATATATGGAGACAAGCCCCCCCCCCCCCCCCTAAAAGCCCTAATTTTCATCTGTGCCATATTTTATGAAGGATTCTTACAAAGAGTCACCCTAGGATCGTTTTGTGAATTTTTTTTGAAAACTTATAATTGTTTGCAATCCGAGGAGATTGTAGGTCTTCCTTGTTTAACATATATGGAAATTAGCCCAATCCATTTTAGTAATGTTTTCAGCCAATCAATTCTTATTTTAGCAATCTAATAAGGAGTCAACAAAGGACCATTCCAGTGAAATTTGGTTGAAATCCATCAAATGGGTTCTGAGAAGATTATATTTAAATGTTTAACCTTATATGGAAATTAGCCCAGCCCATTCAAACCTTGTTTTCTTTCCAATCAATATTCTTTGAAGGAATCTGATAAAGAGTCACACAAGGATCAATCTAATGAAATTTGGTTGATTTGTTTGTTTGAATGGGGTTTTACGCCGCTTTCAACAATCTGACAAAGAGTCACACAAGGATCAATCTAATGAAATTTGGTTGATTTGTTTGTTTGTTTGAATGGGGTTTTACGCCGCTTTCAACAATCTTTCAGTTATATCGCGGTGGCTGGAGTACCTAAAAATGGAATCCTGGCATTTCTCACACCAGTACCACCATTATATCCTTTCCTAGCCCCCAGCTGCTATCCCACATAGGTCTACGATTATCGACCCATTGGTGAGAGACAAATAGTCGGAAAGGATGAGATCCATCCAATGGTTTCTGAGAAAATTTCTAAAGGTTTCATCATAAATGGAAATGAGCCTTGCCTATTAAAGCCATGTTTTGTGTCTCAATCAAAATTCTTTGAAGGAATCTGATAAAGGGTCACCATATGATCATTCCAGTGAAATTTGGTTGAAAGCCATCCATTGGTTTCTGAGAAGAAGATTTTTAATGGTTTCACCATATATGGAAATTAACCCTGCCAATTAAAGCCGTGATTTTCATCCGATCAAAATTCTTTGAAGGAAGCTGATAAAGGGTTACCCATGGATCATTTCTGTGAAATGGTTGAATTCTGTTCAGTACTTTCTCAGGAGAAGATTTTTAAAGTAAAAGTTTACGGACAAACAGACGGTAGCATGCAGGGACGGGCGCATGACGGACACAACGCCATGACAATAGCTCGCTGGCTTTCAGCCAGTAGAGCTAACGACAAAATTCTAGACTGGTCCAAATTGAAAAGAGTTGCAGACAACAATTTAAAGTATATAGAATTTAAGATTTTTCAACTTTCCTGGTAGAAAAAATTGTGTAAATTGATGAAATTGCTTGTTGCATCATAATGTGGGAATTGGTTAAGTAAACAAGGACTTTTACTTTGCACAACAAGATGTGTTTGTGAAACACTATCCCCCCCGAAACAGGATTTCTTTAGAAACGGGTGATTTTTTATTGGCCGTTTTTTTCTTTGTTTTAGGGAAAAGGGTTAAATTTTCTCCTTGCCCTTGATGAAATGACCTTTCCCAGTTGCACCTTGTTGAGACCTATCTACATACCAAATATTATCATTGTAACTTAATTAGGGATGAAGTTATAGGAAAATGTTTAGTTGGCAGGTTAAGTTTTTGAGCAACGTTTTAGGGAAAAGGGATATTTTTATACCTTGATCTTGATGAAATGACCTTCCCCAGTTGCTTGTTGTTGAGACCTATCTACATACCAAATATTATCATTGTAACTTAATTAGGGATGAAGTTATAGGAAAATATTTAGTTGGCAGGTTAAGTTTTTGAGAAACGTTTTAGGGAAAGGGGTTAAAATTTTGACCTTGACCTTGATGAAATGACCTTCCCCAGTTGGGCGTTGTTGAGACCTATCTACATACCAAATATTAGCATTGTAACTTAATCAGAGTTGAAATTATAGGAAAATTGGCAGGTTAACTTTTACAGACAGACGGACAGACAGACGGTCAGCAATAAAACAATGTGCCTCCGATCTATCGATGCGGGGGCATAAAAATGTATCTTAAGCTTGATAAAGTACCCTATCTCGAAGTAAGAGAAGGTGGGGTTTTTTGTCACAAGCTACAGAGTATATTTTTATAATCAAAATATTTTTTAGACTTCTTGTGTACAATGTAATTATATATTTGTTTTCATGACAGAGACATATAAAGAAGACAGAATTATTTACTTTTAATAAACAATTTCTTGAATTACCACAATTTTGTGACTGAAATTTCAAGCTGTTTGAAATGTCTGCAATATCAAAGAGAATCTACCTTAGACTTGTAAGTTCAAAATGTTGTCTTGTAAAGATTGTTACATTCAAATTACAGGATAGAGCATTAATAGATCGCGCCTGTCAATTAGAGAACCAATCCACCAATCAAAATTGTTCATTTAGAAAAGAAGTGACCAAAATAGCCTGTGAAAATCTTTACTAAGTGCTTGAGTGAACTTTGAATCAAATCCAAACCTGTAATTTTGAGAAAATAGGCAGACAAGAAAAAGCCACATACCAACTCACAGGCAAAACAAGCTGACACCTTTATGCCCTCCAAACATGGTTTTCAGAGGTATAATCATCAAAAAAAAAAAAATGTGGTAATTTGAAAATTTGCTTGTTTTTTTTAAATTCCTTCATTTCCAACATTATTTTCTAACAGGTTGCAATAAAAAAAGTCAGATTTGTGGAAATTGGATAAATACTGGGACACAGCAACATGCATAATGTTATCATTTATTCTTCTTTTTCTTTGTATTATTTTTTGTATTGATGACCACTGGTTGTTTTTGAACTCTTGGTAAATACTCCTGGACCACCTGATTCATGATGGTCATAGCCATGAAGGAGACGCAGGCTAGCGACAACCACCAGAAAATTATTCCAACCTGACTAGAATACCATGTGGAATACAACGACAGCATTAACGTCACTGTCACAAGTGTCCATCCAACCAGACCAAATGTTGCATGATAAATCTTCAAGGCACCTAAACTCTTTTTGATTCTTAAAAAATTCCTGAGAGCTGGATAATAAATGATATCACCACCAAATGCTTGAGCACAACTAAACACAATCGTCATTACCCCGAAAAGTCCATGCCATGAAGTGAAGTGAGGTTTGTCATTGATATATTTGTTGTAGTAAATCACAGCAAATCCAAGGATGGCAAATGTTATAGATGCTATTTGAACCAGTTGATGAACCAGCAGTTTAGTTGGTCTGTCATATGTTATGAGTAGAGAGCTTTCCCTGTTGAAGATGAGCAATCCTTCAAACATGAGAGCAATGAACTGAAAAGAAAATTTGATCATTATAATTTAATTTTTAGCTTTGTCTATTAAAAACAGGCGTTCTAATTGGTTAAAAAAAATCATACCTCAATGAACAAAATTTTGAGCACACAGCAATTTTGCATGCTTCCGCACAAAGTAGATCCATACGAAAAAGTATCAAAATTTGTAAAGTTTTTGCTTTTTTCACTCGATGCTATTACGCTTTGCGTATTCATATAATGTGATTAGGTTTTTATTTATCATACCTCCATGAACACAAAAATATTCTCTTCATCTCTTAAGTAACACAGGAATAATTTCAAGAATAAACAAGTAATAGACAAAAATAAAGGAATCAGTCGTTCAGTATATTGTTGCTTTCATTCAAAATATTTCAGTCCTTCCTGAATTTTGCTCAATTAATTCTTTACAGTCTTTCAAAATTTTAGATGTGTCCAAATTCAAAGGTTTTGCAAAAACAAAATTTAAAGTCAATTGAATTGAAAAATGAACATTCAGTAGGGTAGAAATATTGTTGGGAAAGGAACAAATTGCTTGTTAAAACATGTTTTCTCAAGTATAAAAACATAAGGACTAAAAACCAGAGATGGAACAAGAAAAGATTAAACCCAGTTTACAAATTTGGTCAAGAGCGCATCTATTGCCTAAGCCAGACTAGCTTAACCCATTACCACACATTGGTGCTTTCTGATGCCCTGGAAAACTTTGTGGGAAAAGGAGAAATTGCTTGTTACAAGCAATATCAAGTAATTCTTCCTTTTCTCACATTTTCTACCCTGTTAGGCATTTATTTTCTAATTTCAGCGCAATTTGAAATGATGTCTATAATGATTATCAAGCTAAAAAAGAGAACCACAAAAGGATGCCAACACTCTGCTTTTCAAGTGCTTGATAGAAGGTAAAATTTCTAAACAAGAGGGCCAGTGGCCCTGGCGCTCTCCTGAGATAAGGCTCTTTTTTTCTTCAAGGCCTAATAAAAACTGGGTCGGGAGAAGACCTCCTTTACCATTTAACTAAAATCAACTTATGTTACCATACCAACCAATGCTTTCAACAGATTTCAAATATTTCAGTAATCATTAAAAGGGGGGCAAACTAACGTGTTTCTGTCCAATTTGGTTTAAATTGGCCAAATAGTTTTGAAAGGGTTGCCTTCTTTATTTCTATTTAAGCCTAATCACCCAGTGGCTCAAAAATTTTATCAATTTTGAAAGAGGTCAATGTACTGATGCTTCCAGATAGCAACCAGAGTTTTCAACTGATTAAATTTTTTGGTTGAATTCAGCCCAATGGTTTGGGAGGAGATGTCGTTTTAGAAATCCTTCTTTATTTCTATATAAGCCCCATCTCCCATGGGGCTCTGCTCCTGGGGGCCATAGGTTGGTGATTTCAGCAGTTCAGAAAGAGGTCATTATACTGATGCTTCATGCAAAATATCAAAACCCTAGGCCCTTTGAGTTAGGAGGAGATAATTTTTAAAGTTTCAGTTTTGTTGACATGGTAACCATAGTTTTTAACAGATTTCAATTCTTTTAGCAATTTTTATATGGCATCACCCTAGGAACATTCCTGCCAAACTGGTTGAAATCCGCACAGCAGTTTTGGAGGAGATATCATTTTAAAAATCCTTCTTTATTTCTATATAAGCCCCAACCCCCTAGAGCTCCACCCCTGGGGACCCAAGGGTGATGATTTTAGCAATTCTGAAAGAGGTTATTATACTGATGCTTCATGCAAAATACCGTTTTTAATCGGATTTCAATTCTTTTAGCTTTTTTTTAAGGGGCACGACCAAAGGAACATTCCTGCCAAATTTGGTTGAAATCCACCCAGCGTTTGGTAGGAGATATCATTTTTAAAATCCTTCTTTATTTCTATATAAGCCCGATCCCCCCTGGGGCTCCATCCCTGGGAACCAAAGGGTGATGATTTAGCAAGTTTGAGAGAGGTCATGGTACTGATGCTTCTTGACAAATAACAAGTCTCTACACCTTCTGGGTCAGGAGGAGATAATTTTTAAAGTTTTCATTAAAATTTCAGTTTTGTTGCCATGAAAACCAGAGTTCTTAACGGATTTCAATTCTTTGAGCAATTTTTAAAGGGCACCACCCAAGGAACATTCCTGCCAAATTTGGTTGAAATCCGCCCAGCAGTTTGGTAGGAGATGTCATTTAATATTTTGACACACCAAGCACATCAGACAGATGATGATCAAAATACCTCACCATGAGCACTTCGAGCTCAGGTGAGCTAATAAAAAGGGGCAAAATTTGTTCAAAAGTGCATTTAGAGTTATCCCCAAACACAGCCAAGCTAAAAAATCTAAAAAAATTTTATGTAGTGTGTAATTGATGAATTGTATATGAGGGTATAAAAGAAACTTACAGCAATGGCCATTAATGTTGGATGCCATGAAAATAAACCTGAAATAAGGATATTTGGAATTAACTCATTTTCAGATTGCAAAAATTAACCCTTGTCATGCTGAGCCCGGAATATTCCGGTTTTGGCAGGAGATGTAGACTAAGATCAGACTGCACTTATGTGCAGGCTGATCTTAGTCTACACCTGCTTGTACTTTTCCTGCCAGAGTTGTTTATGAAGTTGATTTCTAAAAGAAATATTGATTTTTGAACAACAAGCTCTATCAGTGCTTTCAGCCCTTTGATTTGACAGCATTTAAGCAAGGTAATTTATACAGCATGACAAGGGTTAAGACTGGCCTAAAAAGTAGCAGGTGATACTTTCAAGTTGACATATTTTTAAATATGTTTGTCTTTCTGAGTATAAAAGAATGTTTAAAGTGAAGACATTGTTAATTACAAGCAATTTTTTTCATTTTCCACAGTTTTGCCAAAGCTGTTTGTTTGAGAGGCATAAATATTTTTGGGAATCTCCATTAAGCCATTCTTAACCATTACGACGAAAAAACAAAATTTTACATTAGTTCCAAATGAATGGAGCTGCAGATAACAATTTAAAGTTGATGAAATTTTAGAATTTTTTCATTTTTCTAGGTAGAAAAGATTGTGGAAAAAAGGACATTCTTTGTTGTAAGCCCTTTCTTCATTTACACAATGTTTTCTGATTTTTTTTTCTTAAGGGGTGTCAAAAAGCATCATTGTCTGGGAATGGGTTAAACAACTAATCCAAAATTGAAGGTTGTTATTAAGCAACAAATGAAATCATAATGGATTCTCCTCTTTTTCTTTATTACTTACGAAATTTTAAAAAGATATGCTTCAGTCACAGCCGATTTAAGGAATGCCAATGATTTTGACATTTGAGTCCTTTTTTTTTTCAATTTTGTCTTCAGATTGAATTTTCAAAAGGTTTTAAAATGAAAAGGTCTACGGAGATTTCATGTCCGACATCGTTAAGTTTAATTGAACCTATACGATTTACATTTGATTGTGAACCTATTCAATGTACATTTGATTGTTCTTACAACTAAAGATTGTTCCCTCTTGATTCTAATAGTAACTACCTATAGCCTCTTGATCATGATTGAGCAAATACTCTACCTGATGGCTGCGGTCATCACAAGCCCGACGGAATATCAAATATGAATATGCTTGTGTGTACATAGTTTAACAATTGACCGATTGATGTCCCCATTGAATCAGCAGGCCACTCAACTGACTCCGAAGTTCCACTTTAATACTTGACAGCTTTATTTACAAAATTTATGGTCAATAACATGTAACAAATAATAAAATAACATGTAACAAATAAGTAAAATTTTTGGTTGGCGACCTACTCTTCATAAAATTTTCAATAAGCAGTAATTACAATGTTTAAGTCACCGAACCAACAATAATGCTTCTCATAAATTGCCAGACTATGTTGGAGTAGTTCACTTCTGTTCTGAATGAAATTGAACTATTTGATTGGTTGATTGATTCCTTGATCGACTGTCTCAATCAGTCAATTGATAAAAGTTTTAACTGGTCTAAATTGAAAGAAGATGCAGACTATAATCCAAAGAGTAGTCAAATTGGAAAGTTTGTATCATGTAAGCTAGAAATCATTGCTAAAAAAGTCAATTGTTTGTAACAAGCAATTTCTCCTTTTACCACATTGTATTCACAATATTTTTCTTCAGCATGTGAAAATTGAGGATTATGTGGTTATCACTGTAAAAGTAGGAACACATTTTTATTTTTTTTCTTACTATTATTTTTGGCAAAGTCAACTTAATCCTTTGCTTCCTAGATTTCACCAGTACTAGGCTCTCTGCAATGTCTTGCTAAAGAACATTGACATTTGAACAGCAGCTTTGTTTGTTTGAATGGGGTTTTATGCCGCTTTCAACAACCTTTCAGTTATATCGTGGCGGCTGGAGCACCTAACAATGGATTCCTGGTATTTCTCACACCAGTAGTACTGTACCACCATCACATCCTTTCCTAGCCTCCAGCTGCTATCCCACATAGGTCTACGATTATTGACCCATTGGTGGGAGACAAATAGACGGAAAGGATGAATGCCGCTGTCGGGGATCGAACTCGGGACCTTTGATCAGCAGCATGGCCAGGATTCGAACGAACGTCCCTCAGCTTCTAGTATGAACATAAATGTTGCCATATACATGTATGTATCACATACAACTGAAACAATAACATAGTTGATATTGATGTATGAAAACAATTAAAACTCACTTTTCAGATGATAAATGTTATATTAAAAGGAAAAAAGTTAAGTTCATCAACAAATCTTTGAGATACAATTGATTGATTGAATGGGGTTTAACGCCGCTTTTAACAGTATTTCAGTCTTATCGCGGCGGCTGGAGCTATTAACAATGGATTCCTGGTATTTCTCTTACCAGTACTACCATTACATCCTTTCCTAGCCTCCATTGGCTATCCCACTTAGGTTTACAAATATCCATTCATTGGTGAAAGACAAATGTCGGAAAGAATATGTGCCGCTGCCGGGGATCGAACCCATGACATCCCATGATTTAAGATTAGGAGTCTGACACACTACCGACTGCGCGATGACGGTGGCTCTTTGAGATACAAATGTATACTGAAATCAGTCTTTTTAAAATAGCAGTCTGATGGTCAAGGGTTATTACTGTGTCCAGCCTAGGGCTTCGTCTTTTAGGGTACAGACTGACAAATTAATAAGAAGAGAACAACACATATATCCTGACAGTCTCATTAAGACTACACACTCACAGCAAGGAACCTGCACCAGAGTCAAGACACAGTAGCAGGTTCAGTCTATGTGGTGTAGGAACCGTTCAGCTATTTAAGCCATTCCTACACAATGACACTTTTGGATGCCTATCAAGAAACAAAATGGAGAAAACATTGTGTAAAATGAGAATTTGCTTGTTGAAAGCAATTTCTTCATTTGACACAATTTTTTCCATTCAGAAAGGTGAAAAAATCTAAAATTCATTAAACTTTAAATTGTCATGTGCAACCAACTCTTTTCAATTTAGACCAGTTTAAAATATTGACGTGTTTTAATGGGTTAAATGGTCCTATTAGCTTTTAACATAGAAGAAAGAAGAACGTCTTGTTACATAAATCGTCACTCGTGGTACTGCCACACCCTCTGATGCAAGTTATATCGATTTCTACTTTCATTTTAAAATCTAACCACTAATGCACAATCCAAGAAATGAAACAAGAAGCATTTACTTGATCCTGGCCAAGCGATAAACACTATGAAAAGTGTGAATCCTACAGCGATAAAGTGAGCTGCCATGCCTGTCAATGTACATTCATTTAAATCTGACGTGTGAACTTATTATTAAAAATTTTGACCAATATCCGGGCATTCCCTACATAATCTGAGTAAGCAGACGATTTTTTAAGTATAAATTTAATAAGCGTACTATAACTAGGAAGTCTCGGAATAGACTAGAATCTCTGAGATTGGACGATTAGTAGACTGGTACAGCTGTCGATTTAAGTGTAGCGTTGTTAAAGTCGACGGCGGTACCGGTCTAAACGGTGAGCCCCCAAATATAGACTAGATAAACTATGCTAGTTACGCTACACTCCAACATTATATCGTTAGATTTGGACAGCTCATGTGTCAACCCCAAGTAACTGTCTCAAACAGTCAGATGGGCTACTATTTATTCATTTCAGCAAATTCAAGAAGTTGCAGACAACTTTCATTTTCAATTTGAATTCAAGGCCCGGAATCTCTTATTCTCAGTTATTCTACGAAATAGATTAAAACGGATAATGTAATGACGCACAAAGTCTACGTAATACTAATGACGTTACGGTTTACAACAAGTAGTGACACGAGAGCCTGATACGCTTTACTGGAAATCAGGGGTTTTCTATAATTGCCTAGTTAACCATTGCCATGCTGAACCCGGAATTTTACTGTTTTGACTGTAGGTATAGACAAAGATCATATGTGCAGTCTGATTTTAGTCTACATCTCCTGCTTGTTCCTTTCAAACCAGTTTGAATGGGGTTTTACGCCGCTTTCAACAATCTTTCAGTTACATCGCGGCGGCTGGAGCACCTACCAATGGATTCCTGGTATTTCTCACATCAGTACTACCATTACAACCTTTCCTAGCCTCCAGCTGCTATCCCACATAGGTCTACGATTATCGACCCATTGGTGAGAGACAAATGGTCGGAGAGGATGAGTGCCAGAATCGGTTATAAAATAATTTTCAATACAGACATTTAGTCACAAATACTGCAACTAGTGCTTTGATATTGACCTAGTTCTATAGAGAATTTTATTCAGCATGACAAGGGTTAAAGAAGATTAATTGATTAGATGGAGTTTAACGCCACTTTTAAAAGTATTTCAGTCATATCGCGACGGCTGAGGGACCTAACAATGGATTCCTGGTATTTCTCAAACCAGTACTAACATTACATCCTTTCCGAGCCTCCTGCTGCTAATCCCATATAGGCTTACGATTATCCACCCATTGGTGAGAGACATATCGTCGTCGTCGTTCTAAAACGACGTAACTACAGCTTGAATCAAGCTGTAGTTACGTCGTTTTAGAACGACGACGACGATATGTCGTAAATGATATTCGTCGCGGCCGAGGATCGATGCAATCCGTAGGATTATACAACCATTCTTTAACAGTGTGGGGAGAATTCGGTGAAAAGCATTGACTTTATGGTGATAAAGAATTTGCAGTAAATTTCCACAGTGGCTTTTTTCCCATGATTCTTGGCTGATCAGACCCGATTTCAAAAAGAACCATGATTACGATGAAACTGGAGACTTCATTGTGTTGACTAGAATATTCAAATAAGTTTCATAAAGCCCCTCTTTACACGACACTTGATGGATTGTACCCAATTTCAAAAAGAACCATCCTTATGATGGTACAACCATTCTGTGAGTTTAAAGTGAATCCGATGAAATCTGTGTTAACTAGAATATTTAGATAATATTTTCACAAGGCCAATTTTCATGTGATACTTGAGGATCAACAATCGTAACTATGGCACAGTCAATCTGTTTATTGGGTTAGAAAGGATTTTTATTGAAATTGTTGTACGGCCCATTTCCCCGTGATACTTTACAGAACAAACCAAATTTCAAAGGGAACATTTTTAACCCAGATACAATCATTCCGTGAAAGTTTTAAGAGAATCAATGAAAACAGTGAACTGAATTGTGTCAAGAATTGTTTATGATAAAATTTTCGCAAGGCCCCTTTACTCGTGAAACTTAACAAATCAAACCCAATTTATAAAAGAAAAATCCTAATGATGGTGCGATCATTCCAAGAGTTTGAAGAGAATGATAAAGACGGTGGACTTAATTCTGTTATTGACGAGTTTGTAATAAAAATTTCATAAGCCCCTTAATAGATCAGACCAAATTTAGAACGGAACTATCCAAATGATGGTAGGCTATAACCATTCTCTTAAAGACTGAAGAGAATCTGATAAAGACTGAGAACTGCTTGCGTTAATCAGGGTTTTGTAATGAAATTTTCATACAGCCCTTTTCCCCGTGATTCTCGCCAAATGACAAGTGGACTTAATGATGGTACAATCTGAACGTTTGAAAAGAATCTGATGAAAACTGTTGACTTTATTGTGGTACAAGGATTTTGAAATGAACTTTTCATATGGCTCCTTTTCCTGTGATACTTCACAGATCAGATCTTATGTCGACATCAACGATCATAATGATGTTACAATAAATCTGTGGAAGTTTGAAGAAAATCTGATGAAAGATGTGGCCTTGCTTACAAGGATTCTTAAATAAAATTTCATAAAGCCCATTTCCCGTGTTTCTTGACAGTGTAGACTCGATTTCGAGAGGAATATTCCTTATGGCCTTAACGTTACAATAATGCTGCAAAAGTTTGGGTAAAAAAATCCGGTCAAAGCCGGTGATTTTTTAATCAAATTTTGATTAAACCCTTTTCCCAAGTCAGTTACTCAATGGATCAGACTCAATTTCGAAAGGAAAGATTCTTATGATAGTACAATCATTCTGTTAAGATTATAATTGATTGATTTAATTTATTGATTGATTAAATTGGGTTTAACGCCACCGTTAACAGTATTTCAGTCTTATCGCGGCGGCTGGAGCAACTAACAATGGATTCCTCACACCAGTACTACCACTACATTCTTTTCCAGCCTCTAGCTGCTATCCCACTTAGGTTTACGATTATCCACTCATTGGTGAGAGACAAATTTCGGAAAGGATAAGTGCCGCCGCCGGGGATCGAACCAATGACATCCCTTGATTAAAGATTACGAGTCTGACGCGCTACCGACTGACGGATTATGTGTTGGAATGTGTTAAAGAAATGCTTTCTTAGTAAAAAAAAAAGTTGTTGTTTTTCTTCTAAAACCCGTGCCATTCTTCTCAATTTAGCTTTTTCACTGAAACAGTGGGAAAATTAAGAATCAATGATAAAAAAATCTTTTGTGGAGAAGCTGACGAAAGCTTAGAAAAGTAAGCATAGAAAATATTGCCGACCCAGTATAAAGCTGTAAACAATGTCTCAGAATACTGAAAACATGGTAAAACCGAACGATATTGCATAAATCTATGGTTGTCCTTTAACAGTTTCACCATGACCGGTCACGTCAGCCTATGGATGGTCGTAATGACAAAGACGGCATTTCCGTCTCCATAGTTACCAGCTGGCACCACGTGGAGGTGTGACTCGGAACTATTTTCACCAGCCACAGAGACAGACTTTCAGAACTTGACAAACGTCTACTTGGTTGTAGTTTTAGTAGACAAAGTAGTCTAGCACGTTACCACTAGAACAGATCCACTCATCCAAAAGGATTGAAGACTTGGGTCGTTTCTTGTTCTCTCAAAACCTTATTAATTTGAACTCCACTCAATGACGTTAGTCAAAAGTGACACCACTTTCATGTATCGATATGAAGAGTGTGTCATCTTTGGCTAGCGAAGACATTTTTTGTAGTATCTGTTTAATGCTCGGCGTGATTAATATTTTTGTTACATTTTTTTTCTAATTTCATTTCATATTATAGTCATATTGTTAAAGTCTATCCCTGTTCGTTTCCAGTTCTAAACAATTTCACTCGAGGTTTACCTCTGTCCATTACATTTGCGTCGAACATCTACCTAGAAATATCCTTAAAATTAAATGTGCTCAATCAAATCCAGACCCCCATTATCCGCCAGAAATGGATTCTTTTCCGATATCATTCCTCTAACAGATAGTGTCGATTAAGACTAGATTGCACACGATACCGGGTACGACGTTCGAGACAATTGTTACGAGCCGAAATTCCCTCCAGTGACATTGTATTCAATGATCGTTCAATCCACAGAAGCAGATAGTGTAGATAAATATCATGTTGCTAAATTTAACAGACTGATCTTAGTCTTCATTTTCTGCAACTGCTTTCCATTCTTACGTACTCACATCGTAAAAACGGAGTTTGGAACTACTGGAAACGAAAATAAGAGAGAGAGAGACAAAAACAGAGAGACTGAGAAAGAGAGGTGAAAATTGACAGGATAAAGAAAGAAATACTTACGATACATTGATTGTATGGGTGTTTACGTTCCATTCAACAACTGAAGTTAATAAGAAGACAGGGCCCCGGTTTAAGAAACCATCCGAAAGACTGGCGAAGACTCACGATGAGGCACGAGTAAACACTGGAAGAATTGAAAAACATTTAGAAATACCCTTCTTTTAATAGTTACTAAGCGTGCAAATACGAAAATAAGCTACTCACCATGATTATTATTCCATTTCTTGTGGTGAAAGGCCGTAAAAAGTACTTGATTCTGTCAGAGGCCTAAATCATTTCGAACTTATTTAGGTTTCTCACAGTCGAAAACTCTTGAAAATAACACGTACATACGGACGGTCCATGTGGTTATTATATCCCGAAATGATAAGAGTACTCGAAGCTGCAAGAAACCTAAATCAATTCAGACTAATTTAGGTTTCTTACAGAGATAATAAATCGTGTCAAAGTGAACTCTCGAATTACCAGTACAAATGGACGGTCGATCGATCAAAGCTATAACATTGAAGGTACGAAGCATACTTTGCAACCTTCAATAAACTTAAACATTCGTGTACATTAAGTCGGCGGGCTTCTATAGCTATTTTTCCCCTCACTTAGTTAATCCATTCCCACTCAGAGACGCTTTTAGACGCCCACAAGAAAAAAGCTGCGGAAAAAACTGTGGAAAATGAAGAAATTGCTTGTTACAAGCAATTTCTTCATTTTCGACAATGTTTTTTACCCAGAAAGTGGAAAAAATCTAAAATTTCATAAATTTAAAAGTGTTGAATGCAACTTCTTTGAATTTGGACTAGTCTAAAATTTCATTGTTCAGGAAAGGATTAAACCTTGAGATGATATCAATCTCGGAAGTACAGAACTCTACAACCTCCCACCCACCCAGCTCATACCTTACTGACGGATTGCCGCTGTAAAAAGAATTAATTGACCAATAAAAACACGCTTAGATCGGAAGTGAACCTTTAGCACCGATATTTAAGTTCCGCATTTTTGTTGGTTTGATGACCTAAACATCGTGACTACATCTTATCAAAGGTGTAAGTACGACGTTTAGACCGCCATCCAACGAATGTTCATGTCCCTGACCACATTTTTCAAAATATTTAAGAGATGAAGAGAATATATTTTGTTTCATGGAGGTATGAACCGAAAAACCTAATCAAACCTACGCAAAGCGGATTCATACATTGGGTGATTAGGTTTTTCGGCTCATACTTCAATGAAAACAAAAACATTCTCTTCATTTCTCATAATTTAATAGCGTCGAGCTAAAAAAAAACAAAGCTTAACAAATTTTGATACCTTTTTGTATGGGACATTTAGTGCGGAAGCCTACAAAATCGCCGCGTGCTCAAAATTTTGCTCATGGAAAATATCTTTGTTCGACCAATCAGAACGCCCGTTTAAGATAGACGAAATTAAAGATTAGATTATAGTCGTTTATTACCATAGTCGGCGTGGTGGCGGTCAGGGTGCGGGGCAAGAGGATCCGCCAGTTACAAACATCTACACCAACGTCCATTTCAATCTAAAAGCCCCAGCTGAAAAATTAAAAGTCCACATATGGATAGATATGCACCACTCAATATAATAACAAAAAAACAATGGGATAGTAAGGCTGATGGTGTTAGACCCTTCCCGTTATCTTATCTTATCATT
This sequence comes from Fragum fragum, assembly GCA_946902895.1. Taxonomy (NCBI): domain Eukaryota; kingdom Metazoa; phylum Mollusca; class Bivalvia; order Cardiida; family Cardiidae; genus Fragum; species Fragum fragum. The sequence goes on from OX336371.1 coordinate 24,701,443, forward strand.
TTTATAACCAAGAACTAAAATGCAGCCTTATCTTGTCCATACCCGGGTCGATAAGAAATAATAAAACATTGAGGAAATGGCATATTCGCTCCGCCCATCAACTGACAACTTTCAGAAATATAATCTTAATTTTGCGACCTTGATTTTGATAGCGACCTAGACCTTGGTATAACCTGAAATAATCCACTGCAGGGATTTTACGTAATATGGAGGCTATCAAAATTCACACATTGACCAATCGCAACTATCAATCAAATAATATATCGACACATCAAATCATTCAATCAGCCCGGAATTGAGATGCGAACTCCGACGTTGGCCGCCATTAGTGTGAAACGTTTTTGTTGGTTTAGCGACTTAAACGTCGCAACTACAGCTTAATTAAGATGTGGTTACGCTTTTAGGTCGCCAACCAACCATTCAACATTTTGTCACATGCAATAAATTTTACTAAATAACTTTCAACAGACAGGGCAGAAACTATATTCGCCAGATCTTTGCATGGAGACGAAATGACAGATGAAAAGGGACACAAATCATTCAAGTTGCAGCAAGCGTTATCTCCCTTTTATGAAAACTATGAGTTGCCGTCATGATAGTAACATGTATTTCAAGTTTCAAGCAATTCAATAAACGAGAAATAGGTTGCCCGGGGATAACATGTCGAGCCCGCTGATTTGTACAGGGAATGTGGTGCACAGATTTTTAATTTTTTTTTAAACTTCGACCATGACCTTGGACGTTTCGCATGACACTAGCACTCACCTAGTAGAACAACTGTGCCAAATATTCAAAAACATCGATAAATGTAGAAGTCATGCTCCGAACAAGGTCGTTTCTTCTTCAACAGTGATCTTGACCTTGCACGTATCATATGTCACTAGCACTCACCAAGGAGAACGATTGAACCACATTTTTTTACAATTCCGTCCATAAATGGACAATTTATGCTCCGGACGTGGTCAATATTGTTGTTTGACCTTCAACTTTGACCTTTACCATTTGAGGTATCAACAATCGTTTCAGATGTCACTAGCACTCATCGAGTAGAACAACTTTTCCAAGTTATTTTCAAATCAATCTTTAAACGTAGAAGTTATGCTCCTGCCTAGGTCAATTTTGTTGTTTGACCTTCAACTATGACCTTGACCTTGGAGGTATCACAACAAACATTTCGCATGGCACTAGCACTCATCAAGAAAAACAACTTTGCCAAGTTATTTTCAAATCAACACATAAAATTTGAAGTAATGCACCGGACAAGGTCAATTTTCTTGTTTGACCTTCAACTGTGACCTTGATCTTGGAGGTATCACAACAAACATTTCGCATGACACTAGCACTCATCAAGAAAAACAACAGTGCTAAATTATTTTCAATTTCATCCATAAATGTAGAAGTTATAAACCGGACAAAAATCCGGACGGACACACGCACGCACTAACGCACACACGCACTAACACCGAAATAAAATTGTGACAACTATGTCTCGCTAATCGACAATAAGACACAATCTCTTTTAATAAGACACAGACCTCGCTATTGCTATTCCAATTACGGGGAGTTGCGCATAATAGAAATCGTTAACGGACGGACGTACAGATGGACAGTAGGAAGGACAACTGAGGCTATAACATTACACGACCCTGTGGACATTAAAAAGGAATTATATCAAAGAAGCCACCGAAGAATTACTAGAGGGTACTCCACCGTAATTCTCAACAAGCCAATTGACTTTGAACCTAAACAACCCAAAATAATAAAACATTGATTAGTTAGGTACAGGAAAAGCGTTTAATCGCGACAGGTAATCAAGAAACCAAAATATATTCAATAGCTTTAGCCAGCTGAGGGCCTTCCTAGGGCTTATGACAAATTTTAGTTCCTTGATATAATGAAATATGGTAGAGCTCTGTTCCTAGTGAAAAATGGTGAAATGAAAAAGGGACGGGGGTGGCCTGGACAATACCTCTAGTCTTGATCTAGTCCTTTGGTTTGAATCTTGGGGGTGCATTCCTTTTCCTTGCCTTTGTTCTCGAACTCTATCCATGGCCTTTCGCTCTTCCAGCACGGTCACTTCCTTAAGCTATGGATCTGGTGATGTGTCGGTAGCTAGTTATAAGACTCCGTTCGATCCTGGCCACCATACAGCTGTAAATCAAAATGGAGTGGACCAGGATTTCGGGGAAAATTGCAGATTAGACTGGGTCCTATATATGTTTCATGATTTTTTTAAGCAAGGTTTAAGATGGACAGGAACAGAGCTCTTCCAAAGGATGATGGTTACTTACAGGTTTCTTGTCCGTTTTGCTGCGCTCCTCTCCGTGAATTTATATCCATTTCACAAACATAACTACAGATAGGAAAGACAGAAATCTGGGTTTTTATCTGTGAAAGGACCCTTCTGCTGGACTGTTCATGCAATTGCAGACAACATAGACAAAGATAAGTCAGCACGCATGTGCAGCCTGGGCTTAAGCTTAACCGTCTGCTTGTCATTTTATTAATTCGCAACATCGCAAGAATTTTTCGTCAGAAAAATTGATATAGATGATATAGATGAACATGGTTTAAACTTTTTGCTATTTGAATACAGTCTGAAGGATGTGTGGTGGATCGACCAATCGTTGAGCGTTGTATAGAGAATAAAAACGTGTTCAAAATCGGTCATGTTGCGTTAACTGATTCACTTTACCATGCTATCCCAATAATTTAAGCAAATTAATTTACTGTAAGTGCTTCAACACTAAAGCACCATAGTTTCCTGTTATCTGTTTTGTTTGGATTGTATTAACGCAAGTTTTTGGGTCATATCGCGGCGGTTTGAGCACCTAACTATGGATTCCTGGTATTTCTTACACCAGTACTCCGACAGTATCCTTTCCGACCCTCCAGATGCCCATCCCTCCTAGGTCTACGATTATCCACCCATTGGTAAACGGATTTTAGTATAGAACATGATGATGAAATATTAAAACGGTATGTTTAAATAAATGGAATTTTAATTGTACGCCAATGGTGAATATCGCCATACAAGAGCCAATATTCTGAATAGTATATGGGATATACCATAAAATAATAGCAAATTCTATTGGCATGGCTTAAGGTCAAGGTTATTTAGCCTATAACATGTTGACCTTCAAAATATGAAATAATGGATAGGCCTAAATAAATTTTGTCATCATCGTATAAAAAGGAGTAAACCGAAACCATGCACGTCTTGTGCAAATGTATTACAGCCCTCTTCACGGTCCATTGATAAAAGGAAACATTAATCTATCCAATCATCCATCACCAACCGACCTCTCGCACGTTTCATCAATCGACCATTCATTTTACAATGGAGAGGACCACGAGTCTCAAATTTAATTACTAGTGTTTTACTGGGGTTCGAGTTCGATTGATTGATTGAATTGGGTTTAACACCGCTTTTAACAGTATTTCAGTCATATCGCGACGGCTGGAGCACCCAACAATGAATTCCTGGTATTTCTCACACCAGTACAACAACTGCCTGACGATTGGAGAGTTAAATTTCCGATATTCTTTTTCTCTATCTCTCAGTTAAATCGGAAATCAAACAATGTACGATCTATTTCCACTGTTGTGCAATATCATTTACTTTTAGACGGCAAATTAAGTTACGTGTTGAACATGAAAGTTTGCAGCTTGAGATGAACAATGTTCCTTATTAATGTAAAATTTGGAGTTTCATAGTGCAGAGGGATAATACGGACCTGAAACCATTCGAACGATCATCAGACAACGCTTCCTGCAAAATTTGAAGATATTTGCCTAATTGTTATTATTTTTTTTAAAGACTAATACTACATGACAATCTTGTTTTGATCTAAGAGAAATTTAAGTACCATTAGGTGATTCCCAATGCAAAATTTGAATACCATCGGCTTCAAGGTTTGTGTGACGAAGAATCAAGGAGTTTTTTCTTAGGGTTTCATGGTAATCATAGATCCTCCTGGACTCAAACTTTTAATATTTTGAAAGAACACGACCTATATGTCAAATCTGTGAAATATTGTTGAAATCAATTGGCTGGTTTAGAAGTTTTCCTATAGTACATTGTATCTTCGAAATTTTATTTTTATTTCTGTTGTCAAGTACACTTTCGAAAATCGGTGAAAAAAGCAACCGGTTAGTTTTGTCAAGTGAAAAATCCTTTAAAAGGTACGTCCAATTTACAAATAGCGGCTGTCATTCAAGAACTATATCGACCAATCAAATCATTCAGCCCGGATTTAAGATTTTAACTCCGACATTGGCAGCAATTTGATACATTTTTATTATTTGGCGACTTATTCAAGCTGTAGTTATGACGTTTAGGTCGCAAACCAACGATTCTAACTTTTTGTTACATGCTATTGACCACATTTTTTGCAAAATAACGCCGTTTAAAATCGAAGCGGGACGTCCTGTCAGAGTCAATGGGCGTGTCAAATTGAGTAAATGGGCGGGGCCAGCGATTGGTCAATTATACTTGATCATGATAGGAGGAATCAAACTAAACGTCTCACTAGATAGTCAGCGTTCAAAACAAAACTTTGATGGGATATCGTAACCTATGATCGATTAAATGATTGGTTGAAACTGTTGAATGTATCGTTGACTAAGTGGATCAAAGATGGGATCTTGGTGGTGAATTCTGGACCAAATCTGCTTTTACTAATTCACAATATTTACCAAAGTCATGTCTAATGAAGGTTCGCAATACGCTCGGGATGAATCCTTCTAATGGCTAGATTAAGAAACAACACAGATAGCATTTAATCAGAGTTTAATTGAACATTCTTAAATCGGACAACACAAGTAAGCATGATACAGCGCAGAAGATTACTGTCTACAGTGAAGGGGCACGGAATGAGCGGCGGACCGCACTTGCGACCATTGCATGTATCCTAAAGTACGTGAAATGGTGTACATATAGTTGGCAAGTTGACTTTTTCAGCATGAATCCGCTTGTATTACTGCACGCAAGTGAACTTAAAGTTACATTACATGAAAGGTTCTTTAACGGTCGGGTTCAATCCTAGTGGGACATGAATAGTTGAATGAAGATAAAACAACTCTTTTGAAATATTTTTTTTTAATTTGAAGATTCGGTTCTGAAATGAAAGAGCATAATTATATGTATGCATATCATACAACAAACTGTGACCATTTAAGAAATGAAGATAATATTTTTTTGTTTTCATGGAGGTATGAACCGAAAAACCTAATCACACTGTATGAATGCGCGAAGCGGATTCATACATTGTGTGATTAGGTTTTTCGGTTCATACCTCCATGAAAACAAAAAATATTATCTTCATTTCTTATAATTTAATAGCATCGAGCGAAAAATGCAACAACTTTACAAATTTTGATACCTTTTTGTAGTGAACTTTTTTTTTGCGGAAGCATTCAAAATGGCTGCGTACTCAAAATTTTGTTCATGGAGGTATGAATTAAAATTTTTCGACCAATCAGATCGCTCGTTTTTGATAGACGAAACTAACAATTAAATTATTCTCATTTACAGAGAATTGGTAGAGAGGAGGATCAGACTTCTGATCCCTATAGCATCGTCCAAAACCTGGTCAATCGTTGACCATTGGACTATAGGACTATTTCCGCTCCTACCCTACAAAAGTCGAACAATTTTCTTGAAATTAAGAAAATGTCACAACAGGTCGTATGTAAAAATGTTCACTCGAATGCATCTGTCACAACACTCGCGTATTTAGCGTTCAATCTCTCGTTTACCATAGTGGTAAATGGACGCAAACCGCAAAGCTCTATTCGTTACCACACGACAAAATTTAGACTGGTCCTACTTGAAAGATGTTTCAGACCGCATTTGACAGAATACTTAAAATATTTGCAATCGTGGGTTAAAAACATTGTGGATAATGAAGAAATTGCTTGTGACAAGCAATTTCTTCATTCTTCACAATGTTTTTCGAAGTTTTTTTCTTGAAGGCGTCTATAAGCAGAATTCTTTGATAATGGGTTAACTCGCGAGTAAAAGGAACCCCTCCTCTCGATACGAAAGGAAAGATAGCAGACGACCAAAAGATCACGATTTATTGAATTGGGTTTAACGTCTCTTTTTACAGCATTTCAGTCATATCGCAGAGGCTGGAGCACCTAACAATGGATTCCTGGTATTTCTCACACGTATACCACCACTACACCCTTTCCTAGCCTCCAGCTGCTATCCCACTTAGGTTTAAAAGGATCACGAATACAGCTGAAACGATGCTTTCGACTTTTCGGGTCCGTTTCATGTACTCTAACAAAAGGCAACTATAAAGACTCACTGCTTCTGGACTGTACTTGTATCGGGCGACATAAACCTGTAGTCTCAGAAACGTAGCACCCGTTCATTTTGTGACCTTGGGGTTATGTAATGAGAGGATCACTGATCACCGCCTATACATTCTTGTCAAGAAAAATCAAACGACATTAGTTTGCGATATCTACAGATAGAGGGCATAATTCGTATATTAGATTTAAATATTTAAACAAAACTGCCATATACCCTATGTTGTAGGTACTCATTTGAATCATCTCATAGAGACGATTCAAAAGAGTACCCACAATATAGGATTTCGTTGAGAAATAAGTACTTTGGAATATAGTTACCCCCTCTTATCTAGAGCTCTGAATTAACCGCAGACATTTTGTAAAGGAAGAAAGACGGGTATTCTGGATTGGCCGAACTTTTAAATCGGTGATCAGTCCTTTGAAAAAAAGTACATGTACTTACGTGAAAATTCTGAAAAAATGTGGAGAAGAAGCTGAAAACATGACAATGAAATTAGAGTTGAAAATAAGGGTGATGGGACTTCAAATGGTTTTGACCAGAGAAAGAATGGCGGATCCCTGTTCACGCCCAGCGACTCGGACAGGAAGTTCCACTTCGATATGAAACGGTGATATTTTGTAAAATACATAGCCAGAACAATGTGACAAAAAAGTAAAATGGCTGATTGGCGATCAAAACTTCATAACTACAGCTTAAATAAATGAATTCTTTTTATCCAAGAGGTGCACTACACAATGAAAAAATAACTGAATAAAAAGACAGTAGTTGTGAAGTTTCGGTCGCTCACTGAGGATATTCTAAACAAACAAGAGGACCAGCGTCACGAAACAGCAACATTTTAGCCCTGTCCAAATTCAAAGGTTATGCAGACAAAAATTGAAAGTGGATTCAATTAAAAAAAAAAAAAAAAAAAATAGCCAATCGGCGAGTTAGAAAATATTGCGGAAAAATAAGAAATTGCTTGTTACAATTTCTTCTTTTTCTACATTTTTTTCTCAATTTTACATTTACTGGGTCGAAAAAAGGGGGAATAGAACAAGAAAAGGTTGAATATCATACAATGAGAAGTGGTCAACGGGAAAAGTCAGAAAGGATAGACACTACCTACAACAAACCTCGAACCACACTTTTCTTATTGTTTTGCGTTGGCAAAACCCTAACATTACACTGTTTTAAAACACCCATATACAGTAACACCATCACAGTTCATGTCTTTCTGTCCATTTTGTCATTTAAATTAGGTTTGTAATCACTTTATATATATCCTGTAACCTTTCATGTCTGCCATCGGTCATCCACGAGTCTATATTAGTGCGGGTCCGAAAATCTAATCTTGAATGCGCGGTAGAACCAAAGTTGATATGAAAATAGGGGAATATTAAGACGAATCTGAACCACGAGAATAAATTATCCAATTAAATCGATTCGAATTCGCGCCATTTTCATGCGGCACAGAATGCACGATCTTTATTCAAGCTGGTTCGTTTGGTAGTTTGTTTGTGTAAATGTTGACTGAGCATTGTGTGTTTTATGGCTATAGTCCTTATTGAACCCTTTCCTTAACAGCTTTGTCAGACCTCCCGATCGGGTAATACGCCCATCTAGACAAATGCTTTGGAAAACAATAAGGAAAATGAGGAAATATCTTGATACAAGCAATCTCTTCATTATGCACAATGTTTCTTATCCAAAAAGACGAATTAATAAATAAATAGATAAAATAAAATTCCATCAACTTCAAATTGTCGCCCGCAGCTTCTTTCAATTTTGTTGTGTGGGGATCGGTTAAGTATTGATTGATTGAATAGGTTTTAAAGCCGCTTTTAACAGTATTTCAGTCATATCGCGGCGGCTGGAGCACCTAACAATGGATTCCTGGTATTTCTCACACCAGTACTACCACTACATCCTTTCCTAGCCCCCAGCTGCCATCCCACTTAGGTTTACGATTATATCGGTTAAGTAAGTCTCTAGATTAATAAGAGCTGAAGACAGTAGACATGATTGTTGACGGGTCGCGGCTGTCAATCAAAGAATCTGCTGATTGCCTAAGTATTCAAGTTCTGATTCTAGCCTTTTCCTGTTTTGCAAAATTTTAGACCTTTCTAATTTCTAAGGTTTTGCAGACGAAAATTTAAAGTAATTTTAATTGTAAAAATAACCATTTAAAAGGGTAGAAAATATTGTGGAAAAAGAAGAAATTGCTTGTAACAAGCAATTTCTTCTTTTTCTACAATATTTTCTCAATTATAAAATCAGGGACGAACAAACAAGGTGTTGAATAGGAAAGCGTTTATCGTACCCGATCATGCCTATAACTTGGTTTCTGGTTTACTTGTTACTGAATCAATCGGCAGAACATCTTTTTTGTTTCAAAATTGATCGTATGGTATTATCTTTCGAGAACTTGACCGCATTGCTTGTCACAAGCAATTTCTTCTCTTCCTACAGTGGTTTCTCATCCATGGGAAATAAAACTTTAATAATTGCAAAGACAACGATTAACCATTTCCTGTAAAATCCCTTGTTTGTACGTCCCTGTGGTCTAATACTTGAGAAAAGATTGTTGGAAAAGAAGAAATTGCTTGTAACAAGCATTTTTTTCTTTTCCCACAATATTTTCTACCACGTAATGTAATTACTTTTCAAGTTACACTCAATTCAAATTGTCGTCTGCAACTCCTTCAAATTGGATGAGACTAATATACAAAAAAATGGAGAAATGATTAAAGTACGCCATGCAGCAAAAAGCCCCAAACGGCGGCACTCATCCTTTCCGACTATTTGTCTTTCACCTATGGGTCGATATCCGTAGACCTATGTGGGATAGCAGCTGGAGGCTAGGAAAGGATGTAATGGTAGTACTGGTGTGAGAAATACCAGGATTCCATTGTTAGGTGCTCCAGCCGCCGCGATATAACTGAAAAATTGTTGAAGCGGCGTAAAACCCCATTCAAACAAACAAACAAACAAACAAACAAGCAGTAACAAGGAATGTCACAAATTCGCATTTTATTTATCCGATGTCTTATTTTTCAGTTTAAATAGCTCTACAAGTCTCTCATCCCGCCATTTTCTCCTCTCTTCAATGTCTTCTAGAGGAATGCTCTGGGAAAGCGCTTCCTGTATCCTTTGGAGTGGAGCCCCTTCTAATCTTATTGGTGGTCCCGAATCTTCTTGCAGACGGTAGATATCCTCGCCGTACATCGAGCAGAAATGTTCCATACCTAAGTAAGTAAGTAAATAAGTAAGCATTTATTTATTATAGTGACATGTGTTATACAAAATATACAGAGTAATAATTATTAACAACAGTACATTTTAACACCCGGCCCCGTGGGCTTCGCGTATTCATACAGTGTGATTAGGTTTTTCGGTTCATACCTGCATGAAAACAAAAAATATTCTCTTCATCTCTTAATTAGAATGATAAGAGACTGTGCCTAAAAAACTGTGTGGACGGGGGTTAGCCATTTACCAGACGACACAATTTCAAACTTGTCCAAATTGAAAGAAGTTGCAGGCAAGATTGCAAAGGGAGTATTCATTAAAAGTTAAGAACTATAGAGATTAGATAGCATTGTGAAGAAGGAAAAGATTTATTGTTTTTCCTTATTCTCCTTATTCCACATTGTTTTCTCTAATATAATAAAATGAGGATTGCGTTTTGATGAGAGTCAATTCTTTTTTACATGTAAATGCGTACAAGTATTCTTTTATTGTTTTGTTATGATCCATTAGTAGGTGGATCACTAAAGCAAATTTTGATATGTCGTATATAGGCCAAAACAATCAGGGTGATAAATCCTATAAAACGCACATTTAATAATGCCATGTTTGATGCTCACAAGGACATAGATTTTTATTGGAAAAAATTCTTTTCTCTTTATGCCTTTATTGTTTTTTCGACATATTGGATCTGTCCAAATTGAAAGGTTTTGCAGACGACAATTTAAAGCGATTAAATTTGAAAATATAAAAACCTGTAGGGTAGAACATATTGAAAATAAATTGCTTGTGACAAGCAATTCCATTTTTTCACAATGTTTTTATCAAGTATAAAACACAGGGACAAGGTTTTTTCAAAAAAAAAAAAAAAAAAAAAAAAAAAAAACAGGGACGGAAAAAGAAAGGGTTAATGGTATTTTTGAGTATTTTAATTCTCTCTGTATTAAAGCTGTTTTATGTATTAAGTTCCGTTCAGTCTTCAGCCAAGTATAGTCTGTATCCTGACTGATAGCTATATTTAGAAACATCTTATTGCAATTCTTGATTTTATTGCAATTCTCGTCGTGCATTGAATTATAATATACATTTTGTCACCGCAACGTGCTTTGTAATAATATCTTGCATTTCTAGATTTTTGTAATGCAAAATTCTTGTTGCGATGAATTGGGAAAAATATGGTCAATGCAACGAAATCTACTATACATTAGTGCATAAGGATTTGTTACAGAAGAAATGTATTGTATGTTGAATAAATAGTTTAAGTGCACAAAATAAATAGATAAATAAATAAAATAAAATAAAATCATTCCCGCAGTATTTTAACTACAAGAAAAATATTACTTAAACTCTCTTAAATGCATGAATAGCAATTGATGTACTCATGCAGTTGAACTCAGTCTTAAAAAAATATAGGGAGATTTTTCAAGTCGTATTCAGTCTTAAGCAAGGTTTAAAGATATATAGCAATTTCAATGTACTAATACCTACAAACATTTTATTGCACTTCTCGATTTATTGCAAATATCGCAGTGCACTGAATTGCAATAAGAATTTTGTCATGGAAACAATTTATACAATAATTTATTGCAAAACCCAGGTTATTGCAAAACTCGTTTCTCAAATTATTCAGTGCACGTGTCATTATTTTACTCTCATCACTCTTACCTTTATTTACGCTAGCATTATCATTATTCCGAATTAAAATCAAATTTTAGACGAGAAATCAACAGTCGAACGGGATCAATTAAATCATAAAAAATACTGTTATTTCAATCCTTGTCATGCTGAATAAAACAGGAACAATCCGGGTTTATTATGACAATGGTTAAGTCAAGTTAAATGAAATATGTGTATCCTACCGTAAGCGTTCAAATAAGATGTCTCCAGTGCTCCAAGGAAAGCATAACGAAGACCAAGTCCAGACGGGAATAATTTTTCAAGGTCCTCCACGCTGATCACGTCATCCTGTTGTTAGAAGCACTAAACCGCCTTAGAATAATTAAAATATCCAACAGCTATAATAGTGTTAACAAACAATGATCTAATAAACAAGAGCACCGAGAGCGGATGACAACTTTTGGCCTCTTGAGTCCTTGGTAGCGGATAGAAATTTATAGGTCGAAAAAGGTGATTAATTCATTTAAAAATATATTTAGTAGTACCCTTTGTTTTTAGAGATTTCTCTTTAGATAGTATACATATACATATACTTTAAGTTTCGAATGAAAGTGTTCAGTAATACCAGATATAGATGTATTACTAAATGTCATAGTTTTCGGACGACGACGACCCAGACGCAGATGACGACCCGGGAATAGCAATACCTCGGGTTTTCCCCGAAAGTTATTTTCATAGCAATTACAAATTCAATGCGATGTAATAAGTTACGACGTGTTTTACGATATATACACAGATAAGCTACAGATTGTTTGTTTTAAGATGAAAAATAATGAAACTTTCATTGGCCTACCCTGATAAGTTTGAAGCACTCTGCTGTAATGGCGTGTTGGACACGGCATATAATAAAACCTCGGGTCTCCTTTTTGGCAACAATCGGCTCTTGTCCAGCAGATGAAAGAATTCTTCTTGCTTCTGTTATGGCAGAACTATCGGTCCAGGGTGCGGGTATTATCTCAACAATCGGCACAAGATGTACTGGATTCAGCTAGTAAATGGATAAGTGACGTCACGAAAAAATGGGCTTTCGGTGAATTTCTTGACCCATTTCCACTCAATGACGCTTTTAGGAGCCAATAGGGAAAAAGGACTTTGAAAACATCAAGCAATTTCTTCAATACCCACGATGTTTTCTTTACAAAATGACGATTTTTTTAGATTACATCAGCTTGAAATTGTTGTCTGCAGCTTCTTTCAATATGGACCAGTCTAAAATTATGTTGTGTTGTAATGGGTTAAAGCAAACATATTCAAACAAAATTGGATCCAGCCCATGTCAACAGTAGTACGTTTCTCGAATATCAATCAAAGAACATTGGCATAGTTTGAAAAACAGAAGGTCACGGACAGCCTTTGCAGTCAGCGCTGGCTGGCATTTCGCAGACGGTCTTATTTGTGTTATGTTATGTATCTCACAGACGAATTTGTATTAAACAACAATAGCTACTTCAACAACGCCACCACCACCACCACCGAAAGGCGCTTGAGCACCAGTATCGCTTCACCGATCTGAAAAACCTGATAAAGTGAATAATGTTCGCGTAAATCAACCTATCTATGCAATGTCAGGCTAGGTAAATCTAGCCACTGAATCCTTGAAGTAGTTTTTGAGAAGTTTAAACTCCCCATGACTTTTCTACTTTTAACACTATTTTAGGCGCAAGTTTTACATGAAAAGTAATGAATAAATAAATAAACATTTGTTATAATATTTGACAATTTTTAATTTTGAACGTAGACATTGACACATGTTCTTTTCTACCATTGCAAATTTCTTTTCCAGCAGTACCGCTCATAAAAGCCATATATTCTTATTACGGAATGTAATAAATGTACACATTAGTATAATTATTTCCAATTTGGTTAAACCCCATAATGCAGTTTTAAAGAAGATTTTCAAAGTTTTCACTATAAACAATTCCTATTAAAGGAATGAATTTTGTCTATGCAGTCCGTGGTTTTCATCGGACCAGACTTTTTATAAAGGGCCACACGTAGATCCCTTTTGTGAAATTTGGTTGAAATTATTCCATTATTTTCTGCGGACATCTCCGAAAAAAAACGAACACAACGCCATTCCAATAACCCCAATTTCCTCTATGCAGTCGACCTAAATCCAAATTAACACTGTCTTTGTTTCTGAACATCCCAAAAAGGAATAGCTGTTTCGGCGATGTTAAATGAAATGTACGACTCTAAGATACCCTGGCGAGCCTGTATATCTCGATTCTAGAATAATAAACACATCATTTTAATCAAAGTACTGAAAGTAATGTAAGCTAGCAAAGCATGGTTGAATTTAGAAAATATTTTCTTTGTTGGGTAGAAAACATTGTGGAAAATGAAGAAATTGCTTGTTACAAGCAATTCCTTCATTGTCCACAACGTTTTCAAAGGCTTTTTTCTTGGGTTGCTTAAAAAGCGGAATTGGGGAAAGGTTAAATAACATGCTTTTGAGTTCTCTACAATTTGAATAGAGTTTAAAATATTCCTGAAATACATTAGACTGGTTAACCTGTCCCATCTGCGCTGCTCTCTTGTATCGTTAGATTAGGACAGGCTCGCCAGTCAAGAAATACATAAGAACTATTTTTCACGGTGTAGGCATATAACGTATTTAGTGGTTAAGCCTCCAGTGTCAGTTTGCACTCGTTGAACTTTGAGACGACCTCAAAATTTGTCTGTTAACTTAAGCTATCAAAGCTGACGCTTTGCTAGCTAAAAAGTATGAAATGGAGCTCTATATAAAATATTTCATAGTCGTTTTAAATCTTTTGATATCAAGAAAGTGTTGGTTCAAGATGAAGAAGTAAAATGTTAACCCTTGTCATGCTGTATATATTACCTTACTGAATTGCTGTAAAATCAAAGGGCTGAAAGCACTGATAGAACTTGCCGTTCAAAAATCAATATTTCTTATAGAAATCAATTTCATAAACAACTCTGGCAGGAAACGTACAAACAGGGGGTGTAGACCAAGATCAGACTGCACTTATGTGCAGGCTGATCTTGGTCTACACCGCCTGCCAAAACCGGAATATTCCGGGTTCAGCATGACAAGGGCTAAGATCGTAAACAACATACCGGATGTGCCACAATAACCCTCTCCTTCCGGTCTAGACCGTCTGATAGACGGGACGGGTAGATATTTCCGGTAGAACTCGCAACTATGGCGGACGGCGACATGTACCTTACTGTTTCTTCGATAACAGATCTTTTCAAGTCAAAGTCCTCAAACACACATTCCTATAACGTGAAATGGCATTTCTTTACACACGGAGGAAATGATAATAATATTCATTGAATATAATTTGATAATACCACAATTGCACTGTTTGGAAAATATGCATTTGCTTGCCCTTAAATTGTTTTACAGTTGGAATATTCTTTTCCTCTTCTTCTTATTCTTATTGTTATTAATTACATCTACAAAAACTATACTGGTTGAGGAGAGCGCGAATAACTGATAAAATAATTCATATATTACTGTTTGAGATTGGTTTATGATAGCAGAAAATAGAGAAACTGAAATCCCGTCTGAAATATGCATAGATTTACTTGTTGAACTCATTTCTCAAAACTGATAATACATTTAGTACCAAAACCTTAAAACACCAAGAACGAGTAAAAGAAAACAAAACACAACAACAACAACAACAACAACAACAACAAACGTGATTCCCGCATATTTCGAAGAAATACAACAACATAATGGGCCCCTACCGATATCCAGAGTTACTCCGCTTAGTTTTAGTATTAGAGTGATCTCCCTTAAATCTTTGGGTAGTTCCGGTGAAAAAATCGATGATTTCGGTATCGAAATCATTAACAGGTTCTTGCCAGCTCTTACTACGTGTCATCAATGTTGAAACCCTAGAAGATCTAGTGACTACTTTATTTTAACAGCTGAGCTTAATTTTTAAAGCTTAGTGACGTTTAAAGGGCTTATAATTGTATATAAGAAAGTGTATTTTTCGGATATACCCTAATTCCGGATATACGTATGAATTACCATAAAAGAGCTTTTTTGATCGAAATAGATACAATGATACTCACGAAAATACATTCCGTTGTTTCCTTTTACAAAAAAGGTTTCACGTGTCAAGCGGGGCTTTGAATTTAAAAAATCTCTGTCATTTTACAAACGGGAACTGTTACAAAGAAGCTCTCCATACGTCTTCATTTCATGACCATGGGAATTTACCAAATACCCTTTTCATTGATGAACAAGATTGTTGCCTCTGTAGGTCCTCCCAAGATATATCATTCGTTTCTTACCAATGGCAAGTAAGATATATCATTATTTTTTCTTACCAATCGGCAAATGATAAGGTGTAAGTAGGGCGAACAGCTGATTGCTCATATGAAATGTCAGTTATGCTTAGTAACCGATTGAATGTTGAAAGTGGTGTTAAACCGATAGCCGGAGGATAAAATATTAGATTGTGCCAAATTTAAAGGAGTTGCACATGACAACTTAAAGTTTATATTTTGTGTATATTTTAATCTTTCTGGGCAGAAAACATTCGGCAAACTGGAGAAATTGCTTGTTTCAAGCAATTTTGTCATTTTAACACAATGTTTTCCCAATTATTTTTCTTAAGAGGCGCCTAAAAGTGTCATTGTGTGGGAATCGGTAAACCAATTCAAATCAATCAACCTGCAAAAGCTTTAGCATCTGATATTAGATGTGTGCACAAATTTACATTTTTATATATAATTTATTCTAGTTAACCCTGGTTTATACGTCCCTGTGGCTTTCAAATTGAGAATGCATTGTAGAAAAAGAATACGCTTGTTGCAAGCATTTTTTTTCCTTTTCCACAGTATTTCTACCCTACTGAATGTTTTTCTTTTTTTAATTTATTGTTTTATATATATCATTTAATGTATTTAAGTGTTTGAAATAAAAAAAAAAGGTGGAATTTAAAAGAGATGACCGTAAGAAGTGTTACAAAGATCAAACTAAGACAATCTTTTTGAACGTGTTAATCCATTTACCAAATTCTTATTACTATATTGAGATATATCATGCAATGACATATATGATACAATGTATATTTACTAAAAATTCAAATCTTTTTGCTGTAAAACAGTGGTCTTAAACATGTTTTTTTTCAGATTTTTCTTACTTTTCTCACATTTTTTCCAAATTTCTCTAAATGATAAATGTTTTAAAATAGATTTCCTTTACCTCTTGCATTTACAATCCTATTTAAAATGTACAAACTCGTAATTTCCTTAGAATTAGAGGGAAAAGCAAACGACTTCCTTTGTAACTTGTAATTAGGGGATATCGGGTGAAAATCAAAAGCAAATAGCCGATCATTATGAGATATATCTGGTGTATATCCAAAATACCACCCGTGGTCTATTACGCAATCAGAGATACCGATCAGAAGCGTGTAAGTTACTTGGATTAAAACAGCTGTTTATGAGAGGACATAGTTAACTTTTAAATTTGAATTACC
>OX336371.1:27266534-27440508 GCA_946902895.1 Fragum fragum
TGTAGGGACCTTAAATGGCTGCCGCAGTACCAAGTTTCAGCTCAATCGGAGCCATAGGGGCGGAGCAAGGTCCAAACCCAACCTGCTCTTTGTGTATATGCATTTGACCCAATTCTAGGATCGAACTTTTCTCCGGCCCTATGGCAGCCGCGGCTCCAATTTTTGCTTGCGCGTAGTCACCTCGAATGCCTACCTCCATACCAAGTTTGATCGCAATCGGTTCCATAGGGGCGGAGCTAGGTCCAAACCCAAATCCGCACCTACAGCGAAATCTGCAAGTTTACCCCCAATTAGGATCGAACTTTTTTCCGGCCCTATGGCAGCCGGGGCTCCGATTTTTTGCATGCCTGTAGGGACCTCAAATGGCTACCTCAGTACCAAGTTTGAGCTCAATCGGAGCCATAGGGGCGGAGCAAGGTCAAAACCAAACATGCTCTTTGTGTATATGCATTTGACCCAATTCTAGGATCGAAGTTTTCTCCGGCCCTATGGCAGCCGCGGCTCCAATTTTTTGCAAGCGCGTAGGGACCTCGAATGCCTACCTCCATACCTAGTTTGAGCTTAATCGGTTCCATAGGGGCGGAGCTAGGTCCAAACCCAAATCCGCACCTACAGCGAAATCTGCAAGTTTACCCCCAATTAGGATCGAACTTTTTTCCGGCCCTATGGCAGCCGGTGCTCCGATTTTTTGCATGCCTGTAGGGACCTCAAATGGCTACCTCAGTACCAAGTTTGAGCTCAATCGGAGCCATAGGGGCGGAGCAAGGTCAAAACCAAACATGCTCTTTGTGTATATGCATTTGACCCAATTCTAGGATCGAAGTTTTCTCCGGCCCTATGGCAGCCGCGGCTCCTATTTTTTGCATGCGCGTAGGGACCTCGAATGCCTACCTCCATACCTAGTTTGAGCTCAATCGGTTCCATAGGGGCGGAGCTAGGTCCAAACCCAAATCCGCACCTACAGCGAAATCCGCCATTTTACCCCCAATTAGGATCGAACTTTTTCCGGCCCTACGGCAGCCGGGGCTCCGATTTTTTGCATGCCTGTAGGGACCTCAAATGGCTACCTGAGTACCAAGTTTGAGCTCAATCGGAGCCATAGGGGTTGAGCAAGGTCCAAACCCAACCTGCTCTTTGTGTATATGCATTTGAGCCAATTCTAGGATCGAACTTTTTTCCGGCCCTATGGCAGCCGCGGCTCCTATTTTTTGCATGCGCGAAGGGACCTCGAATGCCTACCTCCATACCAAGTTTGAGCTCAATCGGTTCCATAGTTGCGGAGCTATGTCCAAACCTAAATCCGCACCTACAGCAAAATCCGCCATTTTACCCCCAATTAGGATCGAACTTTTTTCCTGCCCTATGGCAGCCGGGACTCCGATTTTTTGAATGCCTGTAGGGACCTCAAAAAGCTATCTCAGTACCGAGTTTGAGCGCAATCGGAGCCATAGGGGCGGAGCAAAGTCCAAACCCAACCTGCTCTTTGTGTATATGCATTTGACTCAATTCTAGGATCGAACTTTTCTCCGGCCGTATGGCAGCCGCGGCTCCAATTTTTACATGCGCGTACGGACCTCGAATGCCTACCTTCATACCAAGTTTGTGCTCAATCGGTTCCATAGGGGCGGAGCTAGGTCCAAACCGAAAATCCGCACCTACAGCGAAATCTGGCTTTTTACCCCCAATTAGTATCGAACTCTTTTCCGGCCCTATGGAAGCCAGGGCTCCGATTTTGTGCATGCCTGTAGGGACCTCAAATGGCTACCTCAGTACCATGTTTGGGCTCAATCGGAGCCATAGGGGCGGAGCAAGGTCCAAACCCAACCTGTTCTTTGTGTATCTGCATTTGACCCATTTCTAGGATCGAACTTTTCTCCGGCCCTATGGCAGCCGCGGCTCCATTTTTTTGCATGCGCGAAGGGACCTCGAATGCCTACCTCCATACCAAGTTTGAGCTCAATCCGTTCCATAGGGGCCGAGCTTGGGTCAAAACCCAAATCCGCACCTACAGTGAAATCCGCCATTTTACCCCCATTTAGGATCGATTTTTTTTCCGGCCCTATGGCAGCCGGGGCTCCGATTTTTTGCATGCCTGTAGGGACCTTAAAGGGCTACCTCAGTACCAAGATTAAGCTCAATCGGAGCCATAGGGGAGGAGCAAGGTCCAAACCCAACCTGCTCTTTGTGTATATGCATTTGCCCCAATTCTAGGATCGAACCTTTTTCTGGCCCTATGGCAGCCGCGCTAACTTTTTGCTTGCGCGTAGGGACCTCGAATGCCTACCTCCATACCAATTTGAGCTCAATCGGTTCCATATGGGCGGAGCTAGGTCCAAACCCAAATCCACACCTACAGCGAAATCCATCATTTTACCCCCAATTAGGATCAAACTTTTTTCCGGCCCTATGGGAGCCGCGCTAATTTCTTGCATGCGCGTAGGGACCACGAATGCCTACCTCGATACCAAGTTTGAGCTCAATCGGAGCCATAGGGACGGAGCTAGGTCCAAACCCAACCTACTCTTTGCGAATATGCATTTGACCCTATTCTAGGAACGAACTTTTTTCCGGCTCCGTGGCAGCCGCGGCTCCATTTTTTTTTTTTTTTTTTTTTATGCGCATAGGGACCCCCAATGCCTACCTCCATACCAAGTTTGAGCTCAATCGGAGCCATAGCGGCCGAGCAAGGTTCAAACCCAAACCCCCATAAACACCGATTCCCGCCATTTTATCCCCAATTAGGATCGAATTTTCTTCCGGCTCTATGGCAGCCGGGGCTCCATTTTTTTGCATGCCTGTAGGGACCGCAGATGCCTACCTCCATACCAAGTTTGAGCTCAATCGGAGCCCTAGGGACGGAGCTAGGTTTAAACCAAACCTACGCTTTGCGTATATGCATTTGACCCAATTCTAGGATCGAACTTTTTTCCGGCTCTATGGCAGCCGCGGCTCCAATTTTTTGCATGCGCATAGGGATCCTCAATGCCTACCTCCATACCAAGTTTGAGCCCAATCGGAGCCATAGCGGCTGAGCAAGGATCGAACCCAAACCCCCAAAAACACCGATTCCCGCCATTTTACCCCCAATTAGGATCGAACTTTTTTCTGGCTCTATGGCAGCTGCGGCTCCGATTTTTTGCATGCCTGTATGAACCCCAAAGGCCTACCTCCATATCAAGTTTGAGCTCAATCGGAGCCATAGGGACGGAGCTAGGTCCAAACCCAACCTACTCTTTGCGTATATGCATTTGACCCAATTCTAGGATCGAACTTCTTTCCGGCTCTATGGCAGCCGCGGCTCCAATTTTTTGCATGCGTATAGGGACCCCAAATGCCTTCCTCCATACCAAGTTTGAGCTCAATCGGAGCCATAGCGGCCGAGCAAGGTTCGAACCCAAACCCCCAAAAACACCGATTCCCGCCATTTTACCCCTAATGAGGATCGAACTTTTTTCCGGCTCTATGGCAGCCGAGGCTCCGATTTTTGCATGCCTGTAGGGACTCCAAATGCCTACCTCCATACCATACCAAGTTTGAGCTCAATCCGAGACTTAGGGACGGAGCTAGGTCCAAACCCAACCTACTCTTTGCGTTTATGCATTTGATCCAATTCTAGGATCGAACTTTTTTCCGGCTCTATGGCAACCGCGGCTCCAATTTTTTGCATACGCATAGGGAACCCAAATGCCTACCTCCATACCAAGTTTGAGCTCAATCGGAGCCATAGCGGCCGAGCAAGGTTCGAGCCCAAACCCCCAAAAACACCAATTCCCGCCATTTTATCCCCAATTAGGATCGAACTTTTTTCCGGCCCTATGGCAGCTGCGGCTCCGATTTTTGCATGCCTGTAGGGACTCCAAATGCTTACCCCGATACCAAGTTTGAGCTCAATCAGAGCCATAGGGACGGAGCTAGGTCCAAACCCAACCTACTCTTTGCGTATATGCATTTGACCCAATTCTAGGATCGAACTTTTTCCCGACTCTATGGCAGCCGCGGCTTCATTTTTTTGCATGCGCATAGGGACCCCCAATGCCTACCTCCATACTAAGTTTGAGCTCAATCGAAGCCATAGCGGCCGAGCAAGGTTCGAACCCAACCCCCCCAAAACACCGATTCCCACCATTTTACCCCCAATTAGGATCGAACTTTTTTCCGGCTCTATGGCAGCCGCGGCTCCGATTTTTTGCATGCCTGTAGGGACCCCAAATACCTACCTCCATACCAAGTTTGAGCTCAATCGGAGCCATAGGGACGGAGCTAGGTCCAAACCCAACCTACTTTTTGCGTATATGCATTTGACCAAATTCTAAGATCGAACTTTCTTCCGGCTCTTTGGCAGCCGCGGCTCCAATTTTTTGCATGCGCATAGGGACCCCAAATGCCTACCTCCATACCAAGTTTGAGCTCAATCGGAGCCATAGCGGCCGAGCAAGGTTCGAACCCAAACCCCCAAAAACACCGATTCCCGCCTTTTTACCCCCAATTACGATGACGACACCACAATAGTATACGAGGACGATATCACAATAGTACGATCACGATATCACAATACCCCAATTGGTTTTAATTACATATATCGAATTGTAATACATGCTTTAGCATTGTTTGGCATTTTTTATGAACTTGAAAAAGAAGTTCGTATAAAAATTATAAAGATAGTAAAAGCTAAATTTTGAACTTCAAAAATCCAGGTCAGATCAGATATTCTTTAAAAAAAAAAAAAGACTTGTGTAGAAACCCAAAATAGAATGGAAACCGTTTCTTCCCCCAAGAAAATTGTATACAACCTCCGAAAAAAACTGTATATTGTTAAGTGAGTAATTAAATTATATATAAGTGAGTTTTCTGAAAATCTTTTCATATTACCTTTTGTAAAATATATGATATCCAATAAATCAACAAAGGGAAATTCTTCTTTTTCCCTCTACACTTCAAATAGTCGCCGCCCCCCCCCCTTTCACCGTTGGTCTCGCCCATTGTAAAAAGCAATTTTTTTTCCACAATGTTTTCTCAATAATGATAATATCACAGGTACTCAAAGCTAGGGATTGTACGAGAAAGGGTTAATTATCCAAGAGATACAAACCTCCTTCATTATCAGCTAGTTAATTCTTTAAACGGTCAAATATAAATTAGCATAATATTACCTCTACTTTTTAACCCAGTTGCACTAATATAACTTAGGTTATCTAACAGAAAGACATAACGTTAAATTGGCTGATATTAGACAAAATGGGTCTTTTTGAGCACTGTATTAAACAAGAGGGCCGTTGGCCCTGGGGCGCTCACCTGAGATAAAGGCTCTTTTTCTTTCAACAGTCTAATTTTCATGTTAAGGTTAGGATTTTGAAACAAGTGGGCCACAATTACATATAAAGACTATGAACCTGGGGATCCAAAAGTCTAAATTACAAATTCAAAGGCTTTAGTGCTGATTTGAAAGAAGGAAAAATCTTTTTCCATGGGTTATAATTTCAGAAATAAGAAAGAAGTCTGTGAACTGATGCTTCATGCTTATACCCCTCTCCCTGGGTCCGCCCCTGGAGACCCTAGGATCATGATTTTAGCTATTGTGTAAGAGGTCAATATACTGATGCTTCATGCAAATTATCAAGGCTCTACGCCTTCTGGGTCAGGAGGAGAAGATTCTTAAAAATTATTTTGAAATTTTACTTTTGTTGCCATGGCAACCAGAGTTTTTAACGGATTTCAATTCTTTCAGCTAATTTAAATGGGGACCACCTAAGGAACATTTCTGCATAATTTGGTTCAAATTGGCCCTGTGAATTGGGAGGAGATGTAATTTAAAAAATCGTTCTTGATTTCTATATACACCCCCCCCCCTGGAGCTCCGCCCCTGGGGACCCGAGGATCATGATTTTAGCTATTTTGAAAGAGGTCAATATACTGATGCTTCATGCAAAATATCAAGGCTCACGCCTTCTGGGTCAGGAGGAGAAGATTTTTAAAGATTATTTTAAAATTTCACTTTTGTTGCCATGGCAACCAGAGTTTTTAACGGATTCCAATACTTTTAGCTTTTTTGAAGGGGACCATCTAAGCAACTTTTCTGCCAAATTTGGTTCATATCGGCCCAGTGGTTTGAGAGGAGATGTCATTTTAAAAATCGTTCTTTATTTCTATATACCCCCCCCCCCCTGGGGCTCCGCCCCTGGGGACCCGAGGATCATGATTTAAGCTATTTTGAAAGAGGTCAATATACTGATGCTTCATGCAAAATATCAAGGCTCTACGCCTTCTGGGTCAGGAAGAGAGGATTTTTAAAGATTATTTTAAAATTTCATTTTTGTTGCCATGGCAACCAGGGTTTTTAACGGATTTCAATTCTTTAAGCTATATTTGAAGGGGACCACTTAGGGAACATTTCCGCCAAATTTAGTTCAAATTGGCCCAGTGGTTTAGGAGGAGATGTTGTTTAAAGAAATTGTTGACGGACGACGCACGACGCACGACGGACGGACGCCGGACAAAAGGGGATCACAATAGCTCACTTGAGCACTACGTGCTCAGGTGAGCTAAAAACACTCTCGGATTCCTTAAAATTAATAGGTCAAAACGTGATGTTGTTTAAATTTGACAGACGACAAAATTTTAGGCTTGTCAAAAGTCAAAAAGCTGCAGACGTTCACATAATTCTAAAGAGCACTTATGTAGGAAATGAAGAAAAAGCTTATTACAAACATATGGGAATGAAGAAATTGCTTATTACAACCACGTGGGAAATGAAGATATTGCTTATTACAACCATTTATTTTCCTTAGCCATTTCTCTTATAGCTATTACAAGGAGGATTGTTTGGGAATGGGTAAATGTTACAGTGCATATAGATGAAAGTATGGTAGCGTAGAATGGCTCTCATTCATTCAGCTTTTGTGCGAAAAACAAATGAAATTTGTTTACTATAGTTAATATGCTCGAACAGAAGGATGACTGACACGAGGTACGTTCTTTAGGGTTAAGATTTATGTTATATTTCTTAAGATTGTAATCCACTCCCATACAATCTGGTATTTTAGTCGCTAAACCGGAAAAATAGCCACGGAAAACATTGTGAAAAAAGAAGAAACAAGCAATTTCTCCTCTTCTTACAATGTTTTCCACTCTATTTGATACTCGTTTTCTACTTTTAATCCGCTTTCAATTGTCGTCTGCAACATCTTTCAATTAAGACCAGTCTAAAACTTTTTTGAGTTGTATTGTTTAAATCAGGTTCGCGATTCAGTAGATCAGTAGAGATAGGTGAAACAGAGGGGGGGGGGGGGTTTAGGGGAGAGACACCAGTTGATTTAATCAATTCCCACTTAATGCTTCATTTTTACACACCACAAGAAAAAGCTCTTGAAACATTGTGGAAAATAAAGAAATTGATTGTACCAAGAATATTTTTGATTATCAACAATATTTTACTATCAAAAAAGACAAAAACATTTAAAATTCCTTCAAGTAGAAATTGTCGTCTGCAGCTTCCTTCAATTTGGACCATTCTAAAATTTGGTTGTGTGGGTATGGGTTAAACAAAAAATGAATGTTGAACTCCGACATATGTTTCAAGACTTTACGACGGCCTGGCGATTTATAAACCAAAATTGCAGTTTAACCAAGTCGCAAAACCAGCAAAAAATGCAGACATAAAAGTCAGAGTTAATCATGCACCCGGCCCTGGTCCAAATACATTATTTCATTGGTCAATCGATTTTCTATTGTCAATGGCGATCATAAAATTGACCTATGCTTGACTCGATATAATTTCCAAGTATCTATTTTATGGAACACCATTGCAACCCATTTTCGCGGTGTCGATTACTTATGTAATCCTTCTAAAGAGAAGGAAAAGTAAGTGAACAACCGATTGCAACGTACTAATTACATTGTTTTATCAATAGGAAATACCAATTGATTTGCACATTAATTGGGAGCCTGATAACAAAATGTGGCCAAGTCAATGTGTGCAGACTTTAAGTGTTGCTTTAACAGGAGGCCCTGATTGGGGAACTACCACATATATTCAAGTATTCTCGACTTTTATTGGCAACTTGCTGTAAGTTCTACCGCCGTCGTTTAATTTGCAAGCTATCAGCTTTATATAAAGATTTTTTTATCCCTTTCGCACACAGTTTCGCTTTATTACGTCCCTCAAGAGAAAAACTCAGGAAAACATTGTTGAAAATGATGAAATTGTTTGAAAATTGCATTTTCTTTCATTTCCTTTGATGTTTTCTTCCTATAAAGATAAACATTTTTACAAATTTACCAACTTTAAAATGTAGTCTGCATGCAACATCTTTCAATCTGACCAGTCTAACCTTTGTCGAGTCGTAATGGGTCAAAAGTCATTGGCCCGTGTTCCTTCAGGAATTCTGCATTAAGTTCGCAAGCTTGCTCATTTGCCATGGGAAATCATTCAAGTTCAATAAAAGAAATACGACCTAGAGTATCAACGAGAATCCTATAAGGAATGGTAGAATGTCATTCATTTTGAGGCGTTGTCGGTTACGGGTTCATTTCCCGTTTTCATCTCAGGCCATTTGGTATGTACGTTAACCCATTCCCGAACAATGACGCATTTGACTCCCCTAAAGAAGACAATAAGCAATTTCTTTGTTTTCCACCAACCACTAAGTTGATGTCTGCAACTCCTTTCAATTTAAAGCAGTCTACAATTTTGTGATCGGTAAAGGGTAAAGAAGGCCTGCCAGAGCTTAAGCATAGTGCTGGTGAGCACATGAGTAAAAGTTGTTTCCTTTCGAAACAAAATTTGTGCAATTTTCTTCAATGAGATTTAAACATGGAATTGACTAATTGATGGTTTGACTTAGAATTGACTAATGGGTGGTTAGACTTAGAATTGACGAATGGATGGTTAGACTTTGAATTGACTAATGGATGGTTAGACTTAGAATTGACTAATGGATGGTTAGACTTAGAAATGACTAATGGATGGTTAAACTAAGAATTGACTAATGGATGGTTAGACTTAGAATTGACTAATGGATGGTTAGACTTAAAATTGACTAATGAATGGTTAGACTGAGAATTGACTAATGGATGGTTAAACTAAGAATTGACTAATTGATGGTGAGACTTAGAATTGACTAATGGATGGTTAGACTTAGATTTAACTAATGGATGGTTAGACTTAGAATTGACTAATGGATGGTTAGACTTAGATTTTGACTAATGGATGGTTAGACTTAGAATTGACTAATGGATGGTTAGACTTGGAATTGACTAATGGATGATTAAACTTAGAATTGACTTATGGATGGTTAGACTGAGAATTGACTAATGGATGGTTAGACTTAGAATTGACTAATGGATGGTTAAACTTAGAATTGACTAATGGATGGTTAAACTTAGAATTGACTAATGGATGGTTAGACTTAGAATTGACTAATGGATGATTAGACTTAGAATTGACTAATGGATGGTTAGACTTGGAATTGACTAATGGATGATTAAACTTAGAATTGACTAATGGATGATTAAACTTAGAATTGACTTATGGATAGTTAGACTGAGAATTGACTAATGGATGGTTAGACTTAGAATTAACTAATGGATAGTTAGACTTAGAATTGACTAATGGATGGTTAGACTTAGAATTAACTAATGGATGGTTAGACTTAGAATTGACTAATGGACGGTTAGACTTAGAATTGACTAATGGATGGTTAGACTTAGAATTGACTAATGGATGGTTAGACTTAGAATTGACTAATGGATGGTTAGACTTAGAATTGACTAATGGATGGTTAGACTGAGAATTGACGGAACGCTGCTGTCAATAAAAAATCAAATGACCAATCCAATCATCTGTTAAGACCGTTAGAAAGTTAACTTTGAACTCCACATTTATCTTGAGCAGTTTTGTTAGTTTTGCGACTTAAACGTCGTAACTACAGCTATTTAATATGTATTACAACGTTTTAGTCTCCAACGAACGATTTGCCTTTTATTTATACCACTGAAAACATATTTTACAAAGTAATGTCGTTTAGCACATAAGTATAATTTAGTGGGCGTGGCCAGCGATCTTCCATTTGAGTTTCCGGTCTCAAGATTTCAAGCCTTAACCCTTGTCATGCTGAATAAATACCTTACTGAATTGCTGTAAAATCAAAGGGCCGAAAGCACTGATAGAACGTGTTGTTAAAAAATCAATATTTCTTTTAGAAATCAATTCCATAAACAACTCTGGCAGGAAAAGTACAAACAGAAGGTGTAGACCAAGATCAGACTGCACTTATGTGCAGACTGATCTTGGTCTACACCTCCTGCCAAAACCGGAATATTCCGGATTAAACACGACAAGGCTTAATACCAAATATGCGACAAGTTACTTATTAATCAACCAAACAGGCCATTCGGAATTGTTCTTTACGGGCCTCTGGGTTGATAGTGTACTCTTAAGTACGCCACTTACGAAAAAGCACAAGGAGCAAAAAAGGGCTTCTTTGATAGAGCTAGCTTTTCTTATGATATCAAGTACTTGTAAACCGATTAATATTTCCTTTGTTGTCTTTGTTGGTCGGATTAAAGACTGTTTGCGACCAAACGCGAGCAAAGTGTGTAATAGGAACCAACATGGAATATAAGAGTGGTGTGTTTGGAATTGTGGTTTTAGCTGTGTCCCTGTTCTCAAAAGCTCACGGTAGGTGGATCTGGCCTTTGGACTTTTTCCCCGACATACGTATTGGTGCTGAATATATTTCTAATTGGTGCTCAAGGTGTGGTTACCGAAAAAATAATAAGACGACGATAAAAGTTGTTTGATTTCAAACCATTTAAATGGCTACATTCTTGCTTTAACCAATAACCAGATGGTAAAAAATTTTGACTAGCCCAAATTGAAAGAAGTTGCAGACGACAATTTAAAGATTGTCATTTTTTCAACTTTCTAGGTAGAAAACATTGTGGAAAATGAAGAAATTGCTTGTCACAGCAATTTCTTCATTTCCCACAATGTTTTTCCAAGTTTGTTTGTTTTTTTGTTGTTTTTTTTTTTTTTTTTTTTTTTGTTTGTTTTTTGTCTTGGGGGCGTCCAAAAGCGTCACTGAGTGGGAATGGGTTAAAACCTCATTTGAATTATTGGCCAAAAATGTAAGAGTTAGTGATCGGACAGTATTGAAAGAAAAAATCTTTTTTACTTTAAAATTTGTTCCGTTTTTCATTAAATATGAGCTTGAGATGCAAAATCAACAACTGGTGTTTTGTCCAGAAAAATGGCCGGGTTCTAAAATATGACAGCTAAGAAAAGCCGTTTGTCGCTTTCTGAGACCGTAGCCCGTGTTTATAAAACGGGTTATGATGCAGTGAATGAAACAGTCATGGAATTTCCGAAATCTTAAAACTATAGTGCATTTTACTCATTTATAAGAATGAACATAGGATAATTACGCAGTTTTAGGTTACTAGTATATTTACAAGGACAAGTTCACCGTGGATTCTTGCACAAGGCGAAATTAATTATAATCTAACTTTTGTCGTTCTGTTTAATGAATTATACTGTGTTAGCGCTCTAAATTTCCATTCATAATATGAAATAATTAACATTGTTTCTCCCACAGACTGCGCTAAATGACAGATATTGAATGGGGTACGTTCAGGAACCGCCCCATGATTTTTCTTTCTATTCTTATCAAGTATAACTTAGAAGAATCAACAACACGATAAATCTATTACTTAACTAAAAATGTCATGAAACAAAATGAATAATAACACTTAACCCGTGAAAAAAGCTGTTTCAAAGCAATTTGCAAGTAAAAACAATAATGATGATTGTAAATAAATAAAAACAAAAAATCACGCAAAGTCCGGTTTTAGATTTATAGTTAAATGACGATCCGCGTTCCTTTGCTTCATATTAACCCTTGTCATGCTGAACCCGGAATATTCCGGTTTTGGCAGGAGGTGTAGACTAAGATCAGACTGCACTTATGTGCAGGCTGATCTTAGTCTACACCTCCTGCTTGTACTTTTCCTATCAGAGTTGCTTATGAAGTTGATTTCTAACAAAAATATTGATTTTTAAACAACAAGTTCTATCAGTGCTTTCAGCCCTTTGATTTGACAGCAATTCAGTAAGGTAATTTATATAGCATGACAAGGGTTAATGTTCGTTGGCGTTTTTAATCGTTAGCATACTAAGCCTGACAGGGTAACCAAATATAACACCATCTATAAGTCCAAATTGAAAGTTGTATCTCAAATCTGAAACATTGTATGAAAGTTGCCTTTCAATTCAGAAACATTGTGTGATGTCCGTGGTCGAGAGGAAGAGCGTCGGCTTCCCGATCATGAGGTCGGTAGTTCGATTCCCGAGAGCGGCTACCGATCCTGGTTCTGTCATTGGCCCACTCTTTCGGCGCGAGTACTGGTGCATTTCCCAGAAAGCAGAATCGAGAGGGATCAATCTAAGTTGGAAGAACTCGTTTCCTAATCGATGTAAAATAAATAGGTTTAAACCAATTCAGAAACCATATGGGGAAGAAAAATGTAAGTAATTGGAATATGCTTGTTAGAATAAATTGACCTTTTTCACATAACAGTTTCCTCAGATTTTTTGCCATTAAATTGGTCGAAAGTGGGGTTGTGTGATAATGTGTTTAATGGATTATCTTTGTTTTTCGAAATATTTTTCAAAGCTTTTTTCTTGAGGGGTATAAAAAGAGGGATTGTGTGGGAATGGGTTATTTCGTAATGGCCAGGGTCTTAACCCATTCCCACACAAGCCCCCCTTTTTACGCCTCTCAAGAAAAAAAGCTTTGGAAAACATTGTGGATATTGAAGAAATTGCTTGTAACAAGCAATTTCTTCATTATCCACAATGATTTCTATCCAAAATGATGAAAAAATCTAAATTCCACCCACTAGAAATTGTAGTCTGCAACTTCTTTCAATTTGGACTAGTCTAAAATTTCATTGTGTGGGAATGGGTTAAAAGAAATAGCAAATCGCTGGTTGGCGAAATAAACGTACTAACAAAAAGGTGTCAAGCTGTATTTAGAACTTTTATGTCGCCCCAAACGATAGAAATGCTGGAGTCTAACCTTCGATTTCGGTATATATAAACGAGTTGATTGGTCAATCGATGTTTTCGTTGACAAACGAGATCCGTCAATTATACGCCGCCTCCTGTCCTTCCTCTAGCTTCTACATCCCGGGAAATAAAATGGAAACATTGTGGAAAATGAAAAACAAAATGTGTCTGTCTTCGTCCGATAATTATTTACCGAAAAGTTGGCTTGATTTTACGAAAAAGAACATAATGCCCTCTCCAAATTATTGCAATCTATACCATTTCAAACAGTTGGCATCAGGTATTTGAATGAATGTAACATGTAATGGGAGCATTTTAACGTTACTTTTAACAGTATTTCAGTCATATCACGGCAGATAGAGCTCCTAACTACGGATTTTTGGTATTTCTCACACACCAGTACCTGTTATATCTTTATATATGTTTATTCAATTATTGCTTATACAAGAGTAACATTTTATCAAAATGAACAACAATATATATAGTGAATACAATTCATGAGTGCAACTAAAGGGATATAATCGACATACATTGTATATAGCTCACACTTGAGGATTAAAGAGTTGTCTTTCTTAGATATTATAGCACTACCGCTTCATCCTTTCAAAGCCAGTTAGGTTTACGATTATCCACCCATTTTTTTAGAGACAGTTGTCAGAAAATCGTTTGTAAGTCTATGGGAAATAAACCGGACAACCTTCAGAGTTGTCGTTTGTTACTCTCACCATGAAAAATAGGAGAAAGTGCTCCATTCCAGCATCTTGAAAAATCTCTCTCATTGTATAAGCTCTAAGGCATTTATATTTGTACAGCATAACCAGATTATTCCTCGTACAAAGAAACCCAGAGAGAAATCTTTCAAATTATAATTAGGGCTTGAGCTAGTGTTTGAAATTGGGTCAAATATTTCTATATCAACTGAATTTGATTTAAGTTTGTAACCTTTTTCCCGTTTTTTTGGGCATAAAAACCTCAAGTAATGTTTGGTCAAAATATATGCAACATGCAACAATATTGCCACTGCATCTGAAAAGACCTCTTATGTTGACTATTGAAAAGACCTCTTATGTTGTCCATTGATTAATGACTCTTATGTTGTCCATGGAAAAGATCTCTTAGGTTGTCCATTGAAAATAACTCTTATATTGTCCATTGAAAAGAACCTTTATGTTGCCCATTGAAAAGAACTCCAATATGTGAATTGAAAAGACCTCTGATGTTGTCCTTTATTCCATTTTCTTGTTTTGTAATATTTATACATGTATTGTTTTATGCTCTTCACAGACCCATTATGGAAATAAAAATATTATTCTATTCTACAGGGATGGCACAATATAGGGATAATTTTCAAGTAAGAGCAATACTATTTGAAGTACTTTGGTAAACTAGTGGACAATTAGGCCATATCATATGCCAAATATCAAAACTCTATGCCTCTTTTTGTGATTCAGTAAAAACATGTATAACCCCAGCAATTTTTGAAAGACCACTTGATGACAAATATTCTATGAAATTTCCTCCATATCTATCCTGATGTAGAATTTGAATTAAAAACAGCAAACAGACAAACAGATGGGCAGACACAGTCATTGCCAAGATTAGCCTCAGCCCTGCCTACAGCTGACTATGAAAATTAATAGTTTTAAAGGAAAAAGAATTTAAAACTATTAACTATTAAGAATTTAACCCATTCTCTCACAATTTCTTTTCTTTTTCTTTTTGATGTTCATGTAGAAATTGCATGTTACAAATAATTTCTTTATTCTTCACATAGTTTTCCTTTGTCCAAAATGCTAAGACATTTGAAATTCTATCAACTTGAAATTGTCATCACCTTCTTCCATACTTTTTTTTTTATTTTATGTTATTTCAAAAAGTTAATGAAATAATATGGAAAATGTAGCAACTGCTTGTTACAAATAATTTCTTCAGTTTTGCATAGTGTTCTATGAAATACAAAGACATTTGAAAATCTTTCAACTTGAAATTGTCATCATCTTAAATTTTGGACCTATAGTCTGAACTTTAATTTGTTGTCTGATAATAGAACAATCCATTCTCCTCATCAAAAAGGCTTTGGAAAATATTGTGGATAATAAAGAGATTACATATTACAAGCAATTTCTTCATAGTCAACAATTTTATCAATCATTTTAGACAAAGATTTTTAAAATTTCATGTAATTTAAATTGTTGTCTTTAACTTTTTAGCTCACCTGAGCAAATGGTGCTCATGGTGAATTGATTAAGGGATGGTTCTAACTGAAAACACAGGAGAATGGGTCTTAATGACAATTTCTTTGTTTACATTCTAGAGGCCACAAATATGGCTCTATCTTCATGAAACCTAAGTCCTTGCCAGAATAATTATTAGGTCATACAGATGAACCCTATTGATTATTATAAGGATCTTTCCGAAAACACAGGAAAAGGGGCCTTAAAACAATTTCTTTTTTACACTCTAGAGGCCAAAATTTTTGCCTAATCTTCATGAAACTTGGTCAGAATAATTGTTTGATCATGAGGATGAACCCTATCGATTATGGGAGGATTCTATTGGAAATCACGGGAAAAGGGGCCTTAATGACAATTCCTTTGTTTACACTCTAGAGGCCAAAAACTTAGCTCAATCTTCATGAAACTTGAGAAGAATAATTGTTAGGTCATAAGGATGAACCCTATCAATTATGGAAAGGTTTTATCAGAAAACACAGGAAAACGGGCCTTAATGACAATTTCTTTGTTTACAGTCTAGAGGCCAAAATTTTAGCTCAATCTTCATGAAACTAGGCCAGAATAATTATTAGGGCATAAGGATGAACCCTATTAATTATGGGAAGGTTCTATAGGATAACACAGGAAATGGGGCCATAATATTTCGTTTGTTTACAATATAGAAGTCGCAGTTTTGCCTCAATCTTCATGAAACTGGTTATAGCTATTTGTCTCTAGTTGTATTTTCTTAACAGCAGACAATTCAGGTGAGGGACCTGGGACCATCATAGTCCTCTTGTTTGAATTTGGACCAGTCTAAATTCTGTCATCTATTAATGGGTTTATGCTCCTGGGGAGCTCTTCTTTGCACCTAATTTTCTCATAAAGTCAATTCCTTTCTTCTTTTTTTCCTTAAATTTTAGGATCATTTTCATTCACAATATGATTGTTTAGAGGAAATATTCTTTAAAGTAGAGGAAAATGTTGGTTAAATTTATCAGGGGATCCATTTTTAAGGAGGGAACATTTATAAGGATGAATACAAAATAGAAATAAATAAAGACTATATTTTTCCTATGCAAATATAGGCCAATGTTAGGAATTTTATAGTTTTTGTTTGTAAACAAGTATACATTCAATACAATGTTTAGGAAAATTTTTATTATATGAATCCATAATTGAAGTAATGGTTATATGCTACAAGTAATAAATTATAAGTTATAAAGACTTGCAATTCAGAAAATCAAAAGAAGTAAACAGTTCTAACTGTATTGTGTGACTTGAATTGGTACTTTTGCACTTCCCAAAATAGCCTTTTCTGCATAACGTATGGAATTACCTGTTAACTAAATTACTACAGAAAAGAAGATGTGCTTGTGAAACACCATGCTCCCTACTTACACATCCTGTATTTGGAAATGAGACCTTAATAAGTTACCTTGACATTTCACATGACCTTGACTTTGGTTATCTGCAGAGTCTTATTGATGAGATCCATCATCATACTAAATATTAACATTGAATCTTGAATAGCCTTGGAAATTATAAATGTTAAATTTAGGTATTTGCATAAGTTTGACCTTGACAAATGACCTTGTTGCATGACCTCAACCTTGGTATCTGGGAATATTTATTTTATCACAGGGTAAAACTTGAAAAAAATGGTGTAAAATCATTGAAACCAGGACATTAATCAATCACTTTTCAGTTTCTTTCATTCATTCTCTTTGTTTATTTCCTTCAATAATGTATAAGATTTTTCTTTAAATTCATAATCATGTGGGACCACCAGACAATTTGTCCCTTTATGCACCAGCTATTTATAACGTCAGGGGAGGGAATCGAACCCACATACATGATTTTGAGTAAGGAAACACACTTTATATGGTCCTAATTTATTGAGTATTTAGCAACAACAGTTTAATCCATTTTGAACCAAATAAAAGTGATTGATAGATGTAAGAAAATCATTACACTTATGCCGATTTATAACATAATTTATTTATTTTTTTTTCAACAATTGAAAAGTGGATAACAACTTCAGGAGAGGGCAGGACATCATGCATAGCTGAATGACCACAACCTGATCAATTATGAAGTGGTAAAAAGATAAAGATTAACAATCGGATACTTTCACTTTTCAAATGAAGTTACAAAAATGAAGGAGGGGCCTTAGAGGGCATGATGAGCAGCTTTTTAGACTACTATGGCAGGGTTTAAATCTTGCACCAACAAGTTGGGCTCCTTGGGAATCAAGTGTTGGCAACTTTGCTTCATAATTCTGACTTTTCCTCTTTAAAAATGACTCTCACAGGTTTCTACTTCTATGGTGGCCAAAAGTGGGATTGTGTAAGAAAGCGTTCACTCAAATCCACGCATTGGTGCTTTCTGGTGCCATGAAGAAACAAATACAAACATTCATGGAGAACTTTGTGCAAAAAGGAGAAATTGCTCATAAAAAGCAGGTTCTCCTTTTCTCACAAAGATTTTTGTCCTAACTAAAGAGCACTAGTAACACTAAGCTTACCTTGGTTAAAAGTTAGATCTGAAATTGATTATCAATAGCTATGAAAGATCTCATTGTCAAGTCCAATTGTGGTTTTAGGTGGGGTGTTCTGAGGCCTTGTTACTTTTTTAAGGTGGGCCTTCCTGGTAAGGGTTAGAATATGTGTCTCTCTATGCACTTGTGGTCATTTTAGAATTCCCTTATAAAATGCCAAGACCAATTTTAAGTATGAGAGGTTTTCAAGGAAATAAAAGAAACAACAGATACCCCTGACAACCCGCATAAATCTCGCGATTGAGGCACAAGTACAACATAACGCAGTATTTTTTCATTCTATTCATGAAGAAATATTCATAAGTGACATGGGCTATGTTAACATGTGTGAAGGCTGATCTGATATCTACAGGAATTGAAAAAAAAAACTAATACCCTGATCTCTTAAGCAAGGTTCTGTCTATAAGAACAGCAATAAACTACGTGTACATTGAAGACCCACGTGTTGTCAATGTAAACAATATTGATTGCTGTCCGGAAGCATTTGTGTGCATGCGCGAAAATCCGGAAAAGAGAAAACACGAAATCGCTTATTAAAAAGATCTCTTTTGTTGTCCATTGAAAAGACCTCTTATGTTGTCCATTGAAAAGAACTCTCATTTTATCAATTGATTTGATTTGTTTGTTTTAATGAAGTTTAATGCCATTTTTAACCATTTTTTTCAGATATCGAGGCAGCTGGAGCACCTAGCAATGGATTCCTAATATTTCTCACACCAGTATCACCATTACTTTTACCTTTCCTAGCCTCCAGCTGCTATCCCACTTAGTTTTATGATTATCCACCCATTGGTGAGAGACAAGTGTTGGAAAGGATATGTGCTACCGCTGGGGATCCATGTTATTAATTGAAAAGACTTCTGATGTTGTTCATTGAAAGTAATTCTTATGTTGTCCATTGATAAAAACTTCAATATATATCAATTGAAAAGACCACTTATGTTGTCCATTGGAAAGACTTCTTATGTTGTACATTGAAAAGAACTCTTATGATGTCTTTTGAAAAGACCTCTTATCTTGTCCATTGAAAAGAACTCTTGTGTTGTCCATTGAAAAGAACTCCAATATGTCCACTGTAAAGAAATCTTATGTTGTTTCATTTTTCTATAATAGAAGAAAATATTTCAACGGAACTGCTGTTCCTAATACGGATAGGTGTGTCATCGTCAAATCTAAAGAAACTTCTAAACACTACATACCCTTTATCAAAAGAACAAAATTTAAGACTTGCTTAATTTCTAAAACGCTGCAGATGGCAATTTTTATTTGATGAATTTTTATTTAAAATCTTTGTCTTTTTGGGAAGAAATCATTGTGGTTTATTAAGACTTTGTGTGAAACATATTTCACAATTTACTTTCCTAAGATCTTTTCTTGAGGGGTGTAAAAAGTGGGATTAGGTTGTGATGGACTATGTTTATTTCATCAGAGTTTGAAGCCAATAGGAAATGAAAATTTATAACCATGTTGTTATAGTCTATTTTTGTTATAATCTCTGTTTACTTTACAAAATGTTGAGAAAATGTACTTTAA
Organism: Fragum fragum; assembly: GCA_946902895.1. NCBI lineage: Eukaryota > Metazoa > Mollusca > Bivalvia > Cardiida > Cardiidae > Fragum > Fragum fragum. The sequence continues at coordinate 27,285,904 of OX336371.1, forward strand.
CCCATTACCACGCAACAAAATGTTAGACTGCTTGAAATTGAATGGAGTTGCAGATGAAAATTTAAGGTTTATCAAATTTTAGATTTGTTCAACTTTCTGGGTTGAAAAAAATTTACTAAACGAATGAAATTCTTCATTTTACACAATTTTTTCCTAATAGTTTTGTATTGAGGGGGCATCAAAAAGCATCATTGTGTGATAGTGAGTTAAATATGTGTCTTACTATGTCTAAGCCATATTTCTTATGTTGTTTTAGTACTGGTTTAAGAATTTTTTCTTGCACCAAGAGAAAAAAGAGAATTTTCTACACTTTAAAGACCTTTAGATAGATGGTATAATCAGGGTTTTCGTTTGACCCGAGACCTCGGGTTTTGACGCACAGAAATTGAAAGAGAAGCAATTTTGACGCTCGAAAATTTATCACTGTGCGTCATTTTGACTCTCGGAAATTAGCAGCTATGCGTCAAGGGTCATCATAAGTGTGCCAAATTATTGGAAAATGGTTAATTGATTATGAAAATATACACTCGTATCAAGGATAACACCAAGCTTGCCCGAGTGATGGACATGCATCGGCGATTGTAATTGACAGGTACTTCAAACCTGTGAAATTAATGCTGAAACCCCTTTTCAGAGTTCTAAGGCTACTAAAATTTACTTATTTGTTAATACTTTTATCACAAACCTCACAAAATATAACCAAGAAGTGAAATGAAATCAAAGAAAATGTTGCTCAAGAAATATCATGGGTTTTCGCGGAAAAAGTCGGCACTTTATTTTATGAAAAATAGGAATAATTTGATCCTTCTAGTATTCATGAGATTTACTAAAACTGATTCAAACTTATAATATATGCATTAATATTTAATTTTCCCTTAAATTTATCTTGTATTGAAATATGATACTGTCAGATTGGAAAAAAAAATCCAAAATAACCATTGCAAAAAAAATAAAAAAATACAACAAATTTAAAATATATTTTCTATCTATTATTATTTTTTTTTCTGAATCACTATTGGGGGGGGGGATTATGCATTTTGACTCTTTGGATTTCAATTTTGACTCTTGAAAATTTTGACCCAAGGGTCAATATTTTCAATTGACTTTTGGGTACTAATGAAAACCCTGATAATGGGTTAAGGCTTTATCCTAACTAAAAGTCAAATTTATTTTTCAGGGAGCATCGACGATGTAGTTGACGTGTGTTGTGATATTGGTTCACAGCGAGCCAATGATCAGGATGATTGCGAAGGTTACCCAGACATCGTGGACGAGATTGATAACTCACAACAAGTTATGTGTCAATCCATGATACACATATGTTGTATAAAGTCAAAGCAAACACAGATGTGCGAGGAAGGTGAATGGTTTGATCTTTCTTTAATCCATTCCCACACAATTCCACTTTTTTACAACCCTTAAACTGTAAATTTTATTTAACCAATAACAGTTGACAACGTCTTAGACAGGTCCAAATTCAAAGAGGTTGCAGAGGACAATTTGAAATTAATAGAATTTCAAATGAGCCTATGTGTGACATTTCCAACCATTTCGCATGTGTGTGACTAGCACACATTGAGCACCCTGGACAGCCAATCGGGGCAATTAGAATATTCGCTGATTGTTTAAAGAAGCTTTGGGTTAGAATCTATCTACGGAGGCACAGACTGATCTGAGTCTTTACTTAGCGCACATGTGTAATGGTTGAAAATGTCACGCATGCGCTCAAATATCCTTTTCATTGTGCATAGAAACCAATGTGGAAGATGCAGAACAAGCAATTGTTTAGAGAAGAAAACAACAAGGACATTGAAGAAACCTTTTCCAAATGTTTTTTCTTGATGGGTATAATAAATGGGAATTGTGTGAAAATGGGTTTGCGATGGAATTGCTAAACCCTCTACAAAGGGAGATCTTTGCAAAACACCCAACCAGGAAAGTTGCCTGAGATGTCAGACAATATTATCTTTTAGAATCTGGTCAAATGAATTTTAACCCATTTAAAAAATGAAGAGAATATTTTTGGTTTTTATTGAGATATGATCCAAAAAACACAATCACACTGTATGAATATGTGACATGGAACAAAAACTGTTCTATTCATTTCTAATATTTTGATGTTATCAAACAAAACAAAGCAAAACTGATATTCAAAATGAAGAAATTATTTTGTTACAAGCAATTTCTTAATTTTCTTAAATGTTTTCCAGATCTTTTTGTTGTGAGAGGTGTAAAAATAGTGGGATTGTGTGGAAAAGTACTAACTAAGAAAAAAGGAATAAATCAAATTATTGGTTGGTGACTTATTTTAAATACAGCTAACTTAACCCATTCCCACGCTTTTAGAACCTCCCAAGAAAAAAGCTTTTGAAAACTTGTCACACAAACAATTTCTTCATTATCCACAATGTTTTCTACCCAAAAAGTAAACGTAAAAAAAATCATAAGCTCTAAATCGTCGTCTTCAACTCCATTCAACTTGGACCTGTCTAAAATTTTGCCGTCTAGTAATGGGTTAAGCTATAGTGGCAAAGCTGTTGTTACCACAAACATCAACAAAGATATGCACCAAGTCTGAGCTTGATTGTTCAAACAGATAAGGAGAAGAAGATTTCTTAAAGATTTTGTAGACAGATGGACAGATTGAAACATAATGGGTCATGAATTAGCACCAAACCTCACCTAACCATGAACTTGATACTCGGATAGAAAAAACACAAAAAATTGTCCAATATACTTGTTCTGTTTTAGCTTAAAACCTGTGTGGGGGCTAATGTCTTTCAATATACATGTATCTAAGGTGCATTCTTTCTTTGTCTTCAGATGGCTCAAGTTAACTTTTCAAACAGATTTCAACCAAATTTCATAGGAATGATGCTTGGGCAACCCTCCATATTATGAAAACTTTCAATAGCTTAATTCTTTTTAGAAATTAGTTGATAGATTTCAACCAGATTTCATAGGAATAATCTAAATGTAGTGACCATATGCTACATTGCTTATGCCTATGGTCTCTATGCTTATATTCCCATGTATTGTATATATAACAAAAACTTTGAAAATCTTCTTACCTGTTGATAGATTTCTACAAAATTTCACATGTAGGTTCCTTTAGTGAATCTTTTTTATAAGATTCTTTCAAAAAAATTTGATCATGCCAGTTATAAAACATGATCACTTTAATGGATTTGGCTAATTGATCCATACAGGTGTATATGGATGGAAAAAGTTGAAAAAATCTTTCTGTTAGAAACCAGTTGATGAATTTCAACCAAATTTTATAGAAATGATTCTTTAGTGAATCAAAGATTTCAAATTAGTTTATTAGACATAATTCTTTTAGGAGGGACTAAATTTCATTTATGGTGTATCATGAAATCTTTTAGAATATTCTCCGAAACTAATGATTGGTTTTCATCCAGATTCACAGAAATGATCTTTTATATTGGACCCTTTTTATCAGATTTTTTGAAGACATTTTTATAGGTTTAATAAAACAATATGGCTTTGAAGTTTTGGCCTTATTTCAGGTAGAGATTACTACTTTTAATCTACTTACTTTACTTACATTATCGATCCCGTTTCGGATGAGAATCTTCCGATATTGTGACATTTACAATTCAAATTCACGTATTTTCTGTTTTTAGCGAAAACGTCGCAACTACGACTGATTGTTTTCAAAGCATATTGTATTTGTTTCTTTCGGAAGGTCAAAAAATCTTTCTTTTTTTGGCAGAACAAAAGATGGATTTTCATGGTGGTTCTGACATTCATGAATATATAGCTTATGGTTTGTATTGATGAAAGTTAAGTTGATATTTCACAGATACGAACCATTATCCTCTAGTTAATCAAAGTACTGAAAGTACTGTAAGCTAGCAAAGCACTGTTTTGTTAAGTAATCTTCTTTGCCAAACGTTATCATGATAAATAAACAAATTTAAAGTAATCAAGGAGTAACCCAGGAGTTAACCCATTACAACATGACAAAATCTTAGATTGGTTTGAATTCAAATGAATTCAAAGAAGATAAAGACTACAATTTCAAGTTGGTTGAATTAAGAAAAAATTTCCCGTGTCGGGTAGAAAACAATGTGGATAATGAAGAAATTACTTGTTGCTTTTTTCTTGAGATGCTTAAAAAGCGGACCCTGGTGGGAATGGGTTAAATAGCATGTTTTTGAAATTGAGTTCTCTAAAATTTGAAAAGAATGTGCAATATTTCTGAAATAAATAAGATCTACTTTCATGGCTTAGTCATTCAATCAATTTAGTGGTTAAGCATCCAGTGGCAGTTTGCACTAATTGAACTTTGAGACGACCTCAAATGTTTGTAGGTTAACTTAAGCTATCAAAGCTGACGCTTTGCTAGCTAAAAAGGCAATAACCTCATTTCGAGAAATTTCATGAAATTCTATAACAGAGCAGCTAGCTTTAATTGTTAAAGGACTTAATATATTACTTCTTGTTTTCCATTTTCCTAGGTAAGAATGATGGGTTGGACTATGTTTCACGCTGCGCCATCAGACCTGATGTTGTTGGTTCTGGTGCTTACTTGGTAAGTCTTTAAACCTTGCGACTGACCACAAATTTTAAGCCAAATAACACAGTTGAAAAACTTCATGAAAGTGGAATTTCATGAAAGAGGTTGGCTGGGCCAGCAATTCATTAATTGTCAAAATTTACCATGCATTAACCTATTCCCACACAGTGACGCTTTCTGATGCCCCTCAAGAAAAACAATTAGGAAAACATTGTGTAAAATGAAGAAATTGCTTGGAACAAGCATTTTCTTCATTTTACACAATGTTTTCTACCAAGAGAGTTGAAAAAATCTAAAATTTCTTACACTTTTTAAATTGTCATCTGCAACTCCTTTCAATTTGGACCAGTCTTAAATTTTGTTGTGTGGTAATGGCATAAAAAAATACCAAAATATTCATTCAATGTAAGTTAAAACTACAGTATCTTGAAGCTCTTGTCCCTAAAGTATTGGTATGACTTTTTTAACTTATATTATTTTTTACCATTTCGCACTGCTACCTAGCATTGGCACTTGCTTGCAGTGCTCTTTTTTTTATTTAAGATAACAACGGATCAATCTTACTTTGATATTAATCTGAATCCTATTTCAGTGTTCTGTGTTGTAACGTTTTGTTGCAATTTCTCCTTTTCCCACTAGTTTTTCGAAATCTGTATTTCTTCAGAGAATTAAAAACAGGATTATAAGTTGATGGGCTAAATAAATATTTTTACTTTCAGGAATGTTGCCATTGCTGTAAGATGGGTTTAGAAGCACAGCTGCTTGGTCTTGGGTGTGACATGCCTTATATAGGAAACCCTTGTGACAGGACATTTAAAGAGTGTTGTACAGGCTATTCTGATGATGGGCAAGCTAATTACACAGGTATATACACATTTCATTTATTCAAACTGTAGTTACGACATTTTGCACACCAAATGATGGTTTGTATCTTGCACCTTTCTAGTGTTTTGACCCCTTCAAAATTAGTTTTGACCCTGAAATTGTCATGTGTAAAGAGTCAGTGACTCCTTTAGAGTATGTTTTGTTTTCTCATAGATACATGTATAAAATCAAAGTACTGAAAGTACTGTAAGCTAGCAAAGCATGGTTGAATTTAGAAAATATTTCCCTTGTTGGGTAGAAAGCATTATGGACATTGAAGAAATTGCTTGTTACAAGCAATTTCTTCATTGTCCACAATGTTTTCCAAAGTTGTTGTTTTTTCCTTGAGATGCTTAAAAATGGAATTGAATGGAAATAGGTTAAATAATATGCTTTTGACAGAGTTCTCTACAATTTGAAAAGAGTTTGCAATATTCCTGAAATACATAAGAACTATTTTTATGGCGTTGGCATTTAACAGATTTAGTGGTTAAGCCTCCAGTGACAGTTTGCACTCGTTGAACTTTGAGACGACCTCAAAATTTTGTCTGTTAACTTAAGCTATCAAAGCTGACGCTTTGCTAGCTAAAAAGAACCTATTCACACTTCTGTATGAATAAGTTTTGTGGCTTTTTTCATACTGTGTTGTTATTCATTTTCACAAAACCAAACCAACCAAAAAAATAAAAGTAAAATCTTCATCTTTTGAATTCTCTATATAAATGTTTTACATCCATAATAGAGACAGGCAGTGGCTTAACCCATTCCAAAACAATCTGGCATTTTATACCCCTAATGAAAAAAGCTTTGGGAAACTTTGTAACAAGCAATTTCTTCATTTTGCCCCCAAAACACAAAGATTCTTTTTGTTTGCAAAGTCTTTCAACTTGGACCAGTTTGAAATCCAGGTTTAGTAATGGGTTTAACTATTGTAAATCAGGTTTTATTAGCAAGACAAGGACGGTGTATTTCCAGAGATACACACGGAAATTACCGAAGTACCATATGGCTGTTCGCAAATTCATAAAGTGCTAACAAGTCTTTGGGTCCTTCTTACGCCAAAATAAGAAGACACAAAAATTACCCGATTTACAGTAAGTGCTACCCATTTTACAGCTTGTAAGCTGTGGGTTTACTATTAACCGTCTTTGCCAGAAATACACTCCTATTACAGTTGGGCTCAAACCTTAGACCTCTAGATCAACAGTCAAGCACTTTTTCCACCTTCTACACTTGGCCACCAAGTCAGTAAAATTTGAATTAATAGATATAAATAGAGTTAAACCTTTCCTGTGCAAACACCAGATTTTATGTCTCTATGATTTTATCTTTTTTAACTTTGAGAAAACATTGTGGAAAAGGAGAAATTGCTTGTAACAAGCAATTTCTTCTTTTTCCACAATTTTCTCTGTCTTACTGAATGGTTATTTTTCAAACTGAATCCTTTCTAAATTTTCGTCTGCAAAACATTTGAATTTGGACAGGTCTAAAATTTTGCAAAACAGGAAAGGGTTAAGTTGAGTAATGGATTGCCTATATATATAAGATGTAGATAATGGTGACAAGGAAAAAGAGGAAGTGGACAATGTAGATGAATGTGCTGCCTTCCCCGGTCAGCTGTGCACACATGAATGCATCAACACTGTGGGATCCTTCAGATGTGAATGTAGAGATGGGTTCAGATTAGCAGGTGATGGCAGGACATGCATTGAGCAAGGTAAGATTTGAAAACCAGGAAAATGATTAAATATACATTTACAAACTTCTGGAAGGGTCAAAATTGAAAGAGGATGCATAACACAATTTTATATTTATGAAATTTTGAAATACTTTATTTATCAGGGTAGAAAGCATCATGAGAAATGAAGAAATTGCTTTTTACAAGCGATTTCTTAACCCTTGTCATGCTGAACCCGGAATATTCCCGTTTTGGCAGAAGGTATAGACCAAGATCAGCCTGCACATAAGTGCAGTCTGATCTTGGTCTACACCTCCTGCTTTTACTTTTCCTGCCAGATTTGTTTATGAAATCGATTACTAAAAGAAATATTGATTATTGAACAACAAGTTCTATCAGTGCTTTCAGCCCTTTGATTTTATGGCAATGCAGTAATGCAATTTATACAGCATGACAAGGGTTAATTTTCAAAATGTTTTCAAAACATTAATCTTTGAGGGTATAAATGAACATTGTGTTGGAATGGATTAAAAGTTACTCAAAGAATCAAAATTTGGAAAACATGGAAAATGAAGAAATTACTTGTTACAAGCAATTTCTTCATTATCCTCAGCGTTTTCTACACCTAACGACAGGGATTTTTGAAAGTTCATGAACGAAAAGCTGTTTTCTGCAACTTCTTTCAATTTCAACCTGTCTGAAATTTTGTCTTCTGAAAATGAGTTAATAATAGAATTTTTGTTTTATCATTTGAGTTCGTTTCACCAATTTAGCCTGATAATTGACAAAACAGACTTGTCAATATAAAATCAAATATAAAAAAAAACTTTCGTCAAGAGCAGTCATGATTATCTCCAACATGTATGTACAACCATTTTGTCTAGTGGCCACTAGAACATGACAACTGCAGCTGATTATAGACAACAACCATTTACTAGTTGTTTTGTACTTTGGAACTAACAATCTTATAATGGTTGGTATCTTTAAAAAATGGCCCTTTTGCAGTTGCAACCCAAAAATCAATTGACCAGTCAAATCATTAATTTCTGATATTTATGCCAAGCATTTTTGTTAGTTAGTAACTAAGCATGCTATACTGTTGATATGATATTGTACATCTCAAACCAAAGAATCTGTATTTTTGTCCTGGCAATAAAATATGCAAATAAATTCCTTAAATATTGTAATTAGCCTGTTCTGCAAGTCAGAGTTAAGGGAACTTGCTTGGCAACACAACATTGTCACTCTGGGATAGAAATTTTAAAGAAATACATAATGGTGGCTTGAAAGAAATTTCTCCTTTTGGTGCTATGTTTTAATTGCATTATTAGCTGTGGATTTGTTTTTATCTTTTTTTTTGCACGTAGTTGTGTTTGATATTTAGGTATCTCATGATTAACTTCAAGTCTCTTGTTTAGATCTAATTTTTCTAATTAAAGCGCTAGAATGTTTGGCATTTTTGAATAATTTATTCAGGAACTTACTTACTTTTGAAATTTAATCTTTATTTGTGCAGTCGATCCTGTACCTTCTAAGGCCTATGCCAAAACTCTACTGCTTAACCATTTCCTGTTTAATCCCTGGTTTTTACATCCCTGTGTTTTTATACTTGAGAAAACATTGTGGAAAAAGAAGAAATTGCTTGTAATAAGCAATTTCTTCTTTTTCCACAATTTTTTCTATCCTACTGAATGATTATTTTTCAAATATGTTCGACTTTAAATTGTCGTCTGCAAAACCTTTGAAATCGGACCAGTCTAAAATTTCATAAAACAGGACAGTATTAAGTCTTAAAAGAAAGAGATCATTCAGGTTACATAGGCTTGCTACAATATCTTTGTCCAATGCCTTGTCGAAGGTCTGTGGGTGGGCATGGCCGAAGATCCATCTATTCCTGTTAATTCTTAAGTCTGTTTTCATCTTCTTCTATGTTTTTGGAAGGCTATCAACAACATTTTTCTCCATTCATACATTTAACCCATTCCCAAACAGCAGAATTTTAGACTGGTCCAAATTGAAAGAAGTTTCGGACGATAATTAAAACTTCATGGAATTTAAAGTGTTTTCAAACTTTCCGGGTAGAAAACAATGTGTAAAATGAAGAAATTACTTGTTACAAACAATTTCTTCATTTCATGCAATGTTTTCCAAATTGTTTTTATTGAGGGGAGTCAAAAAGTGTCATTGTATGGGAATGGGTTAAAACTGTACTGTATATGTCTATTTGCTAGTTGCAATCTGTACTGAAGACACTTGTGATCAGGATTGTGTCGATACAAGAAGTGGTCCTGTATGTCAATGTCACCGTGGTTACAACTTGATGAGAGATGGAAGGACTTGTAAAGGTAAGTTTTGCATGATCATTTAACCCTTGTCATGCTGTATAAATTACCTTTCTGAAATGCTGTCAAATCAAAGGGCTGAAAGCACTGATAGAACTTGTTTTTCAAAAATCAATATTCCTTTAGGAAATCACCTTCATAAACAATTCTGGCTGGAAAACTACACACAGGAGGTAAAGACTAAGATCAGCCTGCACATAAGTGCAGTCTGATCTTAGTCTACACCTCCTGCCAAAACCGGAATATTCCGGGTTCAGCATGACAAGGGCTAAAGTCTAACAGAAATCTGACACTATTGACTCTGAAGAATATGATCTATTGGTTCCTCTAAACTCAAACTTTAAACAATAGGACCATGATGGTCCTATATCACTCTCCTGAGTATGATGGCTTAAGGCTTTATGATATACAGTATAACAAAATATTAAAGCCCTACACCTAAATCATTCTGGACAAGATTTTTTTTTTAAAAATGTTCTCCTTTAATCCTAGGTATATTCAAGATCCTACCATTTAGAGCTAATTTCCAGGTACGGTGATTCTCTGTACTATTTTGGTAGATGGTCAATAGATGATGATTTATATCAAAGCTCTAAGCTAAGCCTAATGATATAGAAGGAGAAGGTTTTGAAAGACATCCTTCTTTATTCCTTTCTAAAATCTTGGGTTGCACAGAAAATGGCTTATTTTCATAATACAGTAGTTCTATTAAGTATTTTGGTAAATTGTCAAGAGACATTGATACATTCAAAATATTAAAGCTCTAGGTCTTGTGGTTTGGCCGAAGAAGATTTTTAAAGATTTTCTTCTTTATTCATATGTAAAATCATATATAACACAGAACAGGATAATTTTCAGAGTATGGTAATTCTTTGAAGTATTTTGGTAAAAGGTCAAGAGACTTTGATACATACAAAATATAAATGCCCTAGGCTGTATGGTTTTGGAGAAGAAGATTTTCAAATATTTCATTCTTTAATTCTATGTATAATCAGGGGATGCACAGAAAATGGCTAATTTTTAAGAGAATGGTAATTCTCTGAAGAATTTGGTAGAGGTTCAATAGATGATGCAAAATTTGATTGAATTCCATGGTTAGTTTAGGAAGAGAAGATTTTTTTGTAATTGTGAAAAACTGACAGACAGACAGACCCATATAGGACCCATGTTTGAAAACTATATGGGTCCCATTTGGAACCAAAATTGACAATAATATGCCCTTAATTGATCCATATGGTTCCCATTTTACCCTAATACTTACCTGGTAACAAGTGGGCTCCATAATTGGCATAAAGATACCTTTTAAGGACCCGTCTTGTTCAAAGATACGCATTAGCATCTATTACTGAAAACATGTTGGACATGCATACATACACAAATTTAGTATACTGCCTATTAACCCATTCCCACACGATAAAATTTTAAGACTGGTTTAAATTGGAAGGAGCTGCAGACGACAAACTAAAGTGTATGAAATTATAGAATTTTTCAATTTTCTGTATAGAAAACATTTTGGAAAATGAAGAAATTGCTTGTAACAAGCAATTACTTCATTCTCCACAATGTTTTCCAAACCTTCATTATCAGGGGCCTTTAAAAGTGTCACTGTGTGGGAATGGGTTAAAACAGGTTTAGACATAAACCCATTCCCACTCAGTGACACTTTAAGATGTCCCCAAGAAAAGAAGCATTGGTAAACATTGTAGAAAATGAAGAAATTGTTTTTTCCAGAAAGATGAAAAAATCCAAAATCTTATAAACTTGAAATTTTTTGTCTGCAACTTCTTTCATTTTGGGCCAGTCTAAAATTTAACCATCTGGTAATGGGTTAAGATGGGGGGGGACAATCCTGCATTAAATAAGAAAGATTAAGATCAACATAAATACACAAACAGGAATATAATTGAAGAGATAAAAGACAAGGCCCAGCCTTATGGTATTTTTGGTCAATTTTTTCTCAATAACAACTAATAGTGTTTACTTTAAACTTGGTATGTAGGTTCAACTAGGGATCTACATGAGGCTTACTGAATTTAGGTCCCCAAGGTATTTATTTTCTCTTTTACAACTAAGTCTATTTTCAGACATTGCTGGTATAGTATCCGTTTGTAATGAATATTTTTCATTCCATTTTTTACTAGCTTTTTCTTTAAACTTGATTTGTAGGGTCCTACATAGCACTCACTGGAACTTGTCACAATTGATGTTCTTTTAAGTCTATATACAAAATGTACATGAAAATAGTCTATATTTATGTATAAAGTATTGAAAAATCAATTGTGACAAGGCCCTGTGATTACACTTACTTAATTATGATCTTCACATTATCAACTTCCATTTTTACAAGTTAGTTTAATTTTGGACATTACTTTGTACAGTGGTATTTTTTTGTCTTATTTTCTCAGCAATAACTTTTAGCACTGACTTGAGACTTGGTATTGAGGTTCAATTAGGGGTCAAACATGTTGCTAATTGAAATTAGTCTCACAAGTTATCTACCTTGAGTTTTATGACTTGGTTATATTTTTGAGCATTACCTGGTAAAGTGGTATACTAAGTACCATTTGTCACATCAACTATCAACCCTTGTCATGCCAAACCTGGAATATTCCTGTTATAGCAGGAGGTCAAGACAAAGATCAGCCTGCACATAAGTGCAGTCTGATCTTTGTCTATACCTCCTGTTTGTCCCCTTTAAGCCAGAGCTGTTTAAATAATCACTTTTTAAAGTGAATATTGAGCCTCATTAAGGCATTCCAATGCTGTCAGTCCCTTGATTTTAAAGCAATCTATTTAGGATTTTAATTCAGCATAACAACATTTATTAAAACCTGGTACAGAGGTTCAACAAGATGTGCTGTTTGGTGCTTACTAAGTATGTTCCATTGTGGGAGAATTTCATTTCTGCTGTAGTTTACTTGATAGTACAGCAGGGGTTTGCTTAGCGAGGATTAACTGAGATTTTTTTGTTTGTTTTAACCCATTCCAACAGAAACCATGCTTTTTTAGCCCCTCAAGAAAAATGTTTTGGAAAATATTATGAAAAATGATTATATTGCTTGCAATTTCTTCATTATCTACAATATTTTCTACCCAAAAAGACACAATAATTGAAAATTCTATCAATTTGACATTGTCATCTGCAACTTCTTTCAATTAGGGCCAGTCTAAAGTTTTTTCTTCTTGTAATGGGTTTAATTTTTGTTGTCTGATCTAATTTCAGACATGGATGAGTGTGAGGCCGGACAAGATAATTGTCGTCGTAATGAGAGGTGTGTCAACACGGAGGGAGCGTTTGAATGCGTACCCGCTGACGCCCCGACATGTCGTCAAGGATATGTGTATGACGTGTTGAGTGGGTCTTGTGTTCCACGACCTGAACCCAAACAGTGTGATCCTGGGTTTGCCTATAATACTGTCAGCGCAAATTGTGAAGGTAATTAATGTAATTGCTTGTGGAAATCAATTTCTTCTTTTTTCTACCCAGAAAGATAAAGAGTCTCTCAACTTGAAATTGTCTTCCAAACTGCTTTTAATTTGGACAAGTCAAAAATTTCGTTGACATAAATTATATTTTTTTTTTATAGTTTGGCACCTTACTAGATGACAAAATTTCAGGCTCATCAATATTTAAAGAAGATAAGGGGAAACAGGTGGTGTAGCCTCAGATGATCAGACTAACCATTATGTGCAGTCTAATCTTTGTCTATATCTCCTACCAAAATAGGAATATTCCAGTCTAAGCATGGCAGGGATTTAAATTGAAATTATTTGCATATTTGATAGAAAGTATTGTGAGAAACCAACAAATTGCTTATCATAGGCAATTTCTCCTTTTCTCATAATGCTTTCCAAGGCTATATATATTTCAAATACATCAAAATGCAGTTTTTTGTGTGGTAATAGGTCAAACAAATATTTGATCAATTGAAGCTATCTTAGCAAATTTCTCATCCAAAAAACTTGTCTGCCAAAAATTGAATGTTTAATTAATATAGATTATCATTCATGACAAATGACTGACTTGCTAGCTAGGTGGTATAAGTACTTATGATCTGAAGGTTACTTGTTTGAATCTTACCATCACCAGGGCTTGTTCATAGGCAAGACACTTCATAGCCAGTCACAGTCTTCACTGCTGTAAAACTGGGTGGTTTAACCCATTACCAGACGACAAATTTTAGACTTGTCCAAATTGAAAGGAGTATTGCAGACAACATTTGAAAGTTTATGAAATTTTAGATTTTTCAACTTTCTGGGTAGAAGACATCATGTAAAATGAAGAAAAGTTTCTTACCAGGAAATTCTTCATTTCATGAACTGTTTTCCCAATTATTTTTCTCAAGGGTTGACTTGTCCAAAAGGGTCATTGTGTGGTAATTGGTTAAGATACTTCCTCTCTTTCAGAAGTATGAAAACATCCTAATTGCAAGTGGTGGAGCAACTCGGAAGGTTAAAGCTTTTGTCCCAGTCATACTAAAACAAATGAGTATAGACTAAACTAATCATATCAAATGATACAAATTATTTGCACATTAGTGGGAGACAAAATAAATGTGGGAAAGGATATTTGCTGTGACCGCAGGTCAAACCCTGGACCTAATGGTTAAAGGTCTAACTGTATCCTGCTAGAAGAATTATAAATATCAAGTGCAAAATGAAGAAAAAAGCATGTAACAAGCAATTTCCTCATTGTTCACATTATTCTCTACCCTATAAATCAAAGATTTCTATAATTTCAACCCCATTTGAATTGTCATCTGCAACTACTTTCAAAGTGTATCAGGCTAAATTTTGTCATCTTGCAAAAGGTAAATATTCTTACATAGGATTATAGAGATGTAAATAACACAAACAATGGATTCTAATTTTCAGATATTGACGAATGCATTGTTCAGCTTGATAACTGTAATGACATAAGAGAGAATTGTTATAATACCTATGGTAGTTTTTACTGCCGTTGTAAGAGTGGTTATCGCAGAGACAGATTGAATAGAATATGTAAAGGTATATAGTTTCGACCCTCGAAGCATGGAGTACCTTTAGTTAGATTAGAAAATTCTTTTAAGCTTTAAAGCTTTAGCTATGCTAATTCTTATTAGAAAATTCTTTTATACATTAAATCTTATACCTCATGTTTCAGTGGCAGAATTCTTTTCAACATTGACGCTTGAGACACACCTATTAACATACCTCAGTTAATTCTTTTCATAAGTAATAAAAATTTACATATCATTCAGAGATTTTTTTCAGCATTAATACTTTACCTATTTTCACACAGTGGTAAATTTGGATGCCCCTCAAGAAAAACAAGTGGGAAAACCTTGAGTGAAATGAAGAAATTGCTGGTAACAAGCAATTTTTTCATTTTCCACAATGTTTTCTACCCAGAATGTTGAAAAAACCTTAAATTCAATAAACTTTAAATTGTCGTATGCAACCCCTTTCAATTTGGACCAGTCTAAATTTTGCCGTCTGGAAATGGGTTTAGTCATACTTATAATTATCAGTGGGATAGTTCTTTTTTAGGTGTATAAGCTAAAGGTATACTTATTTTATATCAATGAATTAATCCTTTTAGCTCAAGCTATAGTTGTTCATATAGTTACAACAAACAAATACTTTTCAGCTATTTAATTAATAGTTGATCTTAATAGTCATTATAGTTCTTTTCAGCATTAAAGCTTTAACAATACTTATACTTATGAGTCTTCAGACTCATCAGGCATATATTAACCCATTCCCACACAAGGACGCTTTTAGACGCCCCTCAAGAAAAAATGCTTTGGAAAACATTGTTGAAAATTAAGGAATTGCTTGTAACAAGCAATTTCTTCATTTTACACAACGCTTTCTACCCAGAAAGTTAAAAAAATCTAAAATTTCATAAACTTTTGTCGTCTGCAACTCCTTTCAATTTGGACCAGTCTTAAATTTTGTTGTGTAGGAATGGGTTAAACTAATATCGAGCAAACTACAAAATGCAAGCATGGGCTAGATATACTTCTTTATATTCTACAACTCAGCTAATTTAAGGCCATGATTTCAAAAAATCAATTGACAGAGATCTAGGGCTGGAGACAGACGCTGTAAAAGAATTTAAAGTACAAGGTCAATAATCTGCCATTTCTAATTGTGATTTTTTTTAAGAACAGGACCACAAAGATCTCCAGTGTAGTAGTAGACCAAGTATGACTACATTGTTGTAAGACTGATACCACTGTTATAACCAACAAGTGCATTTTTGTGTCTTAACCCATTCCCACACAGTGACGCTTTTAAATGCCCTTCAATATAAAAGCTTTGGAAAACATTGTGGACAATGAAGAAATTGCTTGTAACAAGCAATTTCTTCATTGTCCACATTGTTTTCTACCCCAAAAGAAAAAGATTTTAAAAATTTCATCAAATTAAAATTGTCGTCTGCAACTTCTTTGAATTTGGATTGGTCTAAAATTTTGTCGTGTGAGAATGCGTTAACTGTGATAGATGATGTTTTATGCCATTCTGGTCGGCTTATTATCTAGGATTTATGCCCCAAAGGATACAAAAATATTTGGTCTGAGATCAATTTTTTGGGGGGAATTTCCAACCTTGTGTTGGAATAGTATAAATGGATTGCCATTGACTTGACAGGTGTTAATGGTCTGATAGACCAAGGTATTTGATCTAGCAATATTGGCAGATGAATGTTTTCCCTGATGAATCAAGGTTTGCAAAAAAGTAAAAAAGTATTGGTTGTAACAACAATGGTCGACTGATTTAGGAATGAACACTGCTATGTTCTACAGGGGATCATTTTGTTGGTGTGGGTTCCATGATTGCAGTGGCAAGAATAGCTTCACAATGCCTGTGAACAACAAAGTAAAATTCTTTGCTGGATGGCCCTCAAAAAGCCTGCAGATCTAAATCCCATTAAGACCCTTTGGGATAATTTTGACATACTACATACTTGTGTAATGACAATAATCTGGGAGATCTAGCTGAGTAGAATAATATCCCCCAGGCTAAAATTGATAATTTAATTCACTGAATGGCCTGTTGCTGCCAAGTTGTTATTACTTCAGAAAAAAATTGAATTTACACCAACCTTAAACATAGTGGAATAATGATTTTCAGTCAGTAAACTTGAACTTTGATGAATAAACATTAATCACGGTTCAATGACAAATACAAGGGACATGCTCTGTGTAAGAGCATAAAGAGTAAGGCTGTAACTTTTTGATACATCTAGGAAAATGCAAAATTTTTGTCTAGCACATTTGCAATGAGTGAGACATAGTTGTCACTATGACAAGAAAGTGTATGTGTGTTAGTGCGTTAGTTAGTCCGTTCGTCAGTCAGTCAGTCCGTCCATCTGTCTGTGCAAATTTGTCCGGACAATGACTCCTACATTTATGGATGGATTTCAAAATAACATGGCACAATTATTCTCCATCATGAGTAGATGTGACATGTTGGAGTAAATCTAATGTCAAGGTCACAGCTCAAGGTCAAACACTAAAATTGTGTTTGTCCGGACAATTACTCTTACTTTTATGGATGGATTTTCAAAATAACTTGTCACAATTATTCTCCATCATGAGTACCGGTAGATGTGTCGTTTGAAAGAATTTTTGGGATAGGTATAATGTCAAGGTCACAGCTCAAGGTCAAACACTAAAATTGTGTTTGTCCGGACAATTACTCCTACAATTATGGATGGATTTCATAAATAAATTTGCACAATTATTCTCCATCATGATTAGATGTGCCATTTGCAATGATTTTTTGAAAGGCTTCAAGGTCAAAGCCCAAGGCCAAACACTTAAATTGTGCTTGCCCAGAGCATGATAACTACAAAACTTTGTGGGCTCGACAGCAGTTGTCCTGGGACAACCATCTAGTTTTAAAAAGAACTTGTGTCATCATTTCTCTCTAAACAGGTGTCATAGTATGTGGTGCACGAGGAACACATGTGTAGAGCAATGTCTGTTTTCAACTCATGGTTTAATACACTATGGTAAAATAAAGCATTCCATATAGACAGAAAAATTTAAGAATAGAGTGTACATTGTAAGACTTGAGCACAGCTTAGGTTTCTGCTAATAGAAAATCAAGCTGATTAGCAATTATAATGTTCTTCAAAACAGTCTCAATAAAGTCTCATGCATATTCCTATTGATTTGCTCAGGATATATTGATAGTATTTTAACCCATGACCAGACGGCAAGATTTTAGACTGGTCCAAATTGAAAGGAATTGCAGAGGACAAATTAAAGTTGATGAAAGTTTAGATTTTTTTTAACTTTCTGGGTAGAAAACATTGTGGAAAATGAAGAAATTGCTTGTTACAAGCAATTTCTTCATTTTACACAATGTTTTCCCAATTGTTTTTCTGGAGGGTTATCAGAAAGCGTCACTGTGTGGGAATGGGTTAAAGAGACAAGGCTCTAGTATTTTTGTATACCAGCAAAGAGCCAGTAAAAGATATATTACCATGACTTGTCTTTTGATTCTCTTAAGCAATATTCTTCATCTTTTTTCAGAAATACTCCTCAATTTCATTAGCTATTTTAGTAAAAAAGTTAAGGTATTTTCATCAGCGTATTGGGAAAATGTTGTAGAAAAAGAAGAAATTGCTTGGTACAAGCAATTTATTCATTATCCTTAATGTTTTCTGTCAGAAAACACAAATATTTTAAAATTTCATCCACTAAAAATTGTTGCCTGCAATGTCTTTCAATTTGAAATAGTCTCATACTTTATTGTCTTGTTATTTATTAAACCGTACTCATTTATCCTATATCATTTAAGATATTTCCCTGAAACTTGACGTGTAGGCTCTATAAAAGCAATAACTCTCAACTCTAAAGACATTAGATCTTCCTCTCTACATTTTTACAGTATTAAAGCCTCTAGATTTAGTGAGAGATACCATATTGTTTGCTAACTCCAGAATTCCATACATGCATCAGTTAGATTTCCACTTTTGTAAATCTTTCATTCTTGTTTTTGCATGCCTTATTCTTTATTACCTACAGATAAGAAGACATTGACATATCTGTTTATTTGAATCTTTCAACAGTATTATGAAATCTTACATGAAGATGTGCCATCTCTAAAATATCACTTTTTTATCCTCGCTGTTTTCATAGATAACCCAAAGTATTGCCATAACCCTGGTATCATTGGTATAGTTGTTAATATGCACTTTGACATTTTGTAATATCTCTGTATTTTTTCAGGGGAGAGGGGAATATTATATTAGTTTGTGTCAATCAGTCTGTTCATTAATCTGTCCATCTGTCAGTCTATCCTATACTCCATCCTTCATTCCATCACAAAATTTTTCCCAAGCATTTCTCTGAAAGTAAAGTACCCATCAATGTGAAACTTCATAGTTCTCAATCAGGAGAAATGCATTGACAAGGGACCATAGTCTTGGCTCTTCTTATTTTTAGATCACCTGAGCAAAAAGTGCTCATGGTGAGGTATTTTGATTGTCCTCTGTCTGTCTTGCGTCTTATGTCGTGTGTCAACAATTTTAAAACTACATTTCCTCCAAGACCACTTGGCCAATTTCAATCAAATTTGGCAGAAATGTTCCTTGGGTGGTGTCCTCTAAAAAAAATTGCTAAAAGAATTAAAATTCATTGTAAACTCTTGTTGCCATGGTGATAAAACTGAAAATTAGAAAAAATCTTTAAAAATTATCTCCTCCTGACCAAGAAGGCGTAAGGTCATGCTATATTGTACATTCAGAATTGCTAAAATTCCCAAAATACGGAGCCGATTTCAACCAGATTTGGCAGAAATTTTCCTTGATTGGTGCCCTTTAAATATTTTTAAAAGAATTGAAATCCGTTTAAGACTCAGGTTTCCATAACAACAAAACTGAAATTGAAAAAAAATAAAACTTATCTCATCAGTCAACTGACCTCTTTCAGAATTGGTAAATCATCACCCTCGGGTCCTCAGAGGCGAAGCCCGGGGGGGGGGGCTTATTTAGAAATAAAGAATGGTTTTTAAATCGACATCTCCAAAATCACTTGGCCAATTTCAACCAAATTCTGCAAAAATGTTCCTTAATTGGTGCCCTTTAAAATTTTCAAAAATAATTGAAATCCATTGAAAACTCTGGTAACAAAATTGAAATTTAAAAAAAATCTTTAAAATTATCTATTTGTGACCTAGAAGACGTAGATTCTTGTTTATTTTGGCATGAAACATTAGTATATGTATCTCTTTCAGAATTGCTAAAATCATAATCCTTGGGTCCCAAGGTTCGATCCCAAAGAGGGGCAAGGCTTACTGTATAAAGAAATGAAGAACATTTTTAAAAGACATCTCCTCCCAAACTACTGGGCCAATTTCAATCAAATTTGGTGGTGGTGCCCTTTAAAAATTGTTAAAGAATTCAAACTTGTTAAAAAACTCTAGTTGCCATAGCAACAAAACCAAAATTCTAATCTTTAAAAATTATCTCTTCTTGATCCAGAATGCATAGAGTCTTGAAATTTTGCATGAAACTATAGTACTTTTTTCACTTTCAAAATTGCTAAAATCATCACCCTCAGGTCCCCAGAGGCAGAACCCCAGGGGGGCGGGGATTAATTAGATGTTAAGCACGATTTTTAAAATGACTTCTCTTCCCAAACCACTTGGCTAATTTTAACCAAATTTGGCAGAAATGTTTCTTAAGTGGTGCCCTTTAAAAATTGCTAAAAAAAAGAAATCCATTGAAAACTCTGTTGGCCATGGTAATATAACTGAATTTATAAAAAAAAAAAACTTTAAAAATTATCTCCTCCAGACCCAGAAGGCGTAGAAACTTGATATTTTGCCTGAAGCATCAGTTCATTGACCTCTTTCAGAATTGCTAAAATCATAATCCTTGGGTCCCCATGGGTTGAGCCCTCAGGGGAGTAGGGCTTATATAGAAATAAGGAAGGATTTTTAAAACCACATCTCCTCCCAAACTACTTGGCCAATTTCAACCAAAGAATTAAAATGAGTTGAAAACTCATGATGCTATGACTACAAGAATTAAATGGAAAAAAATAGATTATCTCCCCCTTACCCAGAAGTTGATGAATCTAGAACTTTGCATGAAGCATCAGCACATTCACCTCTTACAAAATTGCTAAAATTTCAGAGCCGCAGGGTGATTGCATAGAAATAAAGAAGGCTACTCTTTCCAAACTATTTGGCCAATTTTAAACGGATTTGGTAGAAATTTACCTACGTTGCCCCCTTTTAATAATTATCAAAAGATTTAAAATCTGTTGAAAGCATTGGTTGGCATAGCAACATAAAGATGATTTTCGTTGAAATTTAAGGGAGGTCTTCTCCTGACCAAGTTAGTATTAGGCCTTAAAGAAAAAGAGCCTTATCTCAGGTGAGGGCCAGGGCCAATTAACTCCGGTAAGGGCAAGGGCTACTAGCCCTCTTGTTAATTTGCTTTATTGCTTTTTATACGCCCGTTGAACAATGGGACGTATTATGGGATCACCCGTGGTGTCCAGGTGTCCGGCGGACGGGTGGCGTGCACTTTTTGTCCGAAGCATATCTCTTATTGTACATAAGCTATTATCTCGTAACTTCATGAGTAGATAGATCTCATCAAGGGGAAGTGCAGTTCATAAGAATCCATAACTCTACCTGGCTTATTTTTTTAGTTATTTCCCTTGGGGTTTTTTCATACGTGGATCTTGTCCGGAGCATATCTCTAAACATATTCAAGCTATGATCATTAAACCTTATGGGTAGATAGATCTCGTCATGGGAAGTGCAGTGCACTCGAACCATAACTCAACCTGGATTATTGTTTTAGTTATTGCCCTTTTTTTTCATACTTGGTACTTGTCCGGAGCATATCTGTAAAAGTACATAAGCTATATTCTCGAAACTTCATGGGTAGATAGATCTTATCAAGAGGAAGTGCAGTGCACAAGAAACATAACTCTACCTGGCTTATTTTTAGTTAATTCCCTTTGTTTTTTTCATACTTGGATACAGTCTTGAGCATATCTCTAAAAGTATGTAAGCTATGATAATAAAACTTAATAGGTAGATAGATCTCATCAAGGGGAAGTGCAGTGCACAAGTAACATAACTCTACCTTGCATATTGTTTGAGTTATTGTCCTTTGTTGTTTTTTCATAGTTGGATCTTGTCCAGACTATATATATAAAAGCATTAAAGCAATGATCTTGGAACTTCATGGGTATATAGATCTCATCAAGGGGAAGTGCAGTGCACAAGAAACACGACTCTACCTGGCTTATTTTTTAGAGTAATTGCCCTTTGTTGTTTTTTTCATACTTAGATCTTGTCTAGAGTATATCTCTTTAAGTATATAAGCTATGATCATGAAACTTAAGGGTAGATAGATCTCATCAAGGGGAAGTGCAGTCAACAAGAACCATAACTCTACCTGGCTTATTTTTTGAGTTATTGCTTTTGTTGTTTTTCATACTTGGATCTTATCAAGAGCATATCTCTAAAAGTATATAAGCTATGATAATGAAACTTCATCGGTATATAGATCAAATCAAGGGGAAGTGCAGTGTACAAGAACCATAACTGTTTCTGGCTTATTGTTTGAGTTATTGCCCTTTGTTTTTTTCATACTTTGATCTTGTCCGGAGCGTATTTTTAAAAGTGTATAAGCTATGTTCATGAATTGTTATGGGTAGATAGATCTCATCAAGGAGAAGTGCAGTGCACAAGAAACATAACTCTACTTGCTTATTTTTTAAGTAATTGCCCTTTGTGTTTTTTCATACTTGGATCTTGTCCAGAACATATCTCTAAAAGAATATAACCTACGATCATGAAATTTCATGGGTAGATAGATCTAAGTTAGGGGAAGTGCAGTGCATAAGAACCATAACTCTATCTGGCTTTTTTAAGTTAATTCCCTTTGTTGTTTTTCATACTTGGATCTTGTCCAGAGCATATCTCTGAAAGTTTATTAGCTATGAGCTTGAAAGTTAATAGGTAGATAGATCTCACCAAGAAGAAGTGCAGTGTACAAGAACTATAACTCTTCCTAGCATATTTTTTTAGTTATTGCTCTTTGTTGTTTTTCATTCTTGGATCTTGTCCAGAGCTTATCTCTGAAATTATATTAGCTATGATCTTGAAACTTAATAGGTAGATAGATCTCATCAAGGAGAGGTGCAGTGTACAAGAACTATTACTCTTCCTAGCATATTTTTTTTAGTTATTGCCCTTTGTTGTTTTTCATACTTTGTTCATACTTTGATTTTGTTAAGATTGTATCATGTAAGTGTAATAGCTATGATCATGAAACTTCATGAGTGGGTAGATATCACCAAGGGGGAACACAGGTCACAAGAACCATAACTCTACCTGGCGTATCTTTTAATTATTCCCCTTTGTTGTTTTTCACATTCGATTTTGTTTCAAATCTCTTATAGTGTGACAGTCTATGGTTTTCAAAGCCCCATTATAACAAGAAAACTCCCGAACCATAAGTTATCATTGTTAGTTGTTACTCTTTCTTGAAATTAGACTTAAATTATAATCCCCTTCCCCAGTCAACAACCAGAAGTGTTACAGGCGTATTTTGTGACAATTTACCACCTTGTTCAGTCCTAATTTCTGTCTAGAGCATTTATCTGAAAGTATAGTAGCGATATCAACTGGATAGACCTCAAAGTGGAGAAATGCACAAGAATCATGATTCTGGCTTACCTAATTTTCTAGTTACTTCTCTATTCTTTATTTCAAACTTTAACTTTGTACAGCGCATATCCACTTCAAACTTCATGGATGGATAGATCTCATTCAGGAAAACTGCAGTGCACAAGAACTGTAACTCTTGCATACTTAATTTCTGAATTATATCTGTTTCTTGTTTTTCAGAATAGTATTTTTACAAAGCAATATCTTAAAATATAATAGCTATTGTCTTCAAAGATAGCTAGATCTCATTGTGAAAAAGTGCAGTCTTTACAAGTGAACAACTTGAAATTTCATCATATGATAGAGCACTTAAATACTCTGCAGTAGCTGGCTTACTTGATTCTTAAATTATTTCACTCAGTATTTTTCAGAAGTGGAAGGGTGTTGCTAATCCACTATTATCTGCATATTACCCATTCACAAATAACAAAACTTTAGACTGTCCTAATTGAAAGAAGTTGCAGACAACATTTTTAAATTGATGAAATTTAAAAAATATTTGTTT
Organism: Fragum fragum; assembly: GCA_946902895.1. Lineage (NCBI taxonomy): Eukaryota > Metazoa > Mollusca > Bivalvia > Cardiida > Cardiidae > Fragum > Fragum fragum. The sequence continues at coordinate 27,309,531 of OX336371.1, forward strand.
TTGGGTAGAAAAATTGCAGATAATGAAAAAAATGCTTTAAACAAGCAATTTCTTATTATCCACAATGTTTACAGAGCTTTATTATTCAGGGGCATAAAAAGGTGGGATTGTCTAGGAATGGGTTAAGGATCCTTTCAGCCCTGTTGTCAGGTAGAGAATGGCCATGTCTGAATGGCTCTTATGAATTATACCCCCTTTTTAACCATTTCCCGTTTTTGGAATTTTAACCCTTGTCATGCTGAACCCGGAATATTCCGGTTTGGCAAGAGGTGTAGACTAAGATAAGAATTGTTAATAATATAAATTTTCAAAAGAATTTTTAGTCTATAATGATTGCATCAAGTTCTGTCAACCCTTTGATTTTAATGCGATTCTGTATAAGCTTGTTTTCAGCATGACAATTGTTTATATTAGTGATAAATGAAGCCTGAGATAGGCTGATCATGCTTAACCCATTACCACACAGCAAAATTTTAGACTAGTCCAAATTGAAAGGACTTGCAGACGACAATTAAAAGTTCTTGAAGTTTAAGATTTTTTTAACTCTTTAGATAGAAAACATTGTGTAAAATGAAGAAATTGCTTGTCACAAGCAATTTCTTTATTTTACACAATATTTTCCCAAAGGGGCGTCCAAAAGCGTCACTTTGTGGGAATGGGTTAAGTCATTACCACATGATAAGATACTGGACTTGTCCAAATTCAAAGAAGTTGGTGAAATCTTCAAAATCTTTGTCTTTTGGGATAGAAAACATTTTGGATAATGAACAAATTGCTTGTAACTAGAAATTTCTCCATTGTCCACAATGTTTTCAAAGCTTTCATATTAAGGGGCGGATAAAAATGTCATCGTGTAGGAATGAGTTTAACTAAAGCTATTTATTAAACAATAGAAGACAGACAAAAACATGTAATAGGAAAATATTTTGGAAGGATAATTATACTTTCCCTGAAAAAAAAAATGGGAACAAAATAGATGTCACATTATCTGTTGACTATCAATTTGTATAATCTGTCTGTGACTACTTTTTTGCTTAACCCATTACCAGATAACAAAACTTACACTGGTCCAAATCCAAAGATGTGACAAGCAATTTCTTAATTTTCCACAAAGTTTTGTTAAAGACCTTTTTCTTGTGGGTGTCACAAAATTGATATCATTTGTGAAAATCCCTTTCACTGTCTAAAACTCTTATCTCTTTTTCTCTGTGTACAGATATTGATGAGTGTGCCCTTAACATTGATGATTGTTCCGTCTCACAGAGGTGTGAGAATACAGAAGGTTCCTTTGTGTGTAGACGACTAACACCGTGTGGGACTGGATGGACCCTGGATGAGAAAACCCAACAGTGTGTTGGTATGTTACAATTAATCCATGCCCAGTTGACAAAGCTTTAGACTGGTCCAAATTGAAAGAAGTTGCAGATGATAATTTCAAGTTTGTGGAATCCAGAAAATCTTTGCAGGACATTGTGGACATTAAAGTAATTTGCTTGTTATAAGCAATTTCTTAATTCTAATGTCCACAATACTTTCAAAAGCTTTTTTGTGAGGGGCGTCAAAATTCGTGATTGCATCTTGTATGGTAATGGGTTAAACAATATTTTCCTTGGCCTAGTACTGACTAAGTCAGATTGTCGGAAAAATATTATTCAATTGAAAGCTGAAGAGAATATTTTCTGTTTTCTTTGAAGTATAAAAATAAACTTTCTTTGAAACTAAATGAGGCATTCATAGAAAACACTTTGATTAAGTTTTTATTTTCATGCCTTAATTTAAATACATTGCCAAGCACTCTAAAGATTGCATATTTTTGTCAATATTCTGAAAAATAGTCAGAAAATTAATTTTGATAATGTTGAACAAACATGAAATTTAGCCAAACTCTCTGGAGTCAAAACTAGCTCACAAGGTCAAATGATAAAACAACTTAATGGAAAATCTAGCAGCCATATTTTCTACTCACTTGACCTGATTATGGGTCAGACTGTATGTCTAGAAAGTAAACTAAGGTGAACAATTAAGGGCCATTATGGCCCTCTTTATAAGCAGAGTTTGCACTTTCACTAAAAAAGCAAGCAATCTCCATTTTCTTGCTTTAAAATGTTTTTGAATTTTTGTAAAAGCTATAGGATATTGATACCCATAATTCAAGAAGCCTTTTCTTCTGAGGATCTCTTCTCCAAAATATAAAGTATCCTCTTCATCTCAATTATCATGCATGTATGGAAGCTTGAGTTGAGTAAAAATAACAAAAAATTTATCTGGCCAAATTAGTTTTATATATCTGACGCACATTTGAATTATCGTTTTACAAAATTTCATCTAGTTTCATTCTCAACATGTACATGAAATTTATCTTGAAAGCTGCCTTGTTGGCCCTCTAGAAATTTTGGATTGCTACTGCAGTTATTGTGCATTTCATATGAATGAGTGACTATGTCACAAAATAGAAGCAAAATTTGTCCTTTCAATTTTTGTCATCCATCTTTGCTTAGAACAACTATATTAGTACATTTGTTTGATTTAAAGTCCAGTTCAGAGTTTTGTAATTTTATTGTTAATCTATGTCATGGTTTCCAATTTTGTGAAATGTTTTCTTTATGGGTCAATTTTGCATACCATTGGGTTTTACTTAAGTGTGCTATATGGTATAGGTGATTCTAAAAGCACTGGAAAAGGGGTGCTGAAAGCAAACAATGTGAAAAAATTAGATCACAAAAGCTCACTGAGGCTCCTTAGGGGGTCATGCACAATAACTTAGATAGGCATGCTAATTTAGATTTGGCAATATGGCACCTTTAACCATTGTCATGCTGAACTGGGAATATTGCTGTTGTGGCAGAAGGTATATCAAAGATCAGCATGCACATATGTGCAGCCTGATCTTAGTCTACACCACCTGCTTGTCCCTTTAAACAAAAATTGTTGATAAGATAAATTTTCAAGAGAAATATTAACCAACAATCGGTGCTTGTAGTGCTTTCAGCCTTTTGATTAACCCATTCCCACTCAGTGACGCTTTTGGACGCCCATCAAGGAAAACGATAAGGTAAACATCCTGAAAAATGAAGAAATTGCAATGTTTTCTACCCAGAAAGTTGAAAAATCTAGAATTTCATAAACTTTAAATTGTCTGCAACTCCTTTCACTTTGGACCAGTCTAAAATTATCTTGGTTGGGAATGGTTTAAAATGAAAATCTGTAGAGGGTTTATATTTCAGCCTTACAAGGGTTAAGAACTAACTACAATTTCGATGTAAGCAATAAGGTTGCATTGTAATTTCAGACCAGGATGAATGTGAGAGTCGCACTGACAACTGTGGCCCGGGCTATGATTGTTACAACATTGAAGGTTCCTTTCGATGTAATCCCAAATCCTGCCCCTCTGGTTTCCGCTTCTCTGCCTCGTCAGGAAAATGTGAGCGTGTTCAATGTCCCAGAGGTCTTAGAGCAGATAGTGGGTCTATCTGTGTTGGTAAGTATCTGACAAATGTATTTCATTTTTTTTTTATCCCTTTAACCCTTTACCAAACATCAAAATTTTAAATTGGTCCAATTTGAAACGAGTCCCAAATTTTGCCGTCTAGTGATGGGTTTATCAGAAAATTATGTTGATCTTCAAATGTAAGTTTTGATTATCTCTATTTTTTTACTTATTCTTTGTCTAAGGTGCACTTCTTTGTTTTATTTCCTACCAACCTTATGGGTTTGCACAATAATTTTACAGTAAGTTTTCAATATTGAATTACTTAAATTAAAGTGGCAATAAAAGTATTGTTGTTTCTTTTTTTCAAATAAAACTATTCATATCTTTTGAAGATTTTTGCCCAAAATATTAAAAAAAATGTGAAAATTTCCCAGAAAAGAACACATTTATAAGTTGATATAACAATGTTTTTGCGCTTGAATTAAAAGTTTGTATGTTGGAGGTGATCAAGGTCAAATATTAGAATTAGTATTATTTGAGCTTACTTCGGGCATATCTGTCATATAATTATGAATTGAATTTGTCTTTTCCATGAATTTGAACCATTGTTTCCATCATCAGTAGATGTGTCATTTTAAATATTTGTTCTGCTAGGTTGAATGTCAAGGTCCTACCCCAAGGTCATACTTAAAAACAAAACAAAACGCATGAACCCTACCTTTATGACCGAATTAAAACATTTCTTTCCAACTATGAGTAGATTTGCCATTTGAACACTTGCAAATTTAGGTTCAAGGTAAAGATCATGGTTGAAGGTCTAATGTTTGCAGACTGGACAGAAGTTGTCCTAGCATTTGATATATAAAATTTTTCATACAGTAAAAGATGAACTTGTGCAGAAAAAAGTAAGTCAGTATACCAGTAGATATATCTAGACAGATGATTTTATTTTAGCATTTTAAAATTCTGATAAATTTTTATTTACGTTGAAATATGAAAACATGTTAATGTCCTTTCTTGGATTATTCGCTTTTGAAACCCAGAATAATAGTAACTACATGTAGTTACATATAATCTTTAGGCATGCAAAATGCTGTGACTGTACCTTTATTCAAGCTGTAGTTATGACATTTTGAACACTCAATGATGATATTGGAAGTTTTTCTAACTGCATATTTTTAAATATTTTACTCCTTTTTAGCCATCAGTATTTCACTGAATACAGGTTTCCATCAATTGACCTATGAGATAGCATGTCATGCCCTTATCTGTCCGAATATTGAAAAAAGATTGTACTGTTATTTTAACCCATTTTACCATACCATGACACATTCTCATGCTCTGAAGAAAAATGATCATGAAAAACTTTGTTGGAAAAGAAAAAAAATGATTGTAACAAGCAATTTCTCCTTTTTTCAAATTGTTTTCTGTCTTCTATTTGGCACTTATTTCCCAATTTACCGCAACTTGAAATGTGGTCTGCATCTTCCTTCAATTTGGACCAGTCTAAAATTTTGTTGTCTGGGAACAGTATAAACAAGACCCATGTAGATTCTAGTTAGAAAATATACTCATCTATTCTCAATTACAAATACATCACAAAGAATATGCCACAAAAGTTAGCTAGCTTGTGGCTAGAAGTTGACCTCATCACACATTCCCACTTTTTGACGATTCTCTAGGAAAAACCTTTTGAATACATCTTTGAAAATGAGGAAATTGCATATGACGAGCAATTTCTTCATTATCCAAGATGTTTTCTACCGAAAAGACAAACATGTTACAAAATTCATCAACTTGAATTTGTCAGCTGCAGCATCTTTCAATTCAGACCACTCAAATTTTTGTTGTCTAGTAATCAGTTGAATGTTCATTTGTTTGTCTTAATGTAATAATTTTTTTTTTTTTTTTGCTATTTCTAGACATCAATGAGTGCGACGACCCTGGCACCTGTGAACCTTTCCAAACCTGTGTAAATTCCTATGGATCATTTCGATGTCTCGACCCTTTTGACTGTAGACCAGGATATAAAGTGGACAATGATGGACAGACTTGTGTTGGTACGATAATAACAATAAAGATCCAATATCAAATTTTCCTTAACACATTCTGACACAAATTTGCTTTTTGACACCCCGAAGAAAGATGCTTTTGAAAATATTGTAGAAAATGAAGAAATTGCTTGTAACAATCAATTTCATTATCCACAAGGTTTTCTGACCCAAAAGACAAAGTTTTTTAAGATTTCATCAACTTAAAACTGTCATCTGCAACTTCTTTGAGTTTGGACCAGTCTAACAATTTGGGGTTTGGTTAAATGTTGGTTGATGAATTAATGTTTAAGTTCAATAAATCTGTCACTTAGTGAACAAGAAAAACTCCGCCATATGTGAACATGAAGCTTTTGTTGTTCACTGAAAAGATAAAGATGAAACAATCTATTACTTACACATACAATTACCATAATTGTCTGGTAGTATACAGGCATTTTATCATGGTCACGGTCATATATCATGGCACTTTGTGAGAGCATTTTTGTTTAACCCTTTCCTATTCAAACCCAGGATTTTACATTGACATGATTTATTTTTCATTTAAACTTGAGAAAACATTGTGGAAAATTAAGAAATTGCTTGTGACAATCACTTTCTCTTTTTTCCACAATATTTTCTACCACATAAGATGGTTTCATTTCAAATTGCATCCAATTTTCATTGTTGTCTGAAATCTCTTTCAATTTGAACCAGTCTAAATTTAAAAAAAAAAAACACGGGAAAATGTTAAAAAGGGTTAGCCATTACCAGCCGACAGAATTTTGGACTGTTGTTGCAGATGACAATTTCAAGTTGATACAGTTTAAATATCTCAGTCTTTCTAGATAGAAGACAATCTAGAAAATGAAGAAAATGCTTGTAACAAGCAGAGAATTTTAAACTTTTTTTACAAAAGTTAATTCAAGTCATGTAAAATTCATTTAATAAGTCAGATATAAGTATATTCAAAACAAAATACACAGCTCCATAGAGTTTGTAGTACTTTCAACATCATCTTTGGTGCATGTTTGATATATTAAACCTTTCCTGTACACCCTTGATTTTTATAACCCTGTGATATACTACAAGAGAAAACATTGTGGTAAAAGAAGAAATTGCTCATAACAAGCAATTTCTTCTTTTACCACAATATTTTCTATCATACAGGATGGCTACTTTGTGAGTTGGGATTACTTTATAATGCTGTCTGCTACCCCTTTGAATTTGGAGAAGTTCTGAAATTTTGAAAAACATTAAAGGGTTAAGAAAAAGAAATTAATGATGATAGTTAATGTATGGGAGTTTTTTAAGTTTGAAGGGTAAGACAATCCTGCAAGAAGTTAATGGTTGTTTCTGAGCAGAAGACTTTCACAAAAATAGTAAATGGATGCATGCCAGACACGACACCATGACATTAGCTCCCTTGAGTTAGATATTTGAACTGTAATGTAGAAGGGGATTGAAAATATAATGCTTGTTTCATTGTATTAGCCTATGACAAAATATTTTGTGCAAAACTCAATGTTTTGAACCAAGTTGAAACTGCTTGGATATTGCTTCAGACTTAATATCTAAAATCTAAGAATTGTAGGAGAAATTGCTTTTCCAAGGCAATTTCTACTTTTCCAACAATACTTTTAGTTGGATGTTTTCAGAGAAAACTTGTGTTATTGTTATAGCTTTAATCTTTTCATGCAAAAACTTTGACTTTTTGGAATATCTCTGTTATTACAAAAGGCAATTACTAAAAACTTATACATTCACTATCTAGAGAGTAATCTATAATATCTAAGGGGAGTAACTCTAAATGTATTTTGTTCAAAATTATGCCCTTTTTTAGTTAGATGCAATGCTCTTGTTCTACCATAAAGGATAGATATTTCGGAATAACACTGTATTAGAATAGTGGTCTGAAAGTTCTTTCATTTTGGATACATCTTATATAAAAAGGTCTAAGATGCTTGAAAAAGTCACTTTATCCATTAACAGTTTGCTAAATTTTAGACTGGTCAAAATTGAAAGACAATTTTTATGCCCCCCCCCCTTGAAAGATAGAGGCATATTGTTTTACTGTTGTCCGTATGTCATTCAATCTTTCCGTATGTCAGTCTGTCTGTTTGTCTGTCTGCAAAACTTCATAATAAAACTTAACATTGCCAATTACTACCAGCCTATTCAAGATACAATGCTCATATTTGGCATGATGATATATCTCCATAATACGCATCTCCTCAAGTCAAGGTCAAGGTCATGTGATAAGGTCACGGTCACAAACCCAGGTCAAACATTTAGTCCTGTTGTGGGGGCATTGTGTTTCACAAACACATCTTGTTAGTTTATGAGAATTTAAAAAATCATTGCCTTTTAGGTGAAAAAACATTGTGGTTAATGAAAAAATGTACTCATTTTTCACCATGTTTTGTAAAGCTTTTTTTCTTGTAGGCACCCAAAAAGCTAATTGTGTGGTAATGGATCTAATGTATTAATTGACACTTCTTTTATTGTGATTTCAGACATCAATGAATGCCTGACAGGTGAACATGACTGTAAAGGCAATTCAACATGCTTCAATCTTGATGGATCCTTCAAATGTTCCTGTCCAGATGGATATTCAAGGGTCAACAGAGTCTGTGTTGGTAGGTAGTTCCTCGCTCAGCTGATTGTAGAGGAAAACGAATGAAGTTTTGCTATAGCATTGTTATGAAAGTTGTCATTGTGGTGAAAAAAAACACACACAAAAAAAACTTTAAACCCATTACCACACAGCAAAAATTTAGACTTGTCCAAGTTGAAAGGACTTGCAGACGACAATTTAAAGTTGATGAAATTAAGGTTTTTTCAACTTTCTTGCTAGAAAACATTGTGGAAAATGAAGAAATTGCTTGTGACAAGCAATTTCTTCATTTTTCCACAATGTTTTCTAAAGCATTTTTCTTAAAGGGCGTCCAAAAGTGTCACTGCGTGGGAATAGGTTAAGGAAATTTCACAGAAGAGGTTTTTAGGTGATCCTTTACTTGATTCCGTCAAGAAATTTTGTTTTTGTAAAAAATTAGCTTTTATCATTTGGGTTTATTACAATTATAGTATATAAGAATAAAGCACATGAAATAGACCCCTCTCAGAATCTATTTGCTGAATAATAGATTCCACAGGAATGATCCTTGGGTGACACTTATCATATTCTTTCTAAATTTTAATTGGGTGAATTCTGAAACATGGCATTTGAAGGTAGGGTGATAACTGTTTATTTTGAAAACAGGAAAATTTTCTCCTCAGAATTTTGTTATATATAATCAAAGTCTCCTTTTCATACATCACCAAAGTCGGACATATCATCTTCTCTGTGGATCCATCTGTCCGTACTCAATCTACCTTTATCGACTTATTTGAATGAAATTTTCACAGAATGCTCCTAGTTACCTGACCTTGCACATATTTTTGGGGTATTGCTATTTTAGGCCCCGCAAAATTTCTTGTTAACATATCTCCTCTTACACTTATTATACCCTCTTGCACTTTGGTTCATTCCCCATTCACCTCTGTAATGGGCTCAGTAAACAGTCCACCAATATGTCATCATTTTGTCACATGACATATACTGCAACAGATTTCATTTTAAAACCTGGAGCATGAATATGAGATGTTTTTTCTGTTAGCATTTTAAACAGTTTTATAAAAAAAAAAAAATAGATCGATGGTCTAAAGGTAATTAATTGAGTTTTAATACTCATATAATGTATCTTGAACCATAATAATTTATTATGTCCTTAATATTTAAATCTTGCCGTACAATTGAAAAGTAATATAAATTCCACTCCTTGGTTTGACAAAAATCTTGTCATTTAGCCCATTCCAGAGGTGAATTGTCGGTGTTTTGCTTTTCTAAGCTGTGTCACTGAAGAAAAAGGGGGACACAACTTAATGCAAAAGTCTTCATAATGCATCTCCACCTACATTTATGGACCAATTGGCATGAAATTTTCACAGAATATTCCTAATCACCTGTGACCTTGTGCTTAATTATTGTTATGGTTTGGCCATTTTGGGTTTTAGAAAAAGCGAACTTACATGTAATACAAAAGGGTGGTGCATATTGTGACTTTGTCACTGTTATTAAAGGCTGCTACATCTTCTCTGTCTGACCATCCATGTCTTGTTAACATATCTCCCCCTACATTTATAAACAATTCTTGAGATTTTCACAGACTACTTCTAGTTACCTGACCTTGCACATGTTGACAGGGTTTTGCCATTTTAGGCTGTTTCATAGAAAAAAGGAGCTTAATGCAAAATTTCTTGTTGAAACATCTTCTATATTTATCGACAAATTTGAATGAAATTTTCACAGAATGTTCCTAGTCACATGACCTTTTGCATATATATATATATTTGCAGTTTCAAGTTTAGGGCTGAGTCACAGAAAATGATGGCTTAAAGGTGGCGTAGACTGTGACTATGTTACTCTTTTTCACAATATTTTCTTCAATATTATTAAATTCAGAGGCAGCAAAGAGAGGGAATCGATGTTTGCTTTATTTAACCCATTCCCACTCAATGACGCTTTTAAACGCCCCTACATATGAAAGCTTTGGAAAACATTGTGGATGACGAAGAAATTGCTTGTCACAAGCAATTTCTTCAATATCCACAATGTTTTCTACCACAAAAGACAAAGGTTTGAAAGATTTCATCAACTTGAAATTGTCGTCTGCAATTTCTTTAAATTTGGACTGGTCTAAAATTTTATCGGGTGGATAGGGTAAGTGTGAAAAATACAATTTATATTTTCTGTTTCTCTCATCATTTCAGATAAAAATGAATGCCAGCTCGGGCCAGTGTGTCCATCAGACTCTACATGTCGCAATACAGAAGGAAGTTATGAATGTATCTGCAATCCTGGACTAGAGCAAAGAGGACGTTTGTGTATAGGTATGCAAATAGTTTTTCAAATAAATCTAGTTTTTTTTGTTCCCATTAGGATCATTGTCACCTGAAAAATCTTTAATAAAAGTCTATTGTTTGGTGTTGAAAAAATCAAATAGCATAAACACTTATGTATAATGATTATTTACAAGTTTTATGATGTTACTGCTTTAACCAGAAGGCAAAATTTTAGACTGGTCCAAATTGGAAGGAGTTGCTACAAGCAATTTCTTCATTTCACACAATGTTTTCCCAATTGTTTTTCTTGAGGGGCGTCAGAAAGTGTCACCTGAAATTGTTGAGTGTAAACTTTGATAACCATGGGTAAACTACCAGTAATAAGCAACTGTTTAACCCTTTCCTGTATAATCACTGGTTTTTACGTCCCTGTGTTTTTATACTTGAGAAAACATTGTAGAAAAAGAAGAAATTGCTTGTAACAAGCAATTTCTTCTTTTTCCACAATATTTTCTACCCTACTGAATGATTATTTTTAAGATAAATTCAACTTAGAATTGTCATCTGCAAAACCTTTGAAATTGGACCAGTCTAAAATTTCAAAAAACAGGAAAGGGATAATAATCTACAGTAATTTGGAAAACCCTGCATCATGGAGAAAACAATTCTGACTCAATTTTGATTGAATATGACCTGTTCATGAAAGATGCACTCAGGCTTTTGTACAAAAGCTTGACAAAAAGACTACAGTAAATTTTGTATTAAACGCCCACTCATGGGATGAACAAAAAGTTGTTGCTTACTCTATTCCCACTCAATCCTGCTATTTTACATGCCTCCAGAAAAAAGTTATTGAAAACATTGTGGAATAGTATCCAAATAGTATCCAGTACTCATTGTCAACTTTAACCTCTTTCAATTAGGACCAGTCTAAAATTTCAAAAAACGGGAAAGGGTTAACTTCCACTCTTTTTGAATGATTAGACTGGTCAATAGATTTTGTGATTGACAGCAGTGATGTGCAAATTGGTACCAAGTAAAAGATCTTGCAACAAGGAACATGATGGCCTTAAAACATACAAATCAAAAGTTATTGCAAATGCTAGTTTTAAATGTGACCTTCAAAAATCACACTGACCTTGATGGATGACCTTGACATTGACACCAACAGAAAGGTCTTATCACAAGGAATAATAAGCCTGTAATTTATAATAAAAATTCATTGAATTCCTTTTTTTGTTCTTTCTAATGTGATCTTGGAATAAATTCTTGGTCAACTGATGATCTTGAAATTGGTACCAAGAGAATGCTTTTACCATTAGACACAAATTTAAGAAATAGGAAGGCCTCAGCATTTATTTAACAAAAGTTATGGCCATTGTAACAGTTTTGGTGCAAAAGCATATGGATAGTATTCTCCCTTGGCAAAGTCATTGATAGTTTTCCCATTTTTTTCAGACATTGATGAGTGTCAAGATCCAAACCGATGCCAACAGAAATGTATCAACACTGTGGGATCCTACCATTGTCAGTGTGAATCTGGCTATATCCTGGCTGATGACAAAAGGTCATGTAAAGGTGAGAATTAAAGATTTCTTGTAATGATGGGTTATCCAATTTAGTTATTGTGGTGAAATAAAATTTTAGATTAGTCTAAATTCAAAAAAGTTTCAGACAACAATTTTAAGTTGATGAAATCTTTAAAATCTTTATCTTTTTTGGTAGAAAACTTATGTATAATGAAGAAATTGCTTGTAACAAGCATTTCCTTAATTTCTGCAATGTTTTCTAAAGCACTTATAATGAAGGGTGTTTAAAAGCATTTTTGTGAGGGGATGAGTTGAAGCAACACTAGGGTCTTAAGAAGCTGGTTAGCTCAATTTCAGAGAATCTGTCTTATGTGTTGAGACCCAGTCAGAACTCTTCAATTTTCTCCTCCAGTTACATTTTGGTTATTAACCCTTGTCATGCTGAACCTGGAATATTCTGTTTTGGGCAGTAGGTGTAGACTAAGATCAGCCTGCACATAAGTGCAATCTGAATTTGCTCAACACCTCCTGCCTGTACTTTTCCTTCCTGTACTTTTCTTGCAAGATTTGTTTATGAAATCGATTTCTATAAGAACAAGAGGACCATGATGGTCCTAGATCGCTCACCTTACTTTTCTGCTGTTTAAAAATGCATCTTTATGACCTAAGAAGTATCCTGACAAAGTTACATGACAATTGAGCCAAAATGATGACCTCTAAAGCATAAACAAAGAAATTGTCAATAAGACCCCTTTTCCTGTGTTTTTTAAGAGTACCTTCCTATAACCAATGGGGTTCATCCTTTTGACAAAACAATTATTTTGGCCAATTTTCATGAATTTGAGCCAAAATTGTGATGTCTAGAGTGTATGAGAAGAAATTGTCATTAAGGCCCCTTTTCCTGTATTTTCCAAAAGAACCTTCCCATAATCAATAGGCTTCATCCTTATGCCCTAATAATTATTCTTCATGAAGATAGTTCATGAAGATTTAGCCTAAATTGTGGCCTCTAGACTGTAAACAAAGAAATTGTCATTAAGGCACCTTTTCCTGTGTTTTCCGATAGAATCTTTCCATAATCAATAGGGTTCATCCTTATGACCTACAATTATTCTGACCAAGTTTCATAAAGATTGAGCCAAAATTGTGGCCTCTAGAGTGTAAACAAAGAAATTGTCATAAGGCCCCTTTTCCTGTATTTTCCAATAGAATCCTCCAATAATCGATAGGGTTCATCCACATGATCAAACAATTTTTCTGGCCAAGTTTCATGAAGATTAAGCCAAAATTGTGGTCTCAAGAGTGTATACAAAGAAATTGTCATTAAGGCCCCTTTTCCTGTGTTATCAAAAAGGTCCTTCTAATAATCAACAGGGATCATCTCTATGACCTTATAATTATTCTGGCAAAGTTTCTTGAAGATAGAGCCATATTTGTGGCCTCTACAATGTTAACAAAGAAAATGTCATTAAGGCCCCTTTTCCTGTGTTTTCAAATAGAACCCTCGCATAAGCAATAGGGTTCATCCTCATGTCCTAACAATTATTCTGACCAAGTTTCATAAAGATTGAGCCAAAATTGTGGCCACTAGAGTGTAAATAAAGAAATGGTCATTGAGGCCCCTTTTCCTGTATTTTCTAATAGAATCCTCCAATAATCGATAGGGTTCATGAAGATTGGGTCAAGACTGTGGCCTCTAGAGTGTAAACACTTCAATTGTTGACGCCGCACAACGCACGAAGCAAGGTGGACGACAGACATTCAACGATCACAAAAGCTCACCATGAGCACTTTGTGCTCAGGTGAGCTAAAAATTGATATTTGAACAATAAGTTCTATCAGTCCTTTCAGCCCTTTGATTTTACATCAATTCAGGAAGGTAATTTAAACAGCATGACAAGGGTTAATACCTCACATTGGTTGTTTGCTCAATCAAGGGATGGTTTGTGGCTGGTGTGCTTTTTTTAGAAAATCAGCAAATATATTATATTATTAGAAATTCACTTAGTGGTTTCCAAGGCTGTTCATTATCTGTGATTCAAGCATAATGTAAAATTGCAGGAAATCAATGCATACTGGCCCAATTTTCCATATTAATTTTTTCATTCTTTTTCTGTATACCTCAAACAATTAGACAGAGAGATCAGTCTGTTTGTAAATGCAGCCTGATCTCTGTCTTTACTACCTGCTGGTCATTTTACTCAGGTCAACTAAACAGTTTACCCATTATTAGTCAGCAATGTTTTAGACTGGTCAAAGTTGAAAGAGGTTGCAGACAGCAATTCTGACTGCATTTCAATTGTACAACTAATGGATTAATTGGGTAGACAACATTTGGATAAGGTTACAAACAATTTATCCTTCTATCACTGTATTTTTTTTAGAATATAGTTCATTGGGGGCCTAAAAAGATGTCGCATGGTAAATTGTTAACCCATCATGAAATAACAAGATTTAAGACCTGTCCAATTTAGAAGTTTTTAACTGAACATAATTAACAATTCTAAGTTGATTAAATGTAAAATAAAGTAATTTCTCAAAGGTCTTAAAAAACAGAATTGCAATATTAGCCTGGATGAAATTGAAAGAGGGTGCATACAACTATGAAAATTGGATAAAATTTAAAATTAAACCATGCTATGTGGTAAAAAATATTGTGGGATAAAGAAAAATTGCTAGTTACAAGCAATTTCTTCATTTTCCACAATGTTTTCTACTCAGAAAAGCGAAAGAAATCGAATATGTTATCAACTTAAATTGTCTTCTGCAATTCCTTTGAATTTTGACCAGTCTAAAATTTTGCTGTCTGGTAATGGGTTAACAATGATTCCTTGCTATTTATAGATGTGGATGAGTGTCGGGTATACTCTCAGAGAGGAGGACTGTGTGCTGGTTCCTGTATAAACACCCCTGGTTCCTATAGATGTAATTGTCCCAATGGATGGAGGGTTCTGGGTAATGGAAGATCTTGTCAAGGTTAGTCTTTCTTGAGCTGTTACAAGACAACAAAAATTTTAGCCTGGTACAAACTCAAAAAAATTGCAGGCAACAATTCTAAGTTAATGAGAATCTAAAAATCTTTGTCTTTTTGGGTGGAAATTATTGTGGATATTTGAGAAATTACTTGTGGGACATAAAAACAGAATTATGTGGGTATGGGTTATCCCTTTCCCACTCAGTGTCACTTTTAAACGCCTCCAATAAAAAAAGCTTTAGAAAATATTGTGGAAAATGAAGAAATTGCTTGTAACAAGCAATTTCTTCATTATCCACAATGTTTTCTACCCCTAAAGACAAAGGCTTTGAAGATTTCATCAACTTTAAATTGTGGTCTGCAACTTCTTTGAATTTGAACTTGTCTAATATTTAATTGTGTTGGTATGGTTTAATTCACCACAAAAGACAAAAATTTTAAAATTGAAATAGGTCGCTGACAAGCCAAAGTACTTTTAAATTGAAAAGTAAGGACTTGTTCTAAAAATAAAATTTGCAAGAAAAGGAGAAAACAGATGTTACAAGCAATTTTGATTTATTCTGTAATAGTGCCTATAATTAGACATCGAAACATCGAACAACCTTGTTTTGATTATAGGTTATGCATCAGGTGGCAAGTAATGTATATTTTTAGCCCATAAAATAGAAAATTCATGTTTTCTAGTGAAGGAATTATAATGCACTGATCGGATATTGGTATTGGATGGACTTTTCGTTATTACATTTTCCGTCAGTCTGTCTCAATGTCTGTCCGTCCATCCAGTGGTCCATGCATCTGTACATCCACATCTGGTTAAAATATCTCCTACATTTTTAGATAGTTTCACAGAATGTTTCTAGTCACCTAATCTAGGGCATACTGTCAGGGTTTTGCCCTTTGAGGCTGTGTCATAGAAAAGTGGGGTTTATTGCAAAATTTCTTGTGAACGTATATCCTACTCCATTTGTGAACAGAATTGCATGAACTTTTCACAGAAAGATCTTTAAGTCACCTGAACTTGAGCATGTTATATGTCTTTTACCATTCTAGGCTGTATAAGAATAAAGGGACCTTAATGTGGAAGTGTATATTGTGACTATTGCACTACGTTTTTTTTTTGTAATCTGAAGTAAGGCACATTCAAAATACATTTGAGCGCATGCGTGACATTTCCAATCATTACACGGGTGCACAAGGTAAAGACCCAGATCAGACTGTGTATCCACACAGTCTGATCAGAGTCTTCACTCTGCGCTCTGTAGATAGATACTTACCCAAAGCTTCTTTAAACAAACAGCGTATATTCTAATTGCCCCGAATGGCTGTCCAGGGTGCTCAATGTGTGCGAGACATGCACATGTGAAATGGCTGGAAATGTTAGCATAGGCTCATTTAGTCCTTCACCCACCACAATTAAAAGAATTGAGAGATCACTGAGCTCTGACAGGATGTCCAACTTGATAGGAAACAGAGTTGTTTTGAAAATTTATGACAAGTAACATGTTACAAAAAAAAGTTAAATGGTTGGTTGATGGCCTAAACATCCTAACTACAGCTTGAATAAGCTGTAGTTACAATGTTTTATTCAAAAAAACAAAACTGCTTCACATAATTGTCAGCAATTGACAGAGTTAAAAGTTCACTTCAGACCTAATTGAATGATTTGATTGGTCAATTGATTCTTTGATTGCAAGATTTAGACCCATCCAAATCTAAAGATTCTGCAGACGAAAATTTAAAGTGGATTTGATTTGAAAAATAACAATTCAGTAGGGTAGAAAATATAGCTGAAATAGGAGAAATTGCTTGTTACAAGCAATTTCTTCTTTTCCTACAATGTTTTCTCAGTTATGAAATCACAGGGACATAAAAACAGTTATTGAACAGGAAACGTTTAACAAAACCGTTTATGTAATGAAGACCTTTGTGTTGAAGGAATTTTTGGGATGTTTACTCACTTTTAGCAAAGGTTCCAAGTTTCAAAACACTTATAAAGTAAAATTCTCCTTTTTAGATGTTAATGAATGTCTGGAAAATCCAACGATCTGTGGTGGTGACCCTAATGTGATGTGCTTCAACACCAGAGGGAGTTACAAGTGCCCAAGAGTAGAATGTCCTGCGGGATTTTCAAGATCAGCTTTTGGACCAAGGAGAAACAGGTATGTGATTTCATTTAGATTTACCAAATTACAAATAATCAAAACTGGTCAAATTTGAACCTTTAACCTGTAACCAGATGGCAAATTTTAGACTGGTCCAAATTGGAAGGAGTTTCTGACGACAATTTAAAGTTGATGATATTTGATAGTTGATGATATAGATTTTATCAATTTTCTGGGTAGAAACCATTGTAGAAAATTAAGAAATTGCTTGTTACAAGTATTTTCTTCATTTTCCACATTGTTTTCCAAATCATTTTTCTTGAGTGGTGTCAAAAGGTGTAACTGTGTTGGAATGGGTTAAGACAAATGAGTCCCAAAATATTGTTTTTAGATATGAATTGCACTGACCCTTAGATTATTAATTATTTTAGATAGTAATGTGTTATTAAGGTTTCTAGTATTGCTTTTGAAGAAAACAAAGCTGATGACTATTTTTCGTGCAAATTGTCTCAATTTTACCTCCCACATTGCTGGAAAAGGAGAAATTGTTTGTTACAATATATAAAACTCATTTTTTTCGTCTTACTGTCTTTGAAATGCCTTCAGCAACTTCTTTCAATTTGGACCGGTCTATGATTTTGTTTTCTAGTATAAGGTTAAAATGTAACAAATATTTGAGGTTTCGAGGAAATGAAAAGTAAAATGAGAGTCAAGTGAAAGATGAACCCATTCCCGCCTTTTGAAATTTAAGACTTGTGAAAATTCAAAGAGGTTGTAGACAACAATGAAACTTGGATGCAATTTGAAATGAAATCATCCAATGTGATAGTAGAAATGGTGGGAAAAGGAGAAATTGCTTGTTACAAGCAATTTCTCCTTTTTCCACAATATTTTCTCAAATATATAATCACAGCCACGTAAAATCCTGGGTTTGTACAGGAAACGTTTAATTGAAAACAATCATAGGTTCCTACATTTTTTTATCATGAAAACAATTTTTTATTGCTAGGCATGCTATTTGAAATAAAATTGTAGATTCAGTTGCATGATGCTTTTTAGATAGATAACCTTAAAAAAGAAAAGTTTAGTAAGTTAGGAGTTGTAAATGTGCTTTCAGAAAGCATTTTTTTCTCATTTTGTAACATAAAGATTTAACCCATTCCAGCACAATCCTGTTTTGTGGGTTTTTTTACACATCTCAAGGGGAAAAAATAAGCGTTGGGAAAACCTAAAGCCTTAAGTTTTTAAAAAAATTCATGAACTAAAAACTGGTGTCTGTAATTCATTTCAATTTGGACCAGCCTAAAATGGTGTTGTCTGGAACAAGGTTAACCCATTCCCACTCAATGACGCTTTTTGACATCCCTCAAGAAAAATAATTGGGAAAACAATGTGTAAAGGGAAGAAATTGTGTGCATCAAGCATTTTTTTTCAACAATGTTTCCTACAAAAAAGTTAAAAATAACATACAATTTCAAAAATTTTACATTATCATCTGCAACATTTTTCAATTTTGCTGCCTGGTAATAGGTCAAAATTCCACTGAATGAAGGACATATTTAGGGACAAATACTGGATTGTATGTAGTGTCTTTACAAGATATAAATATTTAGTACAGTCTAGTGCTGACCCATTGTAATTCTGGTTTTATTCTAACCTATTACCAGATTATTAATTTCTAGACTGCTCCAAAGTTAAAAGAAGTTGCAGACGAAAAATTGCAATTTGTGGAATTAAGGAAATCTTGTGAATGATTTTTTTTCTTTTTTGGGGGGGAGAAAACAATGAAGAAGTTGCTTGCTTCAATAAATCAAAGTACTGAAAGTACTGTAAGCTAGCAAAGCATGCTTTTAGTAAGTAATATTCTTTGTCAAAGGTTATCAAGATTAGTGGACTCAGAATACATTCGTATTGTAAGGTAGAAAACAGTGTGGACAATGAAGAAATTGCTTGTTACAAGCATTTTCTTCATTGTCCACACTGTTTTCCAAAGCTTTTTTCTTGAGACGTTTCAAAAGTGCAATTGAGTGGGATTGTGTTAAATAGCATACTTTTAAAGGAGTTGTCTACAATTTGAATTCAGTTAATTCATGAGGCCATAAAAATCTGCTGCAGGGTTTGCAATATTCCTGAAATGTATAAGAACTATTTTTTATGGTGTAGGCATTCGATGGATTTACTGGTTAAGCGTCCAGTGGCACTTTGCACTCATTAAACTCTGAGAAGACCTCAATTTTCGTCTATTAACTTAAGCTATCAAAGCTGACGCTTTGCTAGCTAAAAATTATCAAATTATTGCCCCTGATTTGACTGAAAATTGCATGTCAGAACAACTCCTCCAACTGATTCTGTCTGATATGTTTTAACTTTGATAGAAGTGTTCTTTAAGAGTTATAGATGTACAAGCTGCAACTTTCATATAACTTTCATCTACTGAGTTATTGCCCCTTATTTACTTAGAAATGCTTTTTTGGTATCTTCTCCACGAGTTTCAAACTGATTTGCTCTAAATTTGGCAGAAGTGTTCATTAGGAGCTGTATATGTGCAAGATATTGATTTTATGAAAGTTCCATCATGAATTAATGAGTTATTGTCCCCAATTCGACTTAAAAAATCTGTTAAACAGTTATTTCTCCTTCAGTTTCTGTCCAACAAGTTTCATCCTTGGTATACATGTCCATTAAGAGCTGTAGATATTCAAGACTTAATTCTTGCGAAAATTCAATCTAGAATTATTGAGAAATTGTCATTCATTTTAGTTAAAAACACTTATCCAGATAACTCTTCCCTTAGTGTCTGTCTGCTTTTCTAAAACTTGGCAGAAATTTTTTAAGATTTGCAAGATGCGATTTTTTGATAACGTCATTAAGAATTACTCAGTAATTACCCCCTGATTTGACATAAAAACACCTGTAAAGCATTGTCAGCAAAACTCCTATAGTGTCAGTCTAATTTGCTTCATGCATTGCATAAGTATCCATGAGGAGCTGTAGAATTTTGTGCAAAACACAAGTTTTGTGAAAATTCTACAATTATTGATTTATTATCCCTGATTCAACCTAAAACACCTGTCTGGATAACTCCTAGAGTTTCAGTCTAATTTGCTTCATACTTGGCAGAAGTGTTAATTTGTTTTTAAGTGCAAAGATGCAAATCGTGGAAAATTTTGTCAAGAATAAATTAGTTATTACCCTCTTTTTGACTAAAAAGAGCTTATCTCGGCATCACTTGGTAGAATTTCAGTCTGATTCACTTCATAATGGGCAGAAGCATTCATTTGTTTTTGTTTATGTGCAAGACCCAATTTTGTGAGAATTTCATCAAGAATAAATGAGTTATTGCCCCTGATTTGAATTTAAAATGTTTGTCCACACAACTCCTACTACATTTTCTATCTTATTCTCTTCAAATTTGGCTGAAGTATTTATTAGGAGTTGCAGATGTGAAAGATGAAACTTTCAAGCATACTCTTTGAAAAACAAATGAGTAATTGCCCCTGATTTAATGTAAAAAATTAGTAAAGATTATGTCACAGTATTTCAGAGTTCCTGTAGCATCATATGACTTGTACTTTTATCCCTATAACAAAGAGCAATGCAGGGGTATTTTTGCAATGACATGTGGCAGCCGAGTTTATTCTTTTACACCAGAAAACATTGTTGATAATGAAGGAATTTCTTGTAACAAGCAATCTCTTCATTTCCATAATGTTTTTAGCAAGATATTTTCTTGGGGAGTGTGGAAAAACATGATTGAGTTGGAATGGGCTAAAGCTTCCTCCTATTAAAAAAATGCTGCTGTTGAAATAAAGGTCAAGGTTAATCCTTGTCATGCTGAACCCAGAATATTCCAGTTTGGGCAGGGGGTATAGACAAAGATCATCCTGCACATAAGTGCAGTCTGATCTTAGTCTTCAACTCCTGCTTGTACTTCTCCTGTCAGAGAAGTTTTAGAAATTAATATTGATTATTGAACAAGTACTTTCAGTGGTCTCAGTCCTTTGATTTTAATGCGATTCCTAAAGGGATTTTATATAGCATGACAAGGGTTAATAATCAAGGTATTATTTCTTAATAAGGCATGTTTTTGTAGCATGTTTTTATTAGCAAGAAACTCTTAACCCATCCCCATACAGCAAAATTATGGACTGGTCCTAATTGAAAGGATATGCAGAAGACAATTTCAAATTGATGGAATATTAATTTTTTCACTTTTTTTGAATGAAAACATTGTGGATAATGAAGATATTGCTTGAAACAAGCAATTTCTACTTTTTGTACATTATTCAAAAGTTTTTGTCTTGAGGGGCGAAAAAATGAGGGATTGTGTGGGAATGGGTTAATAAAATTAGATGGAAGTTTTGAAAACAAATAAATTTCTGCTTATTAGAACTGCTTAGTAGATATTAGTTCCGCTTTCTTTTTTGTAGCGTACGCTGTAAACGCAACACTTACACATGTCGTCCAGGAGACTATGAATGCTTGAATGCGCCACTTTCCCAATCCTACAACTTCCTTACTTTCCCAAAGAACGTCAAGACACCTACAGACTTATTTTCAATGTCGGGTCCTTTCACAAATTCTAAAGGATTTGATTGGTTCTTGAACATCACATCAATCACAGCGCCACCTTCAGTCCGCAAAGTTCAGCGAGGAGACTTTGACCTCCAGATCCGAAGAAGTAGTGCTGTTGTAACATTGCAACAGAAACTTGATGCCCCACAAGACATAGAGCTGCTACTGACAATGAGAATTACTGATCTGTTTTCTGGATTTACCTCATATGCATATTCCAAGATATTTCTCTTTGTGACCCCAGAAAGAATTGCCTAATATTGCTTATCATGTTTATTTTTTTCTACTACAATATACTATTTTATCTTATTTTTAACCCTTTCCCATTTTTTTAATTTTAGACTGGTCCAAATTGAAAGAGGTGTCATATTACAATGAAAAATAGATGCAATTTGAAATGAAACAATCCAATGTGAAAAAATATTGTTGGAAAAGAAGATGTTACTTGTTATAATTTCTTCTTTTTCCACAATGTTTTCTCAAATCTAAAAACACAGCTATGTAAAAAACCGGGGTTTGTACAGGAAAGGGTTAAGAGTGGTTGCAAAACTTATAATGGTTGGTATAGTTACCCAAGTGGAATAGAGAATGATGTTTTAAGAAGAAACTGACAGGATTCACTAAAATGTTTTACTATAGCATTGTTTAACCCATTACCAAAAAAAATTAAGACTGGTTCAAAAACACAAAGAAGTTTCAGATAACAATATTAGGTTGATGAAATTTGAAAAATCTTAAATTTGTCGTATTAGGTAGAAAACATAGGACATTGAAATTGCTTGCTACAAGCAATTTATTCATTGTTCACAATGTTCTCCTAATGATTTTCCCTTCAGGGGCTTAAAATGAGGGATTGTGGGTGAATGAGTTAAACCCATTCCCACACAACAAATTTTAGACTGGTCCAAATTCAAAGAAGCTGCAGACGACAATTTCAAACGGGTGAAATTTCAATAGTCTCCTTCTTTTATGGTAGAAAGCATTGTGAATAATGAAGAAAAGAATAACCGATTTCTTCATTATCCACAATGTTTTCCAAAGCCTTTCTTCTAGGGGGCGTCAGAAAGCGTCAGTGTTTGGGAATTGGTTAAGAAGCATTATAATATAGAGTATGGAGTCTGACCACTTAAAGGAAATGAGTTTTTCTCATTTTGTTATCCTACAGGCTATGATATGTAGCATTTTACCAATATCTTAACAGTTCCTTCACATGACAAAATTTTAGACTGGTCGAAAATGAAAGAAATTGCAGATTAATTGAAGATTATTTTTGTTGTCTTTTGGGGTAGAAAATATTGTGAATAATGAAGAAATTGTTTGCAATTTGACATTTTTCTCAATCTTTTTCAAAAGGTTTTTGTGATGGTTTTAAAAATTTGGGTAATGTAGGAATAGGTAAAAGGAATGCAATTATCTAGTATATTCAGTTTAATAGATAACTTTCTTTATATATATAGTATATATTCAGTAGTAAGTGAAGATTTATGTCCCTTTAATCTGCTGAAAAGCTTGTAAATATTTTCCAAGATCAAAGTTACACTTTATCTAATTTTATCTGATATGATACCTTTCATGTACTTCTCATGTCATTTTGTTATCAACTCTGTGTTATTTTTGCTACATGTATGTATACTCCTGTAATCATTGAATAAAAATATAAAGAGAAGATTACTATTGGTGTCGAGTAGCGTTCAATAGTGAATAAAACAAATGAAAACAACAACAAAATAAGAATGATAACATTTATTTATATGAGCTAGGTCTTGTAAAAGTTATTGAAAAAGTTTTCCTTTCATCAATATTTTCACGACATTCTGAATAGCTATTCAAACTGTGTGGGAACTTGCTTAGTATAATTAGTTGATATCTGGTTAACCCATTCCAACTTTTTTATGCCCCTCAAGAATCAAGCTTTGGAAACATTTTGGAAAATGAAAAGAAGTGTTAAGTTACCACATTACCTCGCTTTTTGACACCTTGAAGAAATATAGTCATACAAAACTTTGTAGAAAAGGAAAATTTGCTTTTAACCGGCAATCTTTACTTCTCTCAAAACATTTTCTACCTTATGAGAAGTTTTAAAAATCTAGCACACTTTGAAAAGTCATCTGCAGCTTCTTTCGATGTAGAATGTTCTGAAATTTTGCTGTCAGGTAATTAGTGTAAAGTTTGATTAAATTCAGTGTAAAACTTCAAGAGATATGCCTTTCCAAAAATCATTATTCAATTTTGAAGACCACACTAGTTTATGTGAAATTGTTTAATAGTTACTTGGACTTTAAAATGAATGTATATTTTAAACAAAGCATCACACTGGCAAGAAAACATTCCAAGATTAGAAAAACAGTCTTTCAACAGGTAATTTCCCATTTTTCCCATGAACTTTTTTTTTTCTGGTTTGAAATGCCGGATTCCTAGAAATGGGTGTCTCTTAATTGTTCAACTGGTCAATGTCCCTTCAATGGTAGCTGTCAGCCATATAACCAGTTGACTAATGAAATAATTCATTTAGGAAAGAAGTGAGGTTTGAACTCTGACATTGTCTGCCACTTTTGTTAACCTTTTTTATTGGTTTGCATGTTTTAACTACAGCTTATTCAAGCTGTACTTTCAAGGTGTATGTTGCCAACCAACTATTCTATATTTTGTTACATGCTACTGTCCATAAAATTTTAAAATAATTCCCTTTTAAAATTGAAGCAGGACTTCCTGTCAGAGTCAGTTTGCATGGCCAAAAGAGTATATGGGTTGGGACTAGCAATTGATCAGTTCTTGACAAGATGACTAAATAGAACAACAAATCATGCTACTAGAGTTTTCAGATGTGTTTTCTGTTTCTGGATTGTTTTCAAGAGCTGTTTTTTCATCAGACCACATGGAAATAACGGATGGGGTGATAATGGGTTAAATACATCTATTTTTGTTCGGACCATAGGATTTGAAGACATTTAATTTGAAATATCAACCCAATGTGAAGTACAACAATCTATTAACCCTTTCCTGTTTTATGAAATTTTAGACTGGTCCAATTTCAAAGAGGTTGCAGACTACAATAAAAAATGCATGCAATTTGAAATCTGACTATCCTATGTGGTAGAAAATATTGTGGGAAAGGGAGAAATTGCTTGTAACAAGCAATTTCTTCTTTTTCCACAATGTTTTCTCATGTATAAAATCACAGTGACGTAAAATCTGGGGTTTGTCCAGGAAAGGGTTAAGAAATCACCCTAAAACTAGGCTTCCCCCACCCCCAACCTTTAATTCAACCCATCAATGTTCCTTGAATGCCTTTTTGAAGAAGAGGGAGACATTGACAAATAATTTTAGATTTATCCTCCATAATTTGATTCTGAAGTGTCAAATTTATTTCTTCAAAAGAGCAAAAGGTAGTGAACACTTTCAGTAAATACTACAAAAAAAAAAGTCGACATTTAACCTCTTTCTCACTCAAATAAATGTCAAATGACATTTTGAAAACTTCCTAGATCCTAGATTACATATTATAGATAAAGAGACCTTACTACCTATAAGTTACCATTGAGCCAATTAATTTTCATACCTGTGTCAAAAGATCAGGAGCATATTGTTTTACAACTATCTGTCTATCATTCAGTCTGTCTATAAAATAATTAACATCTACAAGAACTTTTACCCTTTCCTGTTTTTCAAAATTTTAGACTTGCCCAAATTGAAAGAAGTTGCAGACGACAACTAAAAGTGAATTTGAAAAAGTAATTAGCCAACAGGGCAAGAAAAATATTGTGGGCAAAGAAGAAATCACAGGGACGTAAAAACCAGGGATTGAACTTGAAAGGTTTATGCCTATTCAAGGATGCAATGCTTATATTTGGCATGATGATAGATCTCAACAATACACATCTGCAGTTACCAAGGTCGATGTCTAATGGTAAGATCAAGGTCATTCGTAAAGGTCAAACTTCTGCAAAGCTTAACCAAAAAAAACAATATTTCCAATATTTTTAAGCCTACTCAAGATACAATGCTCATATTTGGCATGATGATAGATCCCATTGATAAACATCTGCAGATACCAAGGCTGAGGTCATGTGAAAAGGTTAGGGTCACTTATTAAGGTCAAATTTCCAAATAAAGGCTGTTACAATGGCATGGTGTGTCACAAACACAGCTTATTTTCATATCAAATTAAACAATGCTTTTGTTAGTTCTCTTGCCGTGAAATCAAATTCAGTGGATCAACAGGGGAAAGTGGAATAAAGATATTCTTCTAAACAGGGTTAAGACCACAAATTTAGATTGTGTATTCATTTAGTGGTTGTTTTTCACTAATCGTTTAATGTCTACCCTTTGACTGATCAAAATCTTAGAGCTGAACCCTTGTCATGCTGATTCCGGAATATTTCTGCTTTGGCAGTAGGTATAGCCTAAGATCAGCATGCACATATGTGCAGGCTGATCTTAGTCTATATCACCTGCTTGGCAATTTAAGAAAGAGTTGTTTACAAAAATTGATTAATCAGAAATATTGACCAACAATCAGGGCCTTTCAGTGCTTTCAGTCCTATGATTTTAATTCAATTATGAGCAAAGGTTTATTCGACATGACAAGGGTTAATTATATTTTCAAGTTTTCAACACCTATCATAATGGTGATTGCTGTACAAGTCAGATTATACACCTTAAATGGTGAGCTTGACCAATTTACGTGAACTTGCTTTTATTATACCCTTATGTGTGTGTATCCAATTTTTGTCCGGAGCGTATCTTATACATTAATTGATGGATTTAAAAGTAATTTGTTGTTTCATTTAACAACACCATTGTAATGCATAAAGTTCTGTTGGATTCTCCCGAGCTGAAGGTCACAACTGAAGGTCATGTGATAAGAATTTAAGCGTACGCATAAATGTCTTATGACACATTTGTAGTTTTAACATATCTTATGCTTTTAACGTTCATATTTCATACAGAACTTTCTCAGATTGTTGGATTCACATTTTATCCGTTTTACCTTCTTAAAGATGATGATTTTGTTAATTGATATACATGTACATGTATTATTGTATACCCCGTATTATACAGAACTATATAGATTATAGGCTTTCACTTTTCACTTTGCACTTACAATGGAGAAAGCATGAGCTTTGACATACCTTAGCGATTTACTTTTATTAACTATTGTATATACTTTGCCAAATTAAAGAATTTGTTTGAATGGGGTTTTATGCCGCTTTCAACAATCTTTCAGTTATATCGCGGGGGCAGGAGCACCTAACAATGGAATCCTGGTATTTCTCACTTCAGTACTACCATTACATCCCTTCCTAGCCTCCAGCTGCTATCTCACATAGGTCTACGATTATCGACCCATTGGTGAGAGACAAATAGTCGGAAAGGGTGAGTGCCGCCGTCGGGGATTGAACCCGGGACCAAATCAAAAAAGAAGCAATAGATTATAATATATAGGTTAAAAGAGGTATCTTTGACACTTGAATTCTTCATAACAGAGTGACTGATGAACCTCGGATTTAATTTCATTTTCCTCCTACACTTGTTTTCATTGAATTTGAATTTGGACCAGTCTAAATTGTGTTGACTGGTAATTGGATAAAGTGTTTGCTCAAATCAATGTAAGCAGGAAAATAAAAAAAGCATTCTTTTCAGGGTTTATTTAAACACTTGGTCTATCATGAAAGATTACTAGTAAAGATTATAAGTGTTTAAATTTATCACCAGCTGCATTGTGTTTAACCCATTCCCACTCAATGACGCTTTTAAACACCTCACCTCACAATATGAAAGATTTGGAAAACATTGTGGAGAATGAAGAAATTGCTTGTAACAACCAATTTCTTCATTATCCACTATGTTTTCTACCCCCTATAGACAAAGATTTTAAAGAAATCATTATTTTTGAAATTGTCATCTTCAACTTCTTTGAATTTGGACTGGTCTAAAATTCTATCGTGCAGGAATGGGTTAATATTCCTGTC
This sequence comes from Fragum fragum, assembly GCA_946902895.1. Taxonomy (NCBI): domain Eukaryota; kingdom Metazoa; phylum Mollusca; class Bivalvia; order Cardiida; family Cardiidae; genus Fragum; species Fragum fragum. Next base: position 27,337,027 of record OX336371.1, read on the forward strand.
AGTTAGAAATTTCCTGGACCCTTGGCAATATGTTATTCCAGAAGTCTACCCCTCGCAAGTTTTTACTGGACTTGACCGAAGCTTGTGTCATGTTAAACGAGATCTCCAAAAATACTGGATTGTCCTTCGTGTAAGCATCCCAGTGTACGTCGTAGTACTGTTTAATGGGGGTGGGCTGATTTGGATCGCTGAAACGAGACAAAATAATTTAAACCATTACCAGATGACAAAATTTTAGATTGGCCCAAATTGAAAAGAGTTGCAGAGGAAATTTTAAAGTTCCTGGACCTTAATTTTTTTCACATTTCTGAGTTGAAAACATTGTGTCAAAAGAAGGAATTGCTTGTTACAATTTCTTCATTTTACACAATGATTTCCCAATAGTTTTTTCTTGATGGGTGCCCAAAAACGTCATTGTGTAGGAATGGGATAAGTGACTGATTGCTGGCCACGCCTACTGAGCTGCAACAGGAAGTTACACTTCGATATTAAACGGTGTTATTCTGCAAATATTTATGGCCAGTAACATGTAACAAAAATGTAAAATGGTTGGTTGGAGACATAACGTTGTAACTACAAATAACTACTTGAATATGCTGTAGTAACGATGTGTATGTCTCAAAACCAACAAGAATGTTTTGCGTAAATATGGGCCAATTTTAGAGGTTCAAAGTCTAAATGAATGGTGTGATTTGTTCTTAGATTGGCAGACGCAATCTCTCAATAGAATAATTTTCCCGTCCCCCTAAAAAAGGCCATCCGGGAAATCTACATCAAAAATGTTTATCAGATAGATCAGATGCAGCCTAGGCCCCTTGCTAGTATTCCAGAAATGGATATGTAGTAAGGTAGAATGACCGTGTCATATTCAGAAAATCTACAAAAGGATGAATTTTCGACAATGATCCACCGGCAAAATCTGACCTGGATCGACACTTTTGGCACTTCCGAGACAGACTATTTTCTCATGGCAGGTCACATGATATTGTTAGGCTGGCCTAAATTAAAAGATTAACAGAGAAAAACCCAAGTAAATGCGACTATAAATTTGTCAAAAGATCAAGTTGCATATTTACCCATTCCCACATGAGAAAATTTTAGACTGGCCAAAATTGAAAGAAGATGCAGACGACAACTTTAGGTTGATGAAATTCTAAAATACCTTGTGTTTTGAGGTAGAAAACATGATGGACATTGAGGAAATTGCTTGAATCAAGCAATTTTCTTCTATATCTATATTCTATATCTTGTTTTCCAAAGCTTTTTTCTTAGGGGGCGTAAAAGGAGGGATTGTGTGGGAATGGGTTAAAAGTTTTTTGCCTTTTGATTATTTTAATTCATAAATTCGCAATATTTAACATCAATGATGAATGGATCTTACGCTGAAACAACCAAATATCCTCTATTTAAACCTTTCAAAAGCAATAAATTTTACACTTCTCCAAAATTAAAGTGAAAAGGTTTACTATAAAATAAGGCTTTTTTAATCAGTGGAGGACCCTTGTATTGCATCGCAATACGACATGCACTTGTTCCATTTGCGGGTAACTGCGATTTCTTTTGATTTTGACCCGTTCAGTATTTATGTTATTTCAAAGGAATGCTAACGCTGAAACAACCAAATATCCTCTATTTAAACCTTTCACAAGCAATAAATTTTACACTTCTCCAAAATTAAAGTGAGAAGGTTTACTATAAATAAGACTTTTTTAATCCGGTGGGGGACTTGTTCCATTTGCGGGTAACTGCGATTTCTTTTGATTTTGACCCGTTCAGTGTTTATGTTATTTCAAAGGAATGCTAAATATGTTAAACTATGTTCCGACTTTACCCCACAATTCTGCATGTTTATCGTAAATTCTGGACCTTTTTAGCAAAAATTGGATGTGTCAGCTGGACGAAATTTTCATGAATTTTGGTAAAATGGTTTCAGACATTCAAAAGGAAGTGCATCCCGATGGACAGAGAGAAACATATAGAACGTATACCCATCTTGGACCTTTAAATAGATACGTCTAGAGTGACAGCGGGAAGTGAATATCTTTAACAAAACATACCCAGTTTTCGCAAAATTTCCCCACATTGTCATAATTGCTTTGGTAATTCTCATTTCACTGGCCGTTCTTTTTGGTACCTGAGATGAGTCAGGAAAAACGAAGCTTTTAGCAAAGTCGCTTCCAAAAACATAAAATAAGTCTTCGCCGTGGTTTGCATTTTCCGGCGTATCTAGAACAGGTGGTAAAGCGTAGAATCGGTATGGGGGTTTAGCACTAAATCTATAAACAAACGTGTTTGCCGAGCTTGAAACGTGAGCATTTGCAGTGCGGATCGTTGGTGCGGCAAGTGTGGCATCCGTTGTGAGTTTAGCCAAGTTCTTCAAAATTTCATCACCGTCATCCGGATTCTCAAAGTTTGTATATTCCTGTAAAACAACGGATTTGGCTAAAACCGTAGGAATTTTATTCAAAGCCAATTTAGTCATGTCGGGCAAGTAAATATTTTCGAACTGATCTCTCGTGAGTGTGAAATTTGCAGAAAGACGAACGCCGTAATCCTTGGGCACATACACCAGACCGTCTAATCTATTCCAGCCTATTAGTAAATCTAGATCTTGATACCAAGAAAAAAGATCAGATTGTTTTTCCGGGTTTACAAACGTTTTGATAGGATCTTTGATTACAAAGTCATTATCGTAGACGGGAACCCAAGAAAATAAATATGGGTAATGATCATATCCTTCGTTCTTCTTTGCAACAATCACTATCTCTTCGCTAGATTTCTTTTGTAAACAAGAAACAATCATTTCATGTGTTCCGTTGCAACCACACCTTGCTGCGAACGATATGGATTTTTCATAGTTTAAATCTTGAGGAGCAGATCCAAAGGCAAACATGGTACCGCTCTCGGCAATTGCTCTCCTAAACAATCCTCTATTTCCTGGATAAGCCGTTTGGAAAATAACACTGCTTGAGCCGGCAGATTCACCAAAGATGGTAACTATATCCGGATCTCCTCCAAACGCAGCGATATTGTCTTGCACCCATCGCAAGGCTTGGTGTTGGTCCCAAAATGCATAATTGCCCGCGGCTGCCTCGTCTCCAGTGCTGAAGAAGCCTAATGCACCAAGTCGATAGTTGATTGTTACAACAACCGTATTTGTGAAAGCACTTATTTTATCTACATCATAACTACTCCCTCCCCCACCAACATAACCACCACCATGAATCCATACCATCACAGGTTTACCCTTTCCTGGCTTCATGCCTATTTCTATAGGAACTATAATGTTCAAATACAAACAATCCTCGGACATAGTTTTGTTCAATATCTGCACACAGCTAGGCGAGTATTTGGTTGCTCTAAATGGTGATGAAAACGGTTTGGGAGGTAATGGTTTGCGGAACCGGAGTTCCCCAACTGGTGGTTGAGCGTAAGGAATACCGAGAAACTTATTCACTTGGTAACGCACGCCAGAAAAATCCACGTTTGAAAGCAAGCCCTGGATTTCTCCATTTCTGGTTTGAACAATTTGAAAAGCGTCAGGAACTAGAAATCCATAAATACCTTGAATAGAGAATAAGAACGAAACCACCTTCGAAAACATGTTCGCAAAAAGTGCAATGATTGAGTTAATCCTTATCATCATATATCTTTGGGAAACAACATATGGCTGACTCTGTCCTATCTTTTAAACTCTGTGATGACATTTCAAACAATTTCTCGAGTGCTACAAGTAGATATTGAGATCAGCTTGTGGATTTGCACCTTTGCATTCTAGAGTCTTCGCTGTGCGCTATGTAGATTCTTATTCGAAGTTTCTATTGACGAACAGAGATTATTCTACATGCACTGTATGGAATTCGATATGTCCACTACATTTGCCAAAAGTTAAATTTATATCATGTACCCTAAAAGATAGCTTGAGCGCAAGCATAATACAGGTTCATCCATATAATTTAGGCGTACACGCCCAAAAACTGAGCAGCCACCGTCATAGCGCAGTTGGGAGCGCATTAGACTCCAAATCTTCAACCATGGGAATTCATGGGATCAATCTCCGGCGTCGGCACAGGTCCTTTCCGACATTTGTCTCTCACCAATGGGTAGATAATCGTAAACGTAATTGGGATAGCAGCTGGGGGCTAGGAAAGGATGTAATGGTAGTACTGGTGCGAGATATACCAGGAATACATTGTTAGGTGCTCCAGCCGCCACGATATGACTGAAAAATTATTAGAAGCGGCGTTAAACCCTAACAAAATAATAAACTGAGCGTGCACGTGTAAAATATATTTGTGATCGCATAGAAAATGAAGGTGTTTTCTTTTCAGAGGTGTACGCTCAAAAAATGAGCGTGTACGCGTAAAATTGACCAATTTCGGTTTTCAATCACAGAATCAAACGACCGATCAAATCATTCATCTAGACCGGAAATGAACTTTGAACTACAGTTGCCCTTTCTCTCGGGGTCTGTGGGCGGGGCCAGCGATCCGTCAATTTAGCGTGTAAGCTCAATTTTTTGGGTGCGAACGTATGATTTTACGGGCGCGCCCATGTTATTTACGAGTGTGCGCGTTTTTTTATTCCAAATGACACACCAAATGTCAAGGCTATGCAATGTCGATGCCTCTCCCACATTAAAACTTGATGGCAAGCCCATATCCTTAATGCTATGCTCGATGTCCTTAAAATACAATTCACATCTGATTAAACTACGTGTTTTTCCAAATGATGAATCGCCGAATATGCCCAAAGACGTTCGACAAGGCAGTTTTAATTAGACATCAGTTTGTGTATCAAAAAAAAAAAAGAAAAGAAAAAAAGAGAAAAAAAAGCGAATCCTTGGTTGCCGACCTAATCGTTTTTAATGCATTTTGATCAAAGTGTAAGTACAACGTTTAATTGGCCAAACGAACAAGAACTGACTGATATAGTTTTGGTATACTAACATTTACATCCGTCATGATGAATGATTTGATTGGTCAGTCGATTTTTTGATTGACAGCTGCGATTCGTCAATTATTGCTAGTTGTTTTTTAACATAGCAGTTACAACTGTTTCGCCCTGACCTATCGATATACACTGACAAAAAATCTAGAGAATCCTCCAGGTAAGTCATTCTTCTATAGTCATAATTTAAATGCGACAGGACCAACAGGGCGTCGTAGCTAAGTTTACAAATCTCCTGATGGACCAAATATAAAATGCGGAATACAGATAGCTTTCAAGATTTAGACATTGGCCGTATCTTAGCTTTGTGACTTAGGTATACTCTTTAGTGTATTATACAAGAATTTTAGATTTTTTTTTTAATCTAAAAAGTTTTCTGCCCCTAATTTCTTCATCTGTATATTGTCATCTTAACTTTCCTCGTCTGGTAAAGAGTTAAATTAAAAAGAAAAGAAAAAATCCGTTTTCCATCCTTACTACTGTGTCACGATTGTAACTGTTATTGTTATATATATGCACTTTTATACCCCAGTTAGGGGGTCGGACAGCAAATAAAGTATACTTAATTGAAAATATGATAGGATGTATTGTCGAAATACAAGTAATAACGATAATAATAATTATAATAATCAGCTGTCATATCAAATGATACCGACTAGACTGAGTTTTTTTCGGCCCTTCGTTTACGAATCGCCTGTCAACGTTAACCCTGGACATGGTATCCTAATACACATGCAATACCAAAAACCTACATAGTTTTGCGAAAAAACCTCACTTCGTTATTATTTTCCTAGTTAAATGCATTTCGTTGGTATCTCTTTCGGGGATTTCAGAAGACATTTTTTAGGGAGAGGGGGGATAAAACAACAATTCTTTAAAAGTTTATTAAACATTCCAATGAGCGGCGAGGTTTGTGTTATCGGTCTGGTAGATTAGAAGAAGCGGTAGAAAGTTCTTCAACCTCAGTGACTCGAATACATCTTTACATAACTGTGTTTGTTGAAGTTGAAGTAAGTACATTTACAGTAAAATACGAAAGACCGGTGGTGACATTAAGAATTCACAGTTCACACTTCATACATAGTAACTCTGAAGTGTTAAGTCGGAAGTTTGAAGTTGGAAGTGAGAAGTTGGAAGTATGAAGTCGAAAGTTTGAAGTATGAAGTTGGAAGTATGAAGTCGGAAGTTTGAAGTAAGAAGTTGGAAGTATGAAGTCGGAAGATTGAAGTGTGAAGTTGGAAGTATGAAGTGTGAAGTAGGAAGTGTGAAGTTGGAAGTATAAAGTCGGAAGTATGAAGTTGGAAGTTTGAAGTGTGAAATATGAAGTCGGAAGTTTGAAGTTGGAAGTATGAAGTGTGATGTTGGAAGTATGAAGTCGGAAGTTGGAAGTGTGAAGTTGGAAGTATGAAGTTGAAGTCGTAAGTTTGAAGTTCGAAGTTTGAAGTGTGAAATATGAAGTCGGAAGTTTGAAGTTGGAAGTATGAAGTGTGAAGTTGGAAGTATGAAGTCGGAAGTTTGAAGTGTGAAGTTGGAAGTATGAAGTTGGAAGTATGAAGTGTGAAGTAGGAAGTGTGAAGTTGGAAGTATGAAGTCGGAAGTTTGAAGTTGGAAGTTTGAAGTTGAAAGTATGAATTGTGAAGTTGGAAATATGAAGTCGGAAGTTTGAAGTGTGAAGTTGGAAGTATGAAGTTGGAAGTATGAAGTCTGAAGTTTGAAGCGTGAAGTTGGAAGTATGAAGTTGGAAGTATGAAGTGTGAAGTTCGAAGTATGAAGTGTGAAGTTGGAAGTATGAAGTCGGAAGTTTGAAGTATGAAGTGTGAAGTTGGAAGTATGAAGTCGGAAGTTTGAAGTGTGAACTTGGAAGTATGAAGTGTGAAGTTGGAACTTCAATTTCACACTTCAAACTTCACACTTCCTTCTTCGCACTTCATACTTCCGACTTCACACTTCACACTTCAAACTTCACACTTCACACTTCATACTTCCAACTTCACACTTCAAACTTCCAACTTCACACTTCATACTTCCAACTTCATACTTCAAACTTCAAAATTCACACTTCAACTTCCAACTTCACACTTCAAACTTCCAACTTCACACTTCAAATTCCAACTTCACACTTCACTCTTCACACTTCAAACTTCATACTTCCAACTTCCGACTTCCAACTTCATACTTCAGACTTCAAACTTCCAACTTCACATTTCATACTTCCAACTTCACACTTCAAACTTCCAACTTCACACTTCATACTTCCAACTTCACACTTCATACTTCCAACTTCCGACTTCATACTTCCAACTTCTCACTTCAAACTTCCAACTTCACACTTCGTACTTCCAACTTCACACTTCACACTTCAAACTTCACACTTCTCACTTCAAACTTTCGACTTCACATTTCAAACTTCACACTTCATACTTCACACTTCAAACTTCCAACTTCACACTTCAAACTTCATACTTCTCACTTCATTCTTCAAACTTCCAACTTCACACTTCATACTTCCAACTTCACTCTTCATACTTCAAACTTCACACTTCAAACTTCAAACTTCACACTTCATACTTCCAACTTCACACTTCAAACTTCCAACTTCACACTTCACACTTCATACTTCCAACTTCATACTTCCAACTTCCGACTTCATACTTCCAACTTCTCACTTCAAACTTCCAACTTCACACTTCGTACTTCCAACTTCACACTTCACACTTCAAACTTCACACTTCTCACTTCAAACTTTCGACTTCACATTTCAAACTTCACACTTCATAACTTCACACTTCAAACTTCCAACTTCACACTTCAAACTTCATACTTCTCACTTCACACTTCAAACTTCCAACTTCACACTTCATACTTCCAACTTCACTCTTCATACTTCAAACTTCACACTTCAAACTTCATATTTAATTTGGTTTGATTATGTACTGTGAATTTAAGAAGTCACCACGGGTCTCTTAATTCACATTTCAAACTTCCCACTTCAGACTTAAAATGTATGAAGTTTGAAGTGTGAACTGTGAATACATGATGTCACCACCGGTCTTTCGTAGTAATAGCTGTCAGCGCGACAAGTGTGACATGCCTCGCTAGCTTGACTACATTCCAAGATAAGGTTAAGGAATGCACAACCGGTTTATTTCTGTAACACTACAGCTTTGGTTAAATTCGTCGTGGAAAGCTAGTTCTGTAATTTCGGGGACATGGTGATATTCAGTCAGGGAAGGGTATCGGTAACCATCGTCTTGTTTTACAATATCCGACATTGCTATCTGATATATTTACCACTCTTGTCATGGCCCTTTAGAATAACCTTCGATTCCTAGAATTTGTTGTTTAGAAAACAACTATACTATTACCAGCTGATTCGCCAAAGACAGTCACCTTATCTGCTTTACCATACACAGCAGCAACATTGAAACAAACGCATCACTGGGTTGGATGTTGCTACCATAATCCAAAATTGCTGAAGGAGCGAAACCCGTAAAGTATGTCCGTCGATGGGTGACCAAGCTTGAATAAAGTTGTATTTACAACATTTTGGTCTCCAACCAACGTGTGGTTGATTATTTAAACAATTGTATCAGTTGAAGATTCGTAAATATTTCCAGTCCTTGACACATGCCCATTGTCGTGTATCCAGACCAATGTCAGTTTATCTTTCGTTTGTCCCCTAACCATTTTCCAAAGGTATCACGTCATTTTTAGACACATTGGCGTATCCAGTGTTCTGAATGGTGCCTGTAAGGGTTTGAGAGGAAGCGGTTTGTGGAGGTAGCTGTTTGTGGACGTAATGGTTTACGTAATCATAGGTGCCTGATAGGTGGTTGGGCATAAGGAATTCTAAAAGTTTTCTACACGTGGTAACGTTGCAAATCGAAAACCGCGTTAGAAAGCAACCCACATAAAATTGAAAATCCGAACTAGTTTTTAAAGATTGACATCCTCCAACACGTCGTTGCAGAAATTAACAGTTATCGAGGCAATCCTCACTTGGTATACAAGCCCTGTTGTTACCAGTTTTTGTAATACTGTGGAACACCAAGCCAAAGTTACCGAAATTAAGGGTTTCACGTATAAAGCAACCGCTATCTCTGATGTAACCCCAGGGAAACAGCATATGTTCTAAATATTCACTCTTTGATGACCTTTGACTCTTCTCCTGTATATTTAGAGGAAACGTTTGTATTTATCCTGTTATCTCTAGAGAAAACGCAAGTTTGTGAAAGGCATATGAGGTTTTCTGTACACAGTTCCTCTCGAATTAATTTATAGGAAACCGACCATGCCCGCTGACTCCGATATAACAGCAAGACTGAGGCAATAAAAATTAGTTTGTTCAGGACTATAAAAGTGCGGATCCTTTGTTGGCAAATTAATCGTAGTAACTACAGCTTGAAAAGCTGTTGTTACCACGTTTGAATTTCCAAACCAACAAAACTGCTTAACATAAACGTTAAATCAAAGATCCCTTCCGGTTGAAAAGAATGATTTGCTTATTCATTCATTTTTTTTTTTTTTTTTTTTCGTACCTCAGTTGTAGAGTGAGTCGAGGTCGCCATTCAATCAAACTTAGTACGTTAGAAACACGAAAATTATTCGAAGAAAAAAAAACTAAGTTCTAGAAACATTTTAAGGGACGGTCGATCTACACTTTTCTTAGTTCAAACTTATTTGGAGGGGTGTCGATTTTTGGTTGTCCGTCTTTCGGTGCTCCGATCGCAATTCCGAGCTTTAACGGGATCTAACTCCTACATCTGAAGATCTACTTGAAGCTTTTATAGAATCAACCTAAATAATATGTGCTTCAAAATTTGTGATAAGGGATTAAATGGGAAATCTTTTGTATTATCAAACATATGCATTCCTGTGTAAAAGTACGTATTAAGAGGTTCAACTTGTATTCAGATTATGTTGATGCTTTGTAGGGTTTAGGCAAGGGGGTGGTTTTCCCGATCTTGTTTTCTCTTTTTAGAGATGCCTTTTGGCTGACTTTACAAGATGACTCGAAGTGTGCTAAGATATTTGTGATACTTTAAAGATATTACTTTTATTCGCGGATGCTATGTTCATTTTAGGAAACAGTCACATGGATCCACAATGACAACTCCATTAATTGAATCAATATTGTCAAAAATGGTTATTAAAATAATTTTGGATCTAAATTTTGTGCCCCCTCTTTATTAGATGTGTCATTCGAAATATTTTGGATAGATTCGAGATCACAGGTCAAAGGGCTAGGTTCATATAGTAGTAAAATAGTCTTGCTGTTCCAACTCGAATGAGTCTGGACTTAGGCCTTCTATGGAAAAAGAAAAAAAATTAAGATGGCCGAAAAATTGACCTTCATTGGATATATTCTATACTTTGACAGGTCGAAAATTTACTTTATTGGGAACACAAAACCCTGGGAATTTGCCCGTTTGAAAGAAGCATAAAGCCCAATGCAATGTATGGGATTTCGGCAAATGCTTAGAAACATTCTCGTAAAGAGAAAAGATTTGGATATTTGGTTTTGTTTTTCTCGTCGTTATGAACAATACTTGCAAAATGTATAGCCAGTAACGTGTGACACAGAAGTGAAATAGTTGGTTGGCGACCTACATGTCGAACATACAGCTTATTTCACAAAAATGGCGGCTAATGTTGGAGTTCAAGGCTCAATTGCTGACTGAATCGATTCCTTGATTGAAAGCCGCGATTGGTCAGTTGTCTGACACAACTCTAGTTTGAAGAATATCTGTGAAAGTGTATTGATAACACTATGAAAAATTATTTGTATACTGATCTGACATATCAAAAACATCTGACATATCAAAAACATAACTCTAACAAGCTTTATTTTTGTTGTTAATGCTTTGTTTATTTCCTTTTTATGATTACGGACTTAAACTTTTTTGAAACATATCTAAGAAATCAAATCTTGTGTAGATATAATACACTGGGGACTAAGGAGTACAGGGAAAAAAATCTTGCTTGCTAATTTTTATGAGTATTTTTTCGGCAGACCATTGGATGTTATATATCCATTATAATGTGTATATTCAATTAATTTGTCTTTACTTTTGTCAGGTTATGTCGGGAACGGGCCTTGTCAGCTAATTCGCTGATATTGTGCCACATTAAAGTCATTTCTACAAAATCATGTTTTTATAACCCCAAGAAAAACCTGTTTCTTATACACAATTCCTATGGAAACGAAAGCATTGCTTTTGTTCTAACCCAATTCGCTGAAAAATTAGATAATCCGTATTGTATTACATTATATCTTCTCTGTAAGAGATATTATATTAAAGTGGCTTATTTTCACCAAAATCGACGTGACATATCTTTGTAAAAAATTGTAAACTTATCTATTTTACCAGAAGCTAGACGACATTTTCTTGGTTATCACATATCTCGATGAAAAAATATCGTAAGTGTGATTAAATATACAATGTATGGACACTTACGATGTTTTTGAATTATGAAATCGATATTATGATGTTCCCTAGTATATAATCAACAGAAATATTTCGTAGCCGTTGAAAAAAAATATGTTCACTTTTATTACTTTTATGTAACTAGACATTCTAAAAGAGATAAGAACTAGACAAAGCCTCGTTTTAACGACCTATAATACCTAAATAAAAGTAATAACCTATGAACGCCCGTGTAAAACTTTTTATTATATACCTATAAAAGATATGGATTAAAATCTGGTTATCTAATACAACTCGACAGAAAAAAATCCGTATTCGGCGTGTACCAAAAAAAAAACGTATTCGTTGAGTACCGTTAAACACGGACTACTTTTTGTGTATTGACGGTCGGGGTTTGTTTTTTTTTTTTTTTTTTTTTTTTTTCGGAAAGTTGGTTATTCTTAATCATTTCTGAGATTTTTCTCAATATCATGTCCAAAAAGGTATATAATAAAAGGAATATTACAACAGTGTGTTTACTATTTGTTGCTATCGTGTTCTCTAATCGTGTGTGAGTATTTTTTATTGGATTCGACATTCGGTCTAATGTCGAACTCATCCAATAAAAAATACCTACACACGATCCTCGAACACGATAACAATAAATAGAAAAACACACTGTTGTAATATTCCTTAAATATAATGCTAAATTGAGGCTCATCTGTTAGGGGTGACTCTCAGAACTCTCAGCCCTGTAACCCATGAACAGACAGCAAAATTTTAGACTGGTCTAAATTGAAAGGGTTTGCAGACGACATTACAAGCTATTGAAATTTTGTTTACCTTTCGGGTAGAAAACACGTGGATAATGAAGAAATTACTTGTGACAAGCAATTTCTTCATTTTCCACAATGTTTTCCGAAGCTTTTTGTTTCTTGGGGGCGTCTAAAAGTGTCATTGAGTGCGAATGCGTTAAATAATAATGACGTTCTGTATTGTGACCGATAATCTTTGCAATATAAATGTCAAATGTAAAAAATAATGTGTATGTCGCAAAATAGTGAAAATATTTTGATTCTAAGCCCTTAGAAAAAAATTAATCTTGGGATTAATATTAACCTTTGTCCTGTTGAACCCTGTTTAGGCAGCAAGTATAGACAAAGATCACCATTCACATAAGTGCAGTCTGTCTAATCTTCGTCTACACAACCTGTTTGTCCCCTTTAAGCTAGAGTTGAGTAAATAATCAATTTTCAAAAGAAATATTGGCCCTCATTTAGACTTTCCAGTGCTGTCAGTCCTACGACTTTAAAGTAATTCTGTATATGATTATAATTCAGCATGACAAGGGTTTCACCTACCCGGTTTTAGCAAAATTTCCCCACATCGTCATAATTGCTCTCGTTATTTGCATTTCGTTGGCTGTTCTTTCAGGTACTTTGGAAGAATCCGAAAAATAGTAGTCTTTGAATAGGTCTGTTCCAAAAACGTATAAAATTTCCTCTGCATGGTTTGCATTATCGGGTGTTTCTATTACGTTCGGTACATTGTAGAATCGGTAAGGAGGTCGGGCACTAAATCTATAAACAAACGTGTTTGCCGAGGCTGAAACGTGAGCATTTGCTGTGCGGATAGTTGGTGCGGCAAGTGCAGCATCCGTCGTGAGTTTCGCCAAGTTCTTCAAAATGTCATCGCCGACATCCGGGTTATCAAAGTTTGTATATTCCTGTAACACCATTGACTTGGCTAAATCTGTAGGGATTTCGTTTAAAGCGAGTTCAGTTATGTCGGGCACATAACTGTTTTCAAACTGACTTCTATTTACTGTAAAATTTGGAGAAATATCCGTGTAGTCGTTTGGCACGTATACCAATCCATCCATGTTATTCCATCCTATCAGTAAATCTAAATCATGATAGGAAGAAAATAGTTCCGGTTGCTTTTCCATTTCTTCGAACATTGAAAATGGCTCCTTGATAACAAAATCATTATCATATACTGGAACCCAAGTTGAAAAAGGATATTGATAACCATCGTCTTCCTTGGCAATATTTGAAATTTCGTCACTGGATTTACTTTGTAAGCAAGAAACAATGCTCTCGTGCGTACCACTGCAACCGAATTTAGCTGCAAATGTTGTAGACTTTTTATAGTTCATACCGTACGGGGAAGAACCCCATGCTACCATAGTACCGCTCTCGGCGATGGCTCTTTTAAATAACCCACGATTTCCTGGATACGCCGCTTGGAAAATAACACTGCTTGAACCAGCTGATTCACCAAAGATGGTGACTGTGTCTGGACTCCCACCAAAGGCAGCTATATTGTCATGTACCCAAAGCAAGGCTTGGTGTTGGTCCCATAAACCATAATTGCCCGCAGCTGCTTCGTCTCCTGTGCTGAAGAAACCGAAAGCGCCAAGACGGTAGTTGATTGTTACTACAATAGTATTCGTGAATGCGCTTAGTACATCAACATCGTAATTCCTTCCCGTTCCTACAACATAACCTCCACCATGGATCCATACCATGACAGGTTTATTAGTAACTGAGCTCATGCTATTATCTATCGGTACTACAACATTCAAATACAAACAATCCTCAGACATGCTGTCGTTTCCAGTCTGGGGGCAGATAGGTGAGTATTGGGTGGCTCTAAATGGTGATGAAAACGGTTTCGGGGGAAATGGCTTGCGGAATCGTAGGTCCCCAACTGGTGGTTGTGCGTAAGGAATACCGAGGAATTTCTTCACTTGGTAACTTTTTCCAGAAAAATCCACATTCGAAAGTAATCCCTGGATTTCCCCATTCCTTGTTTTAACAACTTGGAACGCGTCCGGAACTAAAAATCCACAAACACCTTGAAGAATGAAAAAGAACACACCCACACTCGAATACATATTGTCATTCACTGAAGGACAATGGTATAAAGGATGTAAACCTTATCTTCATTTCTACTGAAAAGCATATGGTGGATTTGATGTTATCTTGCGGCTTTGTGGTGACCTATATACATGTATATGTGTTTGTAACGAAACTTTAAATGAACTAAGAATGTGCAAATTTCAGAGATCAAATAAACTCTTTCTCGAAAAGATTACTGCTTTCATTTGAAAGTTTCGAAAGAACTACGGGATAGTCCTCTGTCACTCATTCGAGATACGAGATACCAGGAATGGGGTTATTTCTCACAAATTAGCAATATTCTTTGTGTGTGTGTATGTTTCAATAACATCTTACCTCGCGATCAAAAGTAACCATAAGTTAACACTGTTTCAATATACTGAATGGATGATTTCTACCATAGCTACCCTTATATTTCTTGGCTAACAGATATTTACGGTTAAGATTGTCTTTACACATTATGATGCTTGAATTCTGTGGTATTGGTTTGGTCCTGGGTTCCCCAGTACGATTTGACCCTTGGCTTAAAATTCCATGACTTGCACCATTCAAGTGTATAAAATGGTATGTTTATCGAAAATTTTAAACAAACGATATTTCTGTCCCTTGTAACGATTTGTTTTATCGTTGAAGGGGGGGTAGCTACCAAAGCGTCAAAGTTAACTGTCAATTTTTTTTTAAATAGAAACAAATTTCAACAAGTGCAAACTGCCACAGGCGGCTTAACCACTAAATTGAATGCATATGCAATGAAAAATTAATTCTTGTTTATTTCAAGAAATATAGCAAGTTCAGCTCCTATGTATTTTTAGCTCAACTGAGCGCATTGGTGTGTTATCATTGGTTGTCCGTCAATCGTTATCCGGAGACAACAATTGTTTAGTGTTAACATTACTTTGCTCATCTATGATGAAATATGGTCTCAATATTTGCCAGCTCACACAGACGAAGCCTTTTGAAGTAGAGAAAATCCGGTCCTAATGGCAAACCGTTTCAAAACCGCAAACATCCATGTGCATACAACACAGAAGGGTCCTAAATGACATGTCCATGTAAACCCTCTAGGGCTATAAATTTGGATTACTTTTAATGAAATTTGGCCAGAACATTTTTCAGGGCATCAGAATAGCGATATTTAAAAAAGGGAACATTCGAATAGAAAAGACGAGATAGCACTCTTAATGACAATTTCTTTGTTTACCCTCTAGTGGCTATATATATTGTTAAATAGTAATGAAACGTGGT
The DNA here is from genome assembly GCA_946902895.1 of Fragum fragum. Lineage (NCBI taxonomy): Eukaryota > Metazoa > Mollusca > Bivalvia > Cardiida > Cardiidae > Fragum > Fragum fragum. Next base: position 27,352,532 of record OX336371.1, read on the forward strand.
CAAAAAGTTTGCCAGATCATAAACGCAAACCCTAAAGATTACGGGAATATTCCATTGAAAACTCGGTAAAAGGGGCCTATATGAAAATTTCATTTAATTTTCACATATGGTCACATGAATGAACTTTATTCAAATTGCAAGCATTTTAACGCCCAAGTTACTTTTACCTCGTTAAGTTAATCATGATTACCTTTGACAAAGAAGAGAACTTAACAAATCCATGCTTTAAAGTAATTTTAGTACTTTGATTTAAATTACAATTGCACAAGCAAAGTTATATGATTTTTTTTACCAGGACCGTTTGATGTGGATTCCTGTAATTCCGCTAACAGGAAAAAAAGGTGCGTGGAATAAAAAGCGTAGTGCCCAAATCAGCCTAGTTTTAAAACCATTTCAACACTATAAAGCCTTTTGATGCCCTGAAAAAGTATTTTTAGAAAAAAAATGGGTAGAAAAGAATAAATTGCTTGTAACAAACAATTTCTCCTTTTCTCGCAATGTTATAAAAACGTTTCTCCTTTTCTAACAATGCTTCTATCGGCAGCATTCTTTTGAACAATGATGATTCTTAAATTTTGTAAACTAGTAATGACTTGTCTTACAGTTGACCATTTCGTAATCCAGTTTAAGATTAAGGTATATAACTCTAATCGCTCTTAATTTCCACATTGGAACCATGGTTTTCTGTAGATGCAAAAAGATTAATCCTGTTTACTGATTATAACCTTGCGAGTTCCTATTGTTACAAAAGTCGTTTGATTTAACCACCTCTCGTTCTTTGACATTTTAGACTGATCCATTCTTAAAGAGGTCGCAGGTGACAATGAAAATAGGATGCAATTCAAAATGAAAGCATCATTTATAGTAGAAAATATTCTGGAAAAAGAAGAAATTGCTTGTTACAAGCAATTTCTTCTTTTTCCACAATTGTTTTTCAAGTAAAAACCACAGCAACGTAGAATCTCGGGTTTGCATAGGAAAGGGTTCAACAATATCCCGGGTTTGAAAATTCGTAGTTGTTTACTCAGGCCATTGTTGCGCTTGATTTAAAACATTTTCTGATCTGATCAAAAACTTTTTTGTCCATCCAGATGTTGAGAAAAAAAATTAAATTCGATGTTGCAGAATCCTAAATTATTTTATTAATTATTATTTTTTATAAGTTTTTTGTATTGTATTAAAAAAAAAACCGTTTGCTCGTCCGCAAAAACTTTCGGACATCTCAGAAATTACCCTTTTAGATTTTAATCAAATTTTAAACAAAGTATCTTTGGTGGGCTTACTTTCCTCGTGTATGGTATTAAGTAAAACTGTCAGAAATTTTCTTTTCGGGGAGTTATTTGTTATTTGGCTATTTAATACATTTTTAGATCAACCATTTGAAAAGTCTTGGTCATCATTACTTAAAATGATTTGATGCTACATTGATTTCGCAAAACAACAACAACAAACAAACAAATCATAACAAAAAAAAACCCGAACAAACCTGGACCCAACATCGTATTTACAATTTGGAAACTCTTCCAAAACGATTAAGTAGCTGTTAAGAGCACATCCGTTTATCAGATGGCAAAAATTAAGTCTGGTTCATATTGGATGAAATTGGAGGCGATAAGTGAAATTGCATTTGAATTGAGTGGTAAATGAAGTAGAAAACATAGTCAGAAAGGAAAACATTATCGAGCAATTTCTCCATTTTGCATAATGTTTTCTAAAGATGTTTACTACATGTGTAAAGAATGTGGGAAATTACCTTGATAGGTTAAATCAATAAAATCTAAACAGACGCCCTTTAGTGAAGAAGTTTTTGTATTTAAAATTCAACTTACCCTGTTTTTGCGAAATTTCCCCACATGGTCATCATTACTTTTGTTAATTGCATTTCGTTGGCAGTTCTTTTAGGTACTTTAGATAAGTCCGAGAAATAGTATTCCTTGTAAAGGTCTGCTCCAAAGACAAACAAAAGCTCCTCTGCGTGGTTTGCGTTATACGGTGTATCTAGTACGACCGGCATATCATAGAATCGGTATGGAGGTCTCGCGCTGAATCTATAAACATATGTGTTTGCCGAGGTTGAGGTATGGGCATTTGCTGTACCAATTGTTGGTGCGGCTAGCGCAGCATCTGTTGCCATTTCTGCCAAGTTCTTCAACATTTCATCAGGGTCGTCAAGCTTGTTAAAGGCGGAGTATTCTTGTAACACAGCAGCTTTAGATAAGTCCGATGGAACTTCATTCAAAACTGCTTCAGTTATGTCGGGCACGTAACTACCTTCAAACTGTTTTCTCGTGATAGTAAAATTTGATGAAAGAGTCGTGTTGTCATTTGGTACATACGGCCCAAGACCGTCCAGGCTATTCCAGCCCATAAGTAAATCTATATCTTGATAGAAAGAAAACAGTACTGGTTGTTTTTCGACGTCCTCGAATAGTGTGAAAGGTTCTTTGATTATGAAGTCATTATCATATACAGGAACCCATGTATTGAACGGATAACGAAAGCCGTCTTCATGTTTGGCTATATTCGAAATATCCTCACTGGGTTTACTTTGTAAACAAGACACGATCATTTCGTGTGTTCCATTGCAGCCAAGACTAGCAGCAAATGACATCGATGTTTTATAGTTCAAATTATAAGGTGCAGAACCCCAGACATACGTACCGCTTTCAGCTATTGCCCTTTTAAACAAACCCCGATTTCCTTGATATGATGTTTGGAAAATAACACTACTTGAACCTGCGGATTCACCAAAGATAGTTACCTTATCCGGATTTCCCCCAAACGCAGCTATATTATCGTGCACCCATATTAATGCTTGGTGTTGGTCCCAAAGTCCGTAATTACCTGCAGCTGCTTCATCCCCAGTACTGAAGAACCCGAATGCACCGAGGCGATAGTTGATCGTTACTACAATCGTATCTGTGAAAGAACTTAGTTTATCGACATCGAACTCACTTCCTGCTCCTACTACATAACCACCGCCATGAATCCATACCATGACAGGTTTGTCCTCAACTGGTCCGATGCCTATTCCCATTGGCACCACAATATTCAAATACAAACAATCCTCGGACATGCTTCCATTCAATGACTGGGGGCATACTGGTGAATATTTCGTGGCTCTAAACGGTGACGAAAACCGCTTTGGAGGTATCGGTTTGCGGAAACGAAGGTTTCCAACAGGCGGTTGAGCGTAGGGAATACCGAGAAATTTCTTCAACGTGTAGCTATGTCCATCGAAATCCACATTAGAAAGCAATCCTTGGATTTCTCCATGTCGTGTTTTAACAACTTGGAAGGAGTCCGGAACTAGAAATCCAGAAGTACTTTTAAAAAAGAAAAAAATGAAAACAAACACAAATAAACACATGTTACTTCTTTCCTATAAAGATGAGGGTTAACTTTATCTGTATTCAGAGAACTGACACGTGGTGAATTCAGTCCTATCTTTCACTTAGTATCGACCATTTAAAGGTCTACAGCTCTCGTTGGGAAAAAATTCAAACAAATCAAATTCAGAACAAGTCACAAGCCAACTATGAAAAGCCTTGTCGAATAGAAAACAAAAATAGATTTCAAAATTATATTATGTTGCCAACTTAACCTTTTTCCTTATCAAGCATTTTGCCGTCGGATGATCATCGACCTCGACCCCATCCGAGGAAAGTCTATCAATATACAACCTACTACTTTTTTGTTCTTGCTTTCTAGAGTCAAAATGGAACTAAAGTTGCTTTGAATGCACAGTCAATAAAAAATGTAATCAGCAGTAACCTGTACTATACGGGGCTCTAAGATAAAACACTGAAAATATCCATTAGTAATGGAAACATAAAAGTTGTTATCAGACATAAATTTGTTTTGTTTTACTCAACAAACATTTCAGCATGTATCTTATGCTATTCATTTTGAAACAAAATCTTATTAAACATATTATATTTCATATCAAAATTTGAATCACATTCAAGGTTTTATCAAGCTCTAACTCTTTTTCAGTAAGTGTGAGGCATGCATACTCACCGATTGGGTTCAAAATCGGTAGAACGGTTCACCTCTTAAATGTCGGCTTTTTATTTTTCCTTTTCTACATGCTTCGTTACCGTGGAAACGGGCCGAATTGTCCTTTTTTGTTGTTGTTGTTAAAACGAATCCTTTTTAAATGAACTTCCCTAACCTTTGCAGTAAGATTCTCATGAAATATCATCAAAAAAGAAAAGATGTCCATCTAAAACGATTCAAAACTGAGTTAGCATTTGCTTTAATTTGCTGTGAATCAAACAATCAGTCGACCAATTACACCATTCATTAAGACTGGAAGACAACTTTGAACTCCGACATTGGTTGACATTTATATGAAGCATTTTGGCTCGTTTTGCGACTTAAACATCGTAACTACAGCTTATTCAAATTGTAGTTATGACGTTCCGGTGGTCATACAACCATTCTACTTTTTTGTTAAATGCTACTGGCTATATTCGCAAATCTCGCCATTGAAAATCGAAATGGAACTTCCTGATGGAGTCAATGAGCTGAGGGCAATCGAAGTAAGTGGGCGGAGCAAGTGATTGGTGCAAGCCTTCAGAAAAATATTTCACCTTTAATCTCTCCATTTTTTTTCTGTCTAAAACCATGTGCTATGTGAACTATGTCCTTTTTATTAAAAAAAAATCAAATGATTTCCAATATTTATATCGTCGTTGCGTGAGCAAAATATCGTAACTGCAACCTTATTAAAGCTGTAGTTACGACATTTTGCTCGCGCACCGACGATATATCACTTGTGAAATGTGGGATAGAATTTATATTTTAACCCTTGGTTCGGCATTTGTATTTTTTGTTAGGAAGTTAAGGATAAGTTCATTTTGTATAACTGCCATGGCGAATATTGAAGAATAAAATGCATGTCAGAGGCTTTGCTTACTTGTACACATGCTTTTTGCATGATATAGCACCAAGTTCTACTATTGGTGGATCGCCGCTGTCAATCAATATATGGAATGACCAATCAGTTCATTTATTTAACCCTGTACTGTTTTTTGTAAAATTTCAGACCTGTCCAAATTCAAAGGTTTTACAGACGACAATTTAAAGTTGACTTTATTCGAAAATAATCATTCAATAGGCTAGGGCAGAAATTATTGTGGAAAAAGAAGAATTTTTTTGTTACAAGCAATTTCTCCTTTTTCTTCAATGGTTTCTCAAGTATGAAACACAGGGGCGTAAAAACCAGGAAATGATCAGGGAAGGGTTGAACCGAAAGTTGAAATCCATCTTTTATGTTTAGCATTCTTGTTGGTTTTGCAATTCAAAAGTCGCAACTACTGATTATTTTAAATTATTGTCAGGACGTTTAGGTCACCGACTAACCAACCAACGTCTTACTTTTTGTTTTATGCCCTGAAGATCTGTTTTGAAAACTAAAGTCGTTTGGTATTTCAGCGGGACTGCCTTGTCCGAGGTCACTGGGAGTGGTAAGAGATCCGTCATTTACCGTTTCTGCTTAGATATATGTATTCATGAATTTTAGAGCCATTTCTGTTACGAATCTTTTGTTACATTAAAATTTCGTATAGTAAATTTACTTCAAATAACTTTGCCGCTTATCTCGAAATCCCGGTACATGAAGGTCGTAAACTAGTACCCACAGTTAAGACCTTTTAGCACCGGGTTGCTGATATGTAAAATATCACGCAAATTGGGTGAAATATTGCTTGAAATGTTCAATTGATACATTATCCGGGAAAATCTGCCTAAATCGATGGTTCAGTGCGAAACATTTTTAACTGCCTATATGCTGAACCATCGATGTTACTTTATGACGTTCGAAAATCGCAAAGCTACATCTCAATTGTCTGATTATCGCTACGCCCATCGAGGACGAGGCCTTTCGTCGGTGCGCGAGCAAAACGTCGTAACTACAGCTTTGATAAAGATGTAGTTACGACATTTTGCTCGCGCAACGACGCTATGAAACTATTTTGGAAAATGAAAAAAAACTCCCTTTACAAGCAATGTCTTTATTAACCGCAATATTTTCTACCCCAAAATAAAGATTTTAAAATTCATCAACTAATATCGTAATCTGCAACTTCTTTGAAAGTGAAGCAAATGTCGTCTGGTAGTAAATGTACAAAAAAGCTACATCCTAGTCAGTTTTTAAGATCTTGACCTTTTCTCATTTTTTTGTGAATCAGAAAGACGGGGGTTTTCTTATGCCATTTAATCTGATTTTACTGGATAAAGGACCATTAAGTTTTAATCCATTACCAGACGACAAAGTTTTATACTGGTTCAAATTGAAAGAAGTTCCAGACGACTATTCAAATTCCACTACAATTGGGAAATTACTGGGAAGAAAACGTGAAAAAATGATAAATTGCTTATTACAGACAATTATTACAACTGTTACAATTTATCCTTTTCCCACAAAGTTTACCATGATTGTATATCTCCAGGGCGTCAGAAGGCGTCATTGTGTATTGATAACCCATTCACACACAAACTCTCTTTTTCACGCCATTCAAGAAAAAATCTTAAGGAAACATTGTTGAAAATGAAGAAATTGTTTGCATAAGGCAATTTCTTTATTTCCACAATATTTTTTTCTCTAAGAAAACAAAAAATAATTCACTAACTTGAAATTCTGATCTGCAACTTTATTTCATTTTGAACTAGTCTAAATTTTTGTAGATTAGGTGTGGTTTAATGGGTTAAATTTTATTTTCAAAGCGAAGTTGTGGTGGAGTCGGACGACATTCTGTGTCAGAAAGACTGCGCCTTCTGGGACATTAACTGCCTCCACAACGAGACAAGCTCCGTATCCTACCAATTTTTGGCGTTACCAACCATTAAAGAAGTTAAACAACCCGTAGTCCTGCTTAACGTGACGGCAAAAGGATTCATATTAGTTCCACAAATGTTTTTACACATCATCAGTGGGAATGATAAAGAGCTGTTTGATACAGAAGTTGATGTTGACACCGGTAAGTGTGGCTTGAATAATTGAGATGAATTCATTTGAAAAAAAAATGTCATAGCGGTTATGATGATTTATTTTTAGCTAGCAAAGCGTCGGCTTTGATAGCTTAAGTTAACAGACAAAATTTTGAGATCGTCTCAAAGTTCAACGAGTGCAAACTGCCATTTGAGGTTTAACCACTAAATCCGTAAAATGCCTACGCCACAAAAAGTAGACCTTATGTATTTCTAGACTGGTGAGCCTGTCCCCATCTTCGTTGCTCCCCGATATTGTATCGTCAGATTTGGACCAGTCTCTTTAGGTAGAAAACAATGTGGAAAATAAAGAAATTGTTTGTAACAAGCAATTTATTCATTTTCCACATTGTTTTCCACAATTAATTTCTTGCGGGGCGTTAAAAGGAGGGATTGTGTGGAAATGGGTTGACTCCTTGGTTACTTCAGCCTCGTTTCTTTAACATGATAACGTTTTACAAAGAAAATTATCGAAAAGAAAACAATGCTTTGCTAGCTTACTGTACTTTTCAGCACTTTGATTTAATATTATTTTTATCACTTTTGTTTATTCTACGATCGTTCTAGATACAACTCCATGTTAAGTTTATCTACCTGTTTATTGGACATGGTGTTTTGTGCATGTGTGTGTGTGCTTGTTTAGTTTTTTGTTGTTGTTGTTGTGGTTTTGTTTTTCTACTACTTTTTTGGGTGTTGGGGTTCAGAAGGAGAGGGGTCCTGAAGTACTAATACTGTAATAACGTTTATGTGCAAATGTGTCCGACGCACAGAAATAGTCCAAACCTCTTCAAAAAGTATCGACTCAGACTCGGACTGCGCCGTTGGATGATCTGGGTATAGTTTTTAGATGATTAATGATTAATTTTTATTCTTCCCCGCTATATATATAAATACCCATTTTTGAGTCGTCAGGTTGCCGTGCAATCAGGCACTCATTGTCAACGTTTGATCATAAGGATGTTTCCGGCCTATAAGATCGTTTTTGTTTTTCTTTTTACAAAATCGAACTGCAAGATCTGTTCATAGGTTGTTTCGTAAGAGTAGTTTGTTGCATTGACATTTATATAAAATCTATCTGATAATATGAAAATAATGCATTCTAAGACTTGAGCATTTAATTTCATAAAGCCTCCTTAAGTATTTAAAAATTCTGGCCAATTTCAAAGGAACTAACAGTATGCGCAAATGGTAAGTATGTTTGTCTTAGTTTTAACCAAAACTGATAAAACAAAATGTTTTCGGACACTTAACTACTACAGCAATACGTGCAATATTAAATTACAATGTACTTAAATTTCTGTCAAGCTTTTTCGACTAAGGGTGACTAAAGATATCGTAACTTTAGTTTTGACGTTTAGATCGCCCATCAAGGATCTTTCTTTTTTATGTCCATGATCGTGTATTTACACATTACTATCGTTTGATATCTCAGCTAAATTATCTTGAAGAAGATCAGTAGGATTTGCTAGCGATCCGTCATCTCTGAAACCAATAAAAAGTTATTTTTAAGTGCTTTAGAGAAAATTTCAACAAAACCGACTGAAATTTAGAAAGGATTTTTTTATTATTATTTTTTTCTTTGTGTGTGGGGAGATGTTATTAACTGTTAACTTTTTTGTTTTATATTTTGAAAATCTGCGGAGCCTCACAGTTACGATAAGATTTCTCTCTGTGCTTTTCGTTTCAGCCGCTCTCAGACTGATAAAACCGTTAGTTGGACCAAAAGTGTACAAGCTAATGCTACGACTGGAAAACAGAAGTTATGTTGGAAACAAAGTGAAATCGGCTCATAACACCCATCTTACTTTAGACGTTTCTCAATACGAATACTAATTTGACGAAAATAATAATCTTAATATTAAACAGGATAATCAGTGTGTTTTTAACCCTTTCCTGGTAAATCCCTGGTTTTTACGTCCCTGCCACTTTATAATTGAGAAAACATTGTAGTAAAAGAAGAAATTGCTTGTAACAAGCAATTTCTTCTTTTTCCACAATATTTTCTACCCTACTGAATGACAATTTTTCAAATTAAATCCAATTTGAATTTCTGTCCGCAAAAACTTTGAATTTGGACAAGTCTAAAATTTTGAAAAACAAGAAAGGTTTAAACCAAAGCAACTTACTATACAGAAATATCATAACATTGTACCACTTTGTCAACAAATTGACCAATCGCTGGTCCCGCCTTCTGACTCCGCTGGCCACAAACACCGACTACGGCAGGAAGTTTAGTCTAGATGTTTAACGGAGTTCTTTTACAACATTGGCCAGTATTCCAACAGAAAAATAAAAAGGTTGGTTGGCGATCTATATGTCGTAACTGCAGATTGAATAAGTTGTAGCTACGACGTTTAATTCGCCAAATTGACTAAAATACTTCACAAAATTGTCGGTTAATGTTGAAAGTGCAATTTTGATTCCGGTCAAAATGAGGTATTTGATCGGCATTCTTTTCTTTGGTTGACAATCGCGATTGGTCAATTAAATCGATACTTAATTGAAGTACAATTCAAACAGAAGTTTATTACCGGTGATACTCGTGTTCTCGCCTGACTGAATTTATTAGTGATATATATCTATAGTTTCAGGCGTGTCATAACACCTGTACAGTGTATATGATAATTTAGAATAAGATGTTTTTGACAGGTCTATAGAAAGCATTTCAAAATTGGGGAGGCTAACTTGAAAACATTTCAAGATTGGTGGAGGCGATTTTCTTCATGGGTAAAGACGAACGAGAACATATTAAAGTGTCGTTTTCAATTCTTGTCAAAACTATCTCGTTTACGGGCATGTTCGATAAAATATATTATAAAATAAGAGGGCCAAGATGGCCCAAGATCGCTCACTTAAGTTCTTTCTTGCTTTCTTTGAAGAAACATTAAGGCGGGTCTGATTTGTGAAGAGAAAATCTGTAGAAAAGGCTTATAAAATTTGATTTCGACAGAGAACTCCTCATTTTCACAAGACATCATGTTTATGACACAGCTATAGTTCCGAGGAAGTATATAGGTCTACATTTGGCTAAATTGTGGCCACTGGAGTGTAAACAATTGTCAATTAGGACACTTTTCCTATTTTCCATGGAACCCTCGCTTTCTTCGACGGAACCTTCCCGTTTACAGTAAGGTTCATGCTTATGGCCTCATAATCATTCTGGCCAGAAAAAGAAATTGTTGACTTGAACCAGACACATTCATATTTCGCAGATGGGCGCGCGCTGTGCTCAGGTGAGCTAAAAACAAAATTAAGGAACAGGATCAACGAGATGTTTTCTTTTAACATGAATGCCCAAACAAAATGCCTTATCAACTTAACCTTAACGAACAATTATGACATGTAACAACAGAATTGTTCGCCAAAATAATCAAACGTGGAAGCCATATCACTAAACTCACCATTCAACTGACGGATCGCTGGGCCAGAGCATAGACTTCGCTAGCCATGCCCAAGACTCCAACAAGAAGTTCAAAATCTATTAATTGCGTTATTTTGCAATATTTATGGCGAATGTCTGAGTTCAAAGTTCATTTTAGTTTCAACGAATTATTTGATCGGTTGACTGATTGATTGACAGCCGCTATCCGTCCATCATTGTTTCTTTTAGATAAATATGACGCTGACCAGGTTACCAGTCAACTCGGCCCATCTTATAACTCGGCCCCAATATAAAGTTCATAGTAACAAAGATGATATTGCATAAATATGTGGAACTCTTGTGAAAATTGTGCAGTTATACCTTACTATGCTTTCTTTATCATTTTAAAAATACTGTTTTGTGTTTTTAATTATATCATATCAAATCATTAAATATGTGCGATTCTTAGAAAAATTCTTCAAATTGAATCTTTCTTTTTAATTTGCTGATGCATGCGTACATTGACTCACAACTGAATGAAGACCGAATAATTTTGTATTTGTAATAATCAAACTTAAACAATCGATTATAAAATGGATTTGGCCTTAAATGATATTGGGTCCGAGTTAAGTTGCCACTGAGACGAATTGAAAATGGGCCGAGTTGACCGGTCACCCGCTGAATATGACAGATTACCTTGACATCAACCACAAGGACAGGTGGACTAAGATGGTCCTATATCGCTTCCATGAGTATGACGGCTCAAGGTTTTGTGATATATACATAATATCAAATCTCTAAGCCTAGTTATTTTAGAGATGAAGATTTATAAAAAATATTCTCCTTTGATCCAAGGTATATATTTGATCCAACAATATAGTGCTAAATTCTAGAGTACGGTAATTGTTTAAAGTATTTGTTAGAGGGTCAATAATGATGATTCATACCAAAATATCAAAGCTCTGAGCCTTATGGTTTTGGGGGAGAAGATTTTTCTAGTTTTTTTTTTTCTTTCACTGTTGTTATGGCTACCAAAGCTCTTAATTGATTTCAATTCTTTGAAGTAATTTGAAAGCGCATGACCAAAGGATATTTTCTGTGAAGTTTGGTTGAGATTCCATGGTTAGTTCAGGAAGAGAAGTTTTTTTTGGGGGGGGGGGTGTAATTGTGAACGGTCGGACTGACAGATGGCCAGACGGAGGGACGGAAGCCGGTCTAAGTGAATGATTTGATTTGTCCTTCAATCTTTGATTGACAGCAATGATCAGACAAATAGCTATGCCCACTGCACTAACAATGAACACACTGTTGGTGGTCAACCTTAACAATGTAACCAAAGCTTGAATAAGCTTCCTTAAAACATATAAATATCCATGTTTGACATAACTATCAACACTTACTGTCTAAATAATTAAATTGTTAGTTTCATCTATCAAAACAGGCGTTCTGATTGGTAAAAATAAAACCATATATTCATACCTCCATAAATAAACATTTTGACCATACAGCTATTTTGTTTGCTTCTGCACAAAATTGTCACATACAAAAAAATATCAAAATTTGTAAAATTTCTGCGTTATCTTCCGAAAGGTAGCATTTTTCAAAAACTGACCTATCTAATTTGAGCATTCTGGGTATTGTCATTCGTGACAACTCGGCCGATTCCGTCGACCTACATTCAAAATGTCAGCGCCCTGAAAGGCACACTTCTAATTTTTGATGCCTCTTCTTGCAGCACATGTAAGACGTGAATGCTTTAGCAATTTAAAATAATCATTTTGGGCGACAGTTAAGTTTGATTTCTCCACAATTGTAGGTTTTATTGCAATTATCCACTTGCTACTTTTTGGCGATATAATATCGAGTTATGCGTACGACGTAGTAATATTTATCCCAATCTGGATAAGTGATACGGTCCCGAAGACAGGTCAATCTTCGAAGAATATGACATGCGCAGACAACGAAATTTCTGAGTTTTTTGCACGATACTATTAAATAATAAGAAATGAAGAGAATATTTTTTAGCTAGCAAAGCGTCAGCTTTGATAGCTTACGTTAACGGACAAAATTTGAGGTCATCTAAAAGTTCAAAGAGTCCCAACTTCCACTAGAGGCTTAATCCATTAAATGTCTACGCCATTAAAATAGTTCTTGTGTATTCACGAATATTGTAAGCTCTGCATGCAAGTTCATCTCCCAGGTACTTTAGGTCACATGAGCACATCGATCTTCAAAGAAGTTGCAGGCAACAATTAAAGATTGTTGAAAATTCTAAAATATTTATCTCTTTATGTAGAAAGCAATGTGGAAAATGAAGAAATTGCTTGTAATAGGCAATTTCTTCATTTTCCACATAATTTTCCACAACTATTCTCTTGAGGGGCATAAAAAGAAGGGATTATGTGGGGATGGGTTAATTCCTTGATTACTTTAACCTCGTTTCTTTATCATGATAACGTTTGACAAAGACGATTATTGAACAAAACAATGCTTTGCTAGCTTACAGTACTTTGATTGTTTTCATGGAGGTGTGATTGATTTATTGATTGAATGGAGTTTAACATCGCTTTTAACAGTATTTCAGTCATGTTGTGGCAGCTGGAGCACCTAGCAATGGATTCTGGTATTTCTCACACCAGTACTACCACATCCTTTCCTAGCCTCCAGCTGCTATCCCAATTAACTTTACGATTATCCACCCATTGGTGAGAGACAAATGTCGGAAATAATATGTGCCGCTGCCTGGGATTGAACCCGTGACATCCCATGTTTGAACATTAGGAGTCTGACACGCTACTAACTGTGCTATGACGGCGGCTCATGGAAGTATGAACAGAACAACCTAATCAAACTTATGTATGAATCTGCTTTGCGTATTAATACAATTTGATTAGTTTTTTCGGTTCATACCTCCATGAAAACAAAAAAATATTCTCTTCATTTTTTAAATAAATGATCTGCTTGGTCAGTTGAGATTTTGTTTGTCAGGAGCTGTCCAAAAATTGAATTGGTCTAATATAACATTGAAAATATTGTGAGGATTTCTTTTTCCAAAAGAATTTATTATCATTTGTACAAACATTATAAAAGTACTATGAAAATATGTTTTACAATAATATAGCAGCTAACAAATTTAAAGTTCTCTATTACATTGATTGTGGAAATTTAATCATCAATCAAACCCATTTTCACTCAATCACGCTTTTCGACATCCCTCGAGAATCAGGTTTTGGAAACAGAAGTTGAAGAAATTGCTTATGACAAACAAGTTTCTCCAATATCAGAATTTTTTTCAGTCCAAAAAGACTTTTAAAATTTCATCAATTTGAAATTGTCGTCTACACCTTCTTTGAATTTGGAACAGTCAAAAATATTCTTGTTTGGTAAAGGTAAACTATAGTACCCTTTTTCTTCTGCAGTATTAGGTATTCATTCAGGTTTTCTGTCTTCCTGCTACATTGTATTAAACCATTCCCACACAACAATATTTTACACCTGTCCAAATTCAAAGAAGTTGAAGTCAACATTAAGCTTATAAATTTCAGATTTTTTCTGGGTGGAAAACATAGTGTAAAATGAAGAAATTGCTTGTTTCAAGCAATTTCTTCATTTTACACTATGTTTTCCCAAATGTTTTATTTGAGGGGCGTTAAAAAAACGTCTGTGTCTAGAAAGGGGCAGTATTTAAGCAATTGTGGGAATAACTGCAGTGATTTGAACCATTTGTAGGTATCTAGTCAAAGAGAGAAGAACTAGATCAATCAAACTTATTCATAAATAGATCCCAAACTTTGGTGAAAACATCTTTCATTTGAAAAGCATATACAATGCTCCTTCAAAACCTAAAAATATTACAGAGTCACAAAATGTAAACAAATCTTTATTTCAGAGGAAGAATTATTAAAAGTATCCTTTCCAAACACGTTTTCAGATTTTTTTTCTGCTTTGATTTCACACAATGTATACTATGTCACCTGTAAACATGTTTGATATGAGATATATCATTAACATCAAAAATGCGAAGCCTAAAATTACTGATTGATTGATTGGAAGGGGTTTAACGCCACCTTTTAATAGTATTTCAGTCATATCGCGGCAACTGGAGCACCTAACAATGGATTCCTGGTATTTCTCACACCAGTACTACCACTACATCCTTTCCTAGCCTCCAGCTGCTATCCCACTTAGGTTTACAATTATCCATCTATTGGTGAGAGACAAATGTCGGAAAGAATATGTGCCGTCGCCAGGGGCCTAAAATTAAATGTTGGTCATCCCATATTGAAATGTAGAATGCAAAAATATAGGAAGCAAACAAAAATATTCATTGAATTATCTGAACCTCTACTGAATATACAAAGATTTGAATGTGAAAGGTACTATCACAGATGAGTTTCCACACCTAGGCTTTTAATTCATTGATCTTCTTCAAAGATGAATGTCATTTGTTTGATCTTGCACTGCAACATCAATCTGGGACTCATCCAAAATGTTTTGATCTGAATTATAGTCACCAGGGACATTCATCACATCAGACCTCGGTGATATTGACGTCTCAGAACGTGGAGAGCCCCCTGATTTCGGAAGACTGACAGACTGAGATGGCTCTGATGCTCTGTTTGACGAAGGATTTGATTCATTAGATGAGTCTCCAAAACTGTCAACTGGTATGACCAGAGGTTCTGTAATTGGTGTAATAGGGACACTGTACTGGTATGACGGCTGTCGATGACGGAGGGATTGTGGTACTATACGAGGTGTAATTTCATTGGGGGCTGGTGTGTCTTCATATCCATTATTTACAAAAACATCATCTGTAATTAATGATAGTAAAATCAACGTATTGATAGTATGTATATATAATTGAACAGGATTATGCTATACTCAACTACAAAACAAATGATGGATAGGGCTGTCATTCAAAGAATAAATCAACCATTTGAATCATTAGACCGGAAGTGAACTTTAAACTCAATTGGTTGACATTTATGTGAAGCATTTTTGTTGGCATCTTAGTTGAAGTTATGACATTTGGGTAGCAACAAACCCTTTTACTTATTTTTGTAACAAGCAATTTCTCCTTTTTCCACATTATTTTCTACCACATAGGAAGGTTTCATTTTACATTGCATCACTTTTATTGTCGTCTGCATTTTCTTTCAATTTGGACCAGTCAAGAAATATGAAGGTGTAATTAATATAATTCATCAGTGGCTGACCAAAACTTAGTAACTACAGTTTGAATAAGCTGAAGTCATGAGGTTTTGGTTGGGTGCAAACAAAATACTCACTGTGAAACTCCTTTTTCACTTATGTGCCAGATACAACTTTTGATACAAAAATCTAAACACTCTTGGAATACTCATTAACCCTTTACTGTATTGCAAAATTTTAGACCTGTCCAAAGTCAAAGGTTTTGCAGACAACAATTTAAAGTTGATTTCATCTGGAAAATAATCATTCAATAGGATAATATAGAAAATATTGAGGAAGAAGAAGAAATTGCTAATTACAAGCAAATTTCTTATTTTTCCAAATTGTTTTGTCAGGTTTAAGATTTGTTTATTTGAATGGGGTTTAACTCTACTTTTAATAATTTTTTAGCCATATTGAGACGGCTTGAGTAAGATCAGGCCGACAAATCATCATTAACCATTTCCAATACTCTCACTTTTTTATATGGTTATATGATCTTACACTAGAAAATACATTACATGAAAAAAGAAATTGCAAGTCAAAATGCTTTCTAACCATTACTATTTATATTTTTTTTTACTAAACCCATTCCTAAACAATTACACTTTTCTACCCTCCTAAAAAGATGCTTTGGAAAACTAAGAATTTGCATGTAACATGTAATTTCTTCACTATCCATATTTCAAGCCCCACTAGAAAAAGTATTTTAAAATTTTTCAACTTGAAATTGTTATATGCAACTTCTTTCAATTTGGACCAGTCTAAAATTATCTCATGCAGCATTGTCATCAGAAGTTTTGTCATCTGCAACATCTTTCAATCTAGACCAGTATCAAATTTTATCATCTGGGAAAGGGCGAATGGAAAACCAATTTTCCATAAATTCATTTCCAAGCCTTGTTATTGATTTAGACAGATTTGTCTGAAACTGACATGAAACTCTGGTAAAATTATCTGAAAATCTACAAGGGTATTAAGATGTGAATTAGTTTGTGCAAATTAGAGTGAAAATCAATATTACAAAACTAAAACATACTATGTTCCATAGTATCATTCTGTGATATTGTTCTAACCCTTGGGTTAATCAACACTTTAAGAATTTCTATATATTACAAGATCTAAATTCAAACAAATTATCATAACTCTCCTGTGCAGCTAAGTCAAAAAAGAAAGAAATAGGGGGTCTTATATAGTATTATAGTCAAATAAGAGCTGGTCACAGTCATGTGACAAATGCCCCCAAAGGACAGGGTCAAGCATGTGGCACTTTGATTTGTTTTGTAAACAACAACATGCATGTGATCTATACGTCTGGGTTTTTAATAAATTAAATTTAAATTCATATAAAAATTTTCTATAGATACAGAATGAAATCAAGAAATGCATTATTGACGGATTTTTCTGAGGTCAAAAGTAGGTCAAAGGTCAAGGTCATGTAAAGTGGTCCACCCAATTAAGCATCTGTCCAAATATGGTAGCAATCCATTGAAGAATGAGAGAGTAAATACAATTTAACCATTCCAGACGCAATTTAACGATTCTGGACGCCCCTTTGAACCCAGATTGTGACCTTGACCTTTGAGATAGGAACCTGGGTCTTTTTCGCAACACGTCGTCTGAAGGTGGTAAACATTTGTATGAAAGAAATTTGTATCTGCATGCATGATTATAGAAGTTACAGAGCGGACACGGCAAAAAGTCCCCATTTTTGACCTTTGACCCCAGATTGTGACCTTGATCTTTGAGATAGGAACCTGGGTCTTTTTCGTGACACATCGTGAACATTTGAGCAAAGTTATATTGAAATCCACTATTGCATGTAGAAGTTACAGAGCGGACAGAAAGGACAGTTCGATTACTATATGCCTCCCTTTGGGGGCATACAAAAAACTGAAAAGATCTAAGTCACAATGAATGAAGTGGTAATTTAAGATTAACTAGAAATGTTTCACTTACACAGATGACCCCACTTAAGTACTTATCACATGACCTTCAGCTGTGATCTTGAACTTTGAGGTATTCAACAGATTTTTATGCATGACACTAGCACTCATCAAGGAGAACAACTCGTCGGCTTAGTGCAAAAACATCATAAGTGTCTATACAAAGACACTTATGATGTTTTTACACTAAGCAAACAAACTGTTCAAAGTTATTGTGAAACACATAAATTAATGTAGAAGATATGCTTTGGACAAGAAATCGACATACAAACACACACTCACTTACCCACACGTTCACCAAACAATGCATACACTCATACACAGACAGAATAACTCTACATGCCCATCAGTTGAACCTGGCATGAGCATGTACATTCTAGCTAGCTCAATTGCATGGTGACATAATGTTTCAAATAAATAAATTTAGTTTATACTAATCTATTTTAGTTTAATTACAACAAAAGCTTTTGGATTAAAGAGTTGCTCTCGAACACTAACAACCCAGTTTTTTTAATGTCCCTGAAAGAGAGGAAGTGACTTAAACCCAATGCTACCAAATTCTACAGCTGGGTAAACTACAGGTGGCTATCAAGTGATTTACCAATGAGCAAACCTCCGTGACAAGAAGACAAGTCAAGCACCTATACCACTTGGCCAATGAGGCAAACAAAAGAACTGGATTAGGTTTAGCATCAACTTAATACATTTGGACACAAAGGAGCATCAGTGCTGTGAATGGCTAATTAGAATAGCATTCATGTTTCAATTTTTTATCATTTTTTTCTCCATTCCAATGTATTGATTTATTGAATAGGGTTTAACACCGTTTATAACAGTACTTCAGTCATATCACGTTGGTTGGAGCACCTAACAATGGATTCCTGGTATTTCTCACACAAGTACTACCACTACATCCTTTCCTAGCCTCAAGCTGCTATCCCATTCCAATGTATACAAACTGTATATTATAGTCCATTGTTATTGTAGTCCATATTATGAATCAGAATCATTCACCATTGGTAATTATGCATGCATATATTAATGTATATATTGAAATACGAAACAAGTATTGAAAGCTCTAAAGACTAATTTACATAAATTACACAATGTCATGCATATATAACTAACAGAAACAATGGGATGGTTCTTTATTGCTAATATGAATATTAAAATGATACCATTTGCGTTTTGGACAGACAATTTATAATAATTGTCCAACTTTATCACTTTGCTTAATCTTGCCGCCCACACCATTTCAGCTCATTTGTATCTAAAAGTAGTATTTACTTTTTGTTTTGGGACTTATAAAAGGCAATGCTAAATACAAATTTATAACCTTGATGTCATATAGTTGAGAAGATTTGATTCTTTTCAGTTGTTTCACTTCATGCTTTAGCCATCTACCGTTTGTGTGGATTTTAATTTTTTGAGGTACACATTGTTTGACAGTGCGTGATCTATTGATTTATTAAATGCATGGAGTCCAGTGCCACTTTAAACTGATTGACTTAATGGGGTTTAACAAAACTTTTAAAGGTATTTCAGTCACTGGAGTACATAACCACGGATTTCTTGTATATCTCACACCCTGCAGCCGATCATTCCAGTTAGGTGTTCAATTATCCACCCACTGGACGGAGACAAATGTCAGAAATAATATTTGCCATGACCAGGGATCAAATCTGGGACCCCATGATTAGGAGTATGTTTGACGCAGCTGGTCTCACTTTCAACATGATTTTAGTTATATTCTGATAGCTGGTGCACCTACCACTAGCTTCTTATCTTATCTCTCATCTGTACAAACAAAACATTTAATCTGAGCCAACAGAACCTCATTCCACTAAGGCTCACAAGTAATTATCTTTCACCGACTGGCCTAAATTGAAAGAAGTTGCAAATGACAATTTAAAGCCTATGAAATTTTTAATATTTTCAACTTTCTGGGTAGAAAACATTGTGGAAAATGAAGAAGTTGCTTGAAACATAACCCTGCAAGCTCTTTGACATCTCAAAGAATAAAAACTTTGGAAAACAAAGTGCAAAATGAAGAAATTGCTTGTTACAGTATCCACAAAGTTTTCAACTAAAAAGGACAGAGATTTTTGAAATTTCATAAACAAACAAGAGCACCTCCAACGGGTGCCAATGCTTGGCTGCAGGTGCTGAATAATGCAAAAATTTTAAGTCGAAAAAGAGGCATAACTCTTACAAAACACTTTTAGAGTTATTCCCCCTTGATAGCTCTTGTGATGGTCAATACACATGCCAAGTTTCATGAGGATATCTTCAATAACAACAGAGATATGACTGAGGTTAAAGTTTGTCACGCCAACGCCAACGTTAATGTGTACTACGCCAAAATGATCACAATACTTCGGATTTTCTCCGAAAACAGCCAAGCTAAAAATAGTCTTCTGCAACTTCTTACAATTTGGACTAGTCTAAAATTTTGTTGTCTGGTAATAGGTAAGACTGGCCATATACAAAATACTTGAACCAGTTATATTGTTCATTTTTTTATTTTCAACTGTCTTTTAGAATTTGCTATTAATAAGTGTCATGCAATTCAATTGTACAGAACCATCAAATGTCCAACAATTTCACCATACATTCTATTACTCAAGCATTAGAGTGCTGCATGTGAATGCCATGCCTGGCTTAAATTAAGATACTGAATAGGGAGTCAAAAGGTTAAGGCAAGGTCAGTTTGAATTTTGACCCTCTGGTGTGACTTTGACTTTCTAGCAGCAGCCTGATTCAAGCAATGGACACTTGCTATCATAAAGACCTAAAAGTGTTTTAACCCACTGACCCACAGGATCTTGCTTTTTGACGCTCCTCAAGATAATAACTTTGGAAAAACATTTTTGAAATTGAAGAAATATGTTATCATTAGCAATTTCTTCATTTCCCACAATGTTTTCTAAATAATAAGACAAATATTTTTATTGATAACAGTTGAACATAATCAAATCGAAGTATTTGTATTTTCAAGAACTTATCATGGCAGAGTCTTCATAAAATGATTACATCTTTTGAATTCATACTTGTTTACTAGAGTGCCTTGTCCTAAAGAACAATCAGTCACATTCATTTATTTTAACTATTGTGCCATGTTAACATTAGTTCATGCATAACCCAAATTCAAAATGTAGCATCTGAAATGTTTGATTTATAAAAAGCTTTTACACTTAAATACATAATACTATGGTACTAACAATTAACCCTCGTCATGCTGATCCAAGAATTTACCTGCTTTGGCAATGACTTACACAGGTATATAGACTAAGATCAGCCTGCACAGATGTGTAGTCTGATCTTAGCCTACACTACTTGCTTGTCCTTGTTGTCTTGAGAAAAGCTTGGAACACAACACCTATTTAATTATGTCACAGTTTTAAATCATAGTGAAAAGAGGATAAATATTCAGCATGACAAGGGTTAACTAGTATGTGGGTTATAGAAAACTAAATGAATTTCACATTTCTAATTTAGTTACCATTAAACATCTTTTTCTGATCTTAGCTAGGATATTACTGTGCTTTGCAACACAATATAGCAATATAGAAGAAGATCAGCTAGCATAATAAGCATTTGATTGACCTAGTCTCCATAGACCTAGTTAACGCTTGTATTTTCATAAATATGACCCAGACAAAAAACAGGTGCTGACCTGTATCGTGAAAAAAGTACCCACCTTAGTAAGACTGTATGAACTGCCCTGGATGAGCAGGCTCAAAATTTCATATAACGCTTTCCTGTAAAAACCCTGGATCTTATATCGCTGGGATTTTATTCTTGATAAAACATTGTAGAGATTGAGAAATTGCTTGTCACAAGCAATTTCTCCTTTTCCCACAATTTTTTTCTACCACATTTCAAATTTCATTTTATTTTCATTGTCGTCTGCAACCTCTTTCAATTCGAAACAAAAATTAAAATTCCAAACAAGAGGGCTGTTGGCCCTGGGGTGCTCACCCGAGATAAAGGCTCTTTTTCTTTCAACTGTCTAATTTCATGTTAAGGCTAGATTATGATACAAGTGGGCCATACTTTATACATATATAGACTATGCACCTGAGGATTCAAAAGTCTTAATCACAAATTCAAAGGCTTGAGGGCAAATTTGAAAGGAGAAAACATTTTCCTCCCTCTGGATCCATGGGTTATAATCTCATAAATAAGAAAGAAGCCAATGAACTTATGCTTCATGCCTTAATTTCACTTGTGTTGCCATGGCAACCAGAGTTTTAAACAGATTTCAATTCTTATAACTATTTTCAATGGGGACCACCTAAGGAGAATTTCTGCCAAATTTGGTTCAAATAGACCCTGTGGTTTGGAAGGAGATGTCAATTAAAAATCATTCTTTATTTCTATATAAACCCCACTCCCCTGCGACTCTGCCCTTTGGAACCCAAGGATCATGATTTTAGCAATTTGAAAGAGGTCAACATACTGATACTTCATGAAAAATTTCAAGGCTCTATGCCTTCTGGGTCAGGAGGAGAAGATTTTTAAAGATTATCTTAAAAGTTTCACTTTTGTTGTTATGGCAAACATAGTTTTAAAGAGATATCAGCTATTTTAATTATTTTCAAAGGGGACCACCTAAGAAAATTTCTGCCAAATTTGGTTCAAATTGGGCCAGTGGATTGGAAGAAGATGTCAATTAAAAATCTTTTTTCATTTCTATATACCCCCACCCTTAGGCTCTGAAAGAGGTCAATATACTGATACTTCATGCAAAATACAAAGGCTCTACGCCTTCTCGGTCAGGGGAAGGAGATTTTTACCGATTATTTAAATATTTCAGTTTTGTGACCATCGTAACCAGATATTTTCTATTCATTAAGCTATTTTCAATGGGGACCACCTAAGCAACATTTCTGCCAAATTTGGTTCAAATTGACCCAGTGGTTTGGAAGGAGATGTCATTTAAGCATCTTTCTTTATTTCTATATAAAACCCCATTCCCCTGGGGCACCGCCCCTCGGGACCTGAGGAATATGATTTCAGCTAGTTTGAAAGAGGTTAATATTCTGATACTTCATGCAAAATATCAAGGCTCTATACCTTCTGGGTCAGGAAGAGAAGATTTTTAAAGATTATTTTAAAATTTCACTTTCGTTGCCATGGCAACCAGAGATTTTTATGAGTTAAGTGTTATTGTTTGGAATGGGCTAATCTATAAGAAAAAATATCTCATGGCTAGAATTTGGTTTGTCGGTAGCTAAGTTTTCAAGGGTTTTATTCAAATGTATGTACATACATAGATATTTTGCTATGCAGGAAGGGATTACTTGAAACTGTCAGAGGAATTTAACCTTGCTCAGATAGCAAGCAATGTGCCAACTAAGCAGAAAAAAATCTGACCAGAGATTGTTCCTGATTTATTTAAGAAGTATTTTTCTGAATAGCATGTTTTATACGGCTAAAAGTGCTTGTCAAACATGGGAAGCAACAAGACTAAAATGTGAAATTCATTTCAGTGTTTAAAGTGTTTCTAAAAATGTTAATTAAACTATAAATATAATGACTTGATAAATAAATAATGTATCAAAAGTTAGTCTATCTGCTCTCTTACCAATAAACTAGCTTCTCTATTTATCTGAAACAAGAAAAACCCTATCATGAGTAACTTACCATATTAAAGAAGAAAGAAAATTAGTTGTAAGTAGTTTTAACCCATTCCCACTCAGTGACACTTTTGGATGCCCTACAAGGAAAAACATTGTGCAAAATGAACAGATTGGGAAAAATATGTGAAGAATGAAGAAATTGTTTGAAAGAAGCAATTTCTTCCTTTTACACATTGTTTCTACCCAGAAAGTTGAAAAAATTTAGAATTTCATAAACTTTAAATTGTCGTCTGCAACTCCTTTTAATTTGGACCAGT
This sequence comes from Fragum fragum, assembly GCA_946902895.1. Classification (NCBI taxonomy): domain Eukaryota; kingdom Metazoa; phylum Mollusca; class Bivalvia; order Cardiida; family Cardiidae; genus Fragum; species Fragum fragum. The sequence goes on from OX336371.1 coordinate 27,375,927, forward strand.
CTAAAATTTTCTTGGATGGGAATGGGTTTAGCACCCCATTCTACACAAAGCAAGACATACTTCATTAATATAGCAAGAAAATGGTCTTTCACTCTGTAATAACATCTTAACCCTTGTCATGCTGAATAAAATTCTCATTCTGAATTGCAATAAAATTAAAGTGCTAAAAGCACTGGAAGGCCTAATATTGTGGGTCATTATTTTTGCTAATTAAATTTTATTTACAACTCTTAAATTAAAATGTTCAAAAGGTGGTTTAGACTAAGATCAGACTGCACATATGTGCAGGCTGATCTTAGTCTATACCTCCTGCCAAAGCAGGAATATTCTGGGTCCAGCATGACAAGGGTTAAAAATTGTCATGCTAACCCAGAATATTCCTGTTTTGACAGAATGTATTGACAAAGATCAGCCTGTCTGTGTGTTTAATCTGATCTCTTTCTACACCACCTGTTTGTCTGCTTTAAGAAAAATGTTGAAACTAATTATCAAACAAATTTTTGACCCACAATAAAACCATCAAGTGCTTTCGGTCCTTTTATTTTGATGCAATGATGAAGGAGTTACTTCTGTAGCATGACAAGGGTTAACCCTTGTCAACCTAATCAAATTCCCTACAAAATTGCATAAATATCAAAGAGCTGAAAATACTATAAGTACTAATTGATGGATGATGTCTTTATTGAAAAGGAAAGATTGTACATATGAAAATAATTGCTTGTAGCCCAAAATTTCTTCATTTTCCAAAATGTTTTCTAAAGCTTTTTTTCTTGAGGGCAAATATGTCAAAAGGAGTAATTGTGCTGGCATGGGTTAAAGGGTCAAGCTGATTTTGTAGACTAAGATCAGACTTCTTATATGCCCTGGCTGATCTTCTAGGAAACTTCTGGGTTCAACATGACAAGATTTTATATAATATCATTTGTTTAAATTTTGATAAAGCTAGCAGTTATATCATCATAGGGTGAAATTCACCTATTCATGTGGTTCCTTTATTTGGCCTCAGTACTAGGCAAGAGCCTTGATATAGTTTTTCAAGGACATTCCAATGTGAAAAGTAGTGTAGGATGTGGCCTGGATCCAACTGATGGGCTTCAACTAGTCACAAAGCCAAGCCTCAACCTATTACCAGATGAAAACATTCTAGACTAATTCCAATTATAAGAAGTTACATACGAAATTTTGAATTTCATGTAATTCTGAATTCAGGAATTCTTCAGTCTTTTAGAGAAGAAAGCTAAGAAATAAAGAAATTGATTGCTTCCCTTTACGAAATGCATAATAAACAAGAGGACCCTGATGGCCCTATATCGCTCCCCTGAGTATGATGGCTCAAGGCTTTATGATATTAACAAAATATCAAAGCCCTACACCTAAATATCTTGGAGAAGATTTTTTAAAGATTTTCTATTTAATCCTGGGTTTATAGAAAATCCTACCATTTAGAGTTAATTTCCAGAGTATGGTTATTCTTTGAAGTATTTTGGTAGAGGGTCAATAAATGATGATTTATACATAATATCAAAGCTCTAGGCTTGATGGTTTAGAAGGATAAAGATTTTCAAAAATATCCTTCCTTATTCCTTTCTAAAATTTTGGATTGCACAGAAAATGGCTTATTTTAAGAATACGGTTTTAATACACACCAAATATTAAAGCTCTATGCCTTATGGTTCAGGAGAAGAATATTTTCGAAGATTTCCTTCTTCATTCAGGGATCACAAATGGGCTAATTTCCAGTGTATGGTAATTCTATGAAGAATTTGATGGAAGGTCAATTGACATTGATACATACAAAATATTAAAGTTCTAGGCCTTATGGTTTGGGAGAAGAAGATTTTCAAAGATATCCTTCTTTAATTCTAGGTAAAATCAGGGATCACACAAAAAAGGGCTATTCTTCAAGATACAGTAATTCTTTGAAGTATCTTGGTAGAGGGTCAATAGATGATGATTTATACCAATGCTCTATGCCTAATGGTTTGGGAGGAGAAGATTTTATAAGTTTTTTCATGGCAATCAAAGTTCTTCATGGATATGAATTCTTTGAAGCATCATTTCTGTGAAGTTTTGTTGAAATGGAGAAGATTTTTTGTAATTGTGAACAGGCAGATGGACAGATGGATGGAATGACGGTTGCCCGACGATAACAGATCACAATAGCTCACCCAGAGCACTTCATGCTCAGGTGAGCTTAAACTCAGGATTGTATGAGAATGGTTTAACAGAAAATGAACTGAGCTTTAATGATTAAATGAATGTTGTTGTTTTTTTTTTATTTGTATGTTTGCCAGTTAAAATTACTACTAGTTATCATGTATTTGAAATAATGTTTTGGCATCATTGATTTTTTCATCTCAACACAATGATTTAGGAATAGGTAGTAGCATACCAATAATTTAATTTACATTATATACAGGAAATTAAAAATCTGGGTAATTCAATTCATTTTCAGTTTTAATTTAACAAACATTTATATAACTGTAAAGTATTTAACATGCTTTTAAAAAAGACATTGCATTAACCCTTTCCAGTTTTACAAAATTTTAGACCAGTCCAATTTGAAAGGAGTTGCAGACAGCTGAATCAAAAGTGGGTGCAATTTGATAAGTAATGAACCTACAGGTTAGAAAATATTGTGGAAAAAGAAGAAATTGCTTGTGACAAGCAATTTCTTCTTTTCTGACAATGTTTTCTCAAGTATAAATTCACAGGGACAAGAAAACAGAAAGTGTTAAATCAAGACATGCAAGTACTTAGGTGAGATAATAAACGATGAGGGTGCTTTCTAGATATGTCATTATCACCAAATACCCTCGCCCCTAGGATAAAGTTCTAAGAAAATCATTACAGAACATAATGTTTTCAAACAAACATGCATTTATTTTTTTATTTATACACTTATCGAGAAGTAACTTTTTTCTATTTATTTGTGATAACTCATTTAAAGATACCTCCTCATTGTGATATTTTAACCCTTGTCAAGCTGAACCCAGAATATTCTGGTTTTGGCAGGAGGTGTAGACTAAGATCAGACTGCACTTATGTGCAGGCTGATCTTATTCTACACCTCCTGCTTGTACTTTTCCTATCAGAGTTGTTTATGAAGATAATTTCTTAAAGAAATATTAATTCTTGAACAACAAGTTATATCAGTGTTTTCAGCCCTTTGATTTGACAGCAGTTCAGTAAGGTAATTTATACAGCATGACAAGGGTGAAGCTTTTAAACCCTGTTTAACACATTACCAGAAGGCCAAATTCTAGAGTGGCCCAGTTGAAAGAAGTTGAAAATGACTATTTAAAGTTTATGAAATTTGGATTTTTTCACTTTTCCAGGTAGAAGCAATTTCTTCATTTAACACAATATTTTTCAAAGCTTTTTCCTTTGGGTGTCTAAAAGTGTCACTGGGTGGGAATGGGTTAACCATTACCAAACAATAAAATTTGGACTCATCCAAATTGACAAGAATGGCTGAAAACAATTTTGACTTGGAAGTTAAAATTCTTTTAGAGTAGAAAACATTCAAGACAATGAAGAAATTGGCTGTGACAACCAATTTCTTCATTTTCTGTAATGTTCATCAGGGGCGTAAACATACAGAGATTGTGTTTGAACGGGTTAAGAAATATACTATTCTAAAACATTGAAACATGAACAAAAAAACAAAATCAATTCTTTTGTCTATAAATTCATCATCACTCAATTATATTTATGATTGTTATTAATTGGTCTTTGAGAGTTATATAGTAAAGAGTTATAATTCGGACCAGTCCGAAATTTTAAAGATTGGTAAAGCTACAAAGTAAAGAATATACATGCAATCGTGAAATTAAATAGATGCAAGTCTTGAAATTGGTAACCCTGGCAACCTTTACATTCTCTTTGTATATTTTGTGATTTATCATCACAAATGTAGTTACAGCTTTCATGCAAATTCCCATTTTGTCCAACTTAATCACTATCAGTTTGTCTCCAATTGTTAAGCAAGTACAAAAGGTAACACAACTGGAGAATGTTTTGTTAATACAAGCAAAGAAAAAAAAATCAACGAAATGTTAAAGTTAAGAAAGACTATTTGCATAGATAGCCTAATGGGTTAAGGTATTGCAATAAGTCAAGACAACATGCAAAATGAAATGAAAGAGAAAGTTCTATTTCTTGAAAACTATCAATGAATTTGAACAGCAACATTTATTGGTTTATGCAATTTGATAGAATTTCCTTGAATACAATAAATGTTTTAATTCTCCTACAAATGAGTTGCTTTAGTTCAGACTAATCCATCCAGTGTAACAAAGACCAAGGCACAAGAACGTAACAGCCATATATTATACAGTGGATTAGCATACTTTGGAGACTCGCAAAGAAAAAAATATAACTACAAGTATATTTGAAGACCATTTATATCCAATGAAAATTCATAAATTCATTGTACATGAAAATACCTTCATTGTCAAACTAACAATACAGTTAAAAGCATTTTGTTGTTGCAGTATAGAAACCAGATGCCTTATATTTTTTATACTCAGATGGAAAATTAAATTTTCTAAAAATGAAAAGAGAGTTTGTTGCCAACTCTGCTTTAACCATTGTCATGATGTATAAAATCTTCTTCAGGATGAATTAAAATCATGGGCTGAAATTATGGATCATTATTTCTTTTGAAAATCAAACAACACTCATTAGAATGAAACAACCAGGTGGTATGGACTAAGATCAAATTGCATTATGAGCATGCTGATCCTTGTGTTTAGCTCCTGCCAAAACAGGAGCATTCCAGTTCAGTATGACAAGAGTTATATCACCACTACATCCAAAGAACCCAAGCCATTAACCTATTCCCACACAGCAAAATGTTAGACTGGTCCAAATTGAAAGGAGTTGCAGACGACAATTTAAAGTTTATGAAATTTTAGATGTTTTCAACATTCTGGATAGAAAACATTGTGTAAAATGAAGAAATTGCTTGTACCAAGGAATTTCTTCATTTTACACAATGATTTCCCAATGTTTATTCCTGGGGGGGGGGGGGGGGGGTTCAAAAGCGTCACTGTGTGGGAATGGGTTAGCTACTTAGTTTCTCAATAAAATGAGTTTTAAGGCCAGTAATAACCTTAATCCACAGAGGCAGTCAAGTTGTTACAGCAGATAAGGAAAAGACATGTTGCATAAATAATAAAACAATTGGCCAATTTCATCATTCATTTCTTAATTATTAATTAACATTATAATTTCTGTGCTCCAAATCAACATAAAAAAATGATAAAGAAACACTAAAACAACTTGCTGACATTTCTAATTGTAAACAATAAGTTAGTAAGAAAGAAAACATTTTTCAAAGGAAATGCAGGTCAAGAGGAAAGCACTTTTGAGTATGTTTTCAAAATTAAGAATGATGTATTTGTACATTACTTTGACCTTGAAATACAATCAAGTCAAATCTCCACAACAAGTGGATTTGTTTTATTGCATAAAAACACCTCTTTAACCCATTCCAACACAACCCCCCCCCCTTATTTTAACTCCATTCAAAAAAAGGCAATTAAAAATATTATGAAACAATCCTCTTGACCTGATCTTAATTTTCTATACTGTTCAGTTACCTGTCCATTCATAAACAAATCTGGAGGAAGCTACAATATAACAACAATACAAAATATATGTGTAAATCTTATCAGTAGTACTAGTTTAGTTCAAAATTCAATTATCAAAAAAAGTAAAAGTAATAAAACTCACAGAGGACCAAGTTTACTCTTGTTTTGTTCTAAAAAATGAATGGCACTACAAAAACTATTCATTCTTTTTATGCCCAGCATGAAATAGTCTAGGGCATTTACAAAACTTTACCAAATTAGAAAAGAGAAGATAAATTTCCTACTGAAAGTGCTTTGCTATTGGTATATAACCCTTTCCTGTACAAATCTAGGATTTTACATGTGATTTTATACTTGAGAAAACAGTGGAAAATGAAGAAATTTCTTGCAACAAGCAATTTCTCCTTTTCTCTCAATATTTTCTACCACATAGGATGGTTTCATTTCAATTCATATCCCCTTTTCATTGTCATCTGCAACCTCTTTCAATTTGGACCAATCTAAAATTTTAAAAAAAAAAACAGGAAAGGGTTAAGAGATAGTAAATCTATTTACAGTAGGAACTTCATGCCAGACTTCTAATGAGTGAGAAGTTTGGTATAGAATTTTGTATCTCAGGATCATCCAAAGTCTGGCAACAAACAGTTCACCCATCACCTCGGACAACAGACTTTTCACTTAGTATAAAAAATAAAAGTTTCATACAACAAATAAAATTGCATTTGACCTCTGTCATGCTGAACCTGGAATATTCCTGCTTTGGCTGAAGGTTTAGACAAAGATCAGCCTGAACATAAGTGCAGTCTGATCTTAGTCTACACCTTTTTGACTCCTTCTACCTAGAGTTGATGAAAAACTTAATTTTCCAAATCATTTTTAACCTTAACCAATGTTTCAAGTACTTTCAGGTCTTGATTTTAATGTAAATTCAGATAAGGATTGTAATCAGCATGACAAGGGTTAAAATGCATCATATCGTGTGAAAAACATTGTAGGAAATGAAGAAACTATTTGTTACAAGGAAATTCTTTATTTCCATAATGTTTTCATACGTTCTTTCTTGCAGGATTGTGTGGTAATATTTTGAAGTAGCCTAAAGATTTGCATAAAATTTTTCAGAAATTATATCATTGCATCTTCAGGCAATATAAGTTTGCCTTTTCACTAGAAAATTCCACTTTGTGAACTAAGATGTCTTCGATTTGCAATCAAAGACTTGATTTTATCCATTACAAGACAAAATTCATAGCAGTTGCAACTGACAATTTTCATTCAGGGAAAAATTTACAAAGTATTTAAATATTTGCCTTTTGTGTAGAAAACATTGCAGAAAATGAAGATAATTGCTTGTAATTGGGGCATTGAAATTGAGATTATGAGGGATTTGGTTAAGACCCAATAAATTTAAGCCATTTTGTTTTAATAATCTCAAAGGGTTTCTCCTTAAATCATTTCTCATACTTTAACCCATTACCAGACGGTAAATGTTTAGACTGGCCTGAATTTTTAGGAGTTGCAGACAACTTTTTAAAGCTTATGAAATTTTGGAGGGTTTACCTTTGGGGTAGAAAACATTGTGAATAATGAAGAAATTAAAATTTCTTTTCTTGGGGCATCTAGAAGTGTCAATGAGTGGGAATGGGTCAAGTTCTTTCCTGGAAACCCAATTTAGGAATTGAAGACCTGAAATCTGATGTAAAGCACCTTTCAGCCAGTGAAACATACTAACCTTCTTCTTTCTTCTCCATTTCTGGAATGTGTTTAGCTTGACAGCTGGCAAGGATGAATGCGAGGATTGAGAGAATCAGAGCGTCGAAAATGAGAACAATTCCCAGGATGTAGGCCCAGCGAATCTGGCACTTGTCCATATTGTAGGCACCAGCATTCTGTCCACATATGCGTCTGAAGTAAGGATCGTCGAATGCATTTGGATAAATTATGCATGCAACAGCCATGAAAAGAGCTGAAAAAAGAAATTAATTGTTTACCTTTCAAACTCTTAGTTGTCGGTATGAATTAGAAACATTCAAGAATTGCAAGGAAAGACAATTCCAGAAAACATTTATCAAGACTATTCAAAGGAAGGATCTTGCCCGGATAGCTGCAAAGAATTATCTTGTCCAGACATTTCCAAGAAAAATCTTGTCTACACAAGTCAATTTCCAATGGTGTTACTCCCACAGGGACTTGTCACAATTGACTTTTCTTTATGCTATATACGTAAATATTGAATATAAAAAAAATCAATTGAGACCATAGACAAGTCCCTGTAGAAACTCCCTCTAATCTAGACCTGTAAGTACCAAAGTAAGAATAATATTGTGGGTGATCTTAGTAACCCAAACCTCATAACTACAGCTTGAAATAAGCTCTAGTTATGAGGCTTTGGTAGAACATGACTTTGTTTGATGTCCAAAAAGTGATATTCTTGAACTCTTAAGCTTAGGGAGAAATTATTTGCACCAAGTTATTTCTCCTTTTTCTCTCGTTTATTTATTCACTTTTCCAATTCCCATCATATCTGGTGTTTATTAACCCTTTCATGTACAAATCAGAGATTTTATGTCACTATGATTTCATACTTGAGAAAACATTGTGGAAAAAGGAAAAATCGATTGTCACAAGCAACTTCTCCTTTTTCAACAATGTTTTCTACCAAGAGTATGGTTTTATTTTGAACTACATCCAATTCTCATTGTCATCTGCGACCCCTTTCTATTTAGACCAGTCTAAAATTTCAAAAACGGGAAAGGTTTAGAAATTTACCTGCGATCAGTTGAAGCCATCCACAGATTCTAAGAACGGTCACTGTTTTTAGAAACATAAACAACAGCATACAGATGATACTCAGAATAAACAGTAAGGCAGCACCTCCCACCAGAAACGCCGACGCCATGAAATAATCATTCAAAATCGTTGTGAAATCGAGAAAGTCTCCTCTACAGCTGATCTCCGACCCTTGGACCCTCTCACAGTACTCATAGAGCCCGAAATACCCCACCCCCGGGCTCTCATCTGTATCGCCGACCCAAAAAGGCTGTATGAAACAGACTACATTTAAAATCGCGTAACACGCGCAGAAAATAAACCAAGCTACTGTCACTGCACGTGAATTACGAATGTAGTTCTTATGATGGATTTTGGTCAACTCCGTGTTGAATTCCACCTCCCGATCCATTTTAGCGGACTCCTTTTCTCAGCCCTGCATGCGAAAGTTGACAATCGACTTTGTTTTGGGTGAGGTACACCTTATTTGCCTCCGTTCAGGTGAGTTGGTCAGGTGGGAATCTATTTTTAGACTGGTTTGACAAGTTTTCTGAAAATGTCTAAATTTAGAAATAATTAATAATTCTAATCATTTCTCAAATATCAAAATGCAGTGGACCTGAAGAGGCCATTTCCAAAGTATCTATACATATTATAATACGGCATTTTAGACTTTCAAATTCTCAGCGTTTTTTTAATCGGGCCTACTACTGACACAACTAAACCGAAAGTAGAACCAGTTTAAACCGAAATTGATTTCAAGGAGCTGATTTCAATTGATTGACTGGTTGCGACGAACGTTAGAACTTAGTCAATATATTATCTCGACATCCCTTCACTCGTAATGATGGTGGTAAATTGGTCAGAATGTTTGTCAGGTCATTAAGATGAAGCCTATGAACACTAATGTAATTTGGAAGGAAAACACGGGAAAAGGGGCCTTAATGACTATTTCTTTGTTTACACTCTAGGGGCCATGAATTTGGCTCAACTCTTATGAACCTTGTCAGAATGTTTGTCAGGTCATTAAAGATGAAACCCACTTACGTGAGAAAATTCCATAGGAAGACACGAGAGAAGGGGTCTTAATGATAATTCCTTCAATTATGGCTATCTTTTTATGAAACTTGGTCAAACATAATTTTCAGGTTATTAAGACGAACCCTCTCGAAACTGCGCATACTGCATGAAAACACGACAAAAGGGATCTAAATGACGATTTCTTTGTTTTCACTCTAGGGGGAACAAATTGCCTCGATCGCGATGAAACTTGGTCAAAATGTTTTTCATGTCCTAATGGTGAATACTGTCGGAAAATGGAGACATTTGAATGCAAAAGGGGACTTTAATGACATCTTGTTTTGTTTACTTTCTTTGGGCTTTATCTTTGTCCCTAGTCTGATTAAACTTTGTGGCGTGTTTGTCAGGTTGTAAGGATGCATGTTGTAAAAGTTGGGCAAAGAAGAGAAAAGGGGGCCTACGTGACAATTTCTTCGTGCACACTCTAGAGGCCATTATTTGCCCACAATCTTGATGAAACTCTTTTAGAATGATTACCAGATGAGCTATTTAGAACCACCATGGCCCTTATGTATACATGTATATAGTGGAAAACACGAAAAAATAAAATTGCTTGTTGTATGCAAAATCTTAATTTCACTGTTTTCAATTAAGAATGTGAATTTCCAACAATTCCACCTGTGTCAAGTAAAGACTTAGTCTGATCAGAGTCTTCGTGGCCACATTAATGAACTGTTTTTAAACTGTTTAGAACTCCTTCGAAAGCATGCTTTTAAACTCCTAGCTTAATTACTGTAACTTCGTTTAATTATCATTATAATCTTCGGCAAAGAAGATTTCTCATCAAAACCATGTTTTTCTAGCTTACAGTACTTTCAGTGCTTTTATTTCTACCTGCTTTAGCACTTAATTTGAAATGTTGTCTGTAATTTCTTTCTGAAATTATCTAGTCTTGTAATAGGTGAAAAAGTCATTAAGAGGAACATTGACACGGTTTTTCTTAGGGTCACCATACACCAACAAGGTCCCTAGAAAGGGGATTCGATATGTTGCCGATTTATATATATATATATATATATATATATATATATATATATATATATATATATATATATTTTTTTTTTTTTTTTTTTTAAGTACCCTTTTCAAAAAGCAGTTTGTGGGCTAGAGCTATAGTAATCGGGAGATTCCATTATCGGAGTGAAACAGTCACTCATACCGAAAAAAGGTTCTTAGAATGCAATTATTGTTTCGCCTAAACGTACAGTGGCGGATTTCGGGGGGATTCGTTTAAATGGAGTAGGTTTGTTTTTTTTTTTTTGTTTTTTTTTACAATGAAGGCTTTTCGTTGACTGCAGAATAGCGATTATTAGAGCTTTCAGTTTAAAGTATTTTATGGATTTCTATCAAATAAATGATATGTTCCAAATAAACTGCCCTCTAAAATCCCCAATGGCAAAGCGAATCATACCACTTTATTCTCATTTTCCTCGACATTTACTGGTTCTTTTACAATATAGAATGTTTTATTATAGTTTATTTATTTTGAACAAACCGTCGGTAGAAGACGGGTCCGAGCCATTCCTTTCCACATGCTACTGTACAATTCATGTTTTGAACTGGTATATGACGAAGACAGTCTTTTTCGCCCTCGGTGCTTAGATTGTTAAATAGCCTTCTGTTTCATGAGCCATTTCACACGAGAGTAACGAAGCTAGTGCACATTTCTTTTTCGATGAGTGTTGGAACGATAATAACAGAATTCGATCAAATTTCACAGGAATGATCCTTTAGTGACCCATATCAGATCCATTAAAATAATCGTTTGGTTTAAGAACTACACTTTTATGGACAGGGTTAATATCTGGTGGTAAATAGTGATAATTTAGAGCAAAAGTTCTCCGAAACTTGGGGATGTATGGTTTTCGACCATATTCAACAGGATTGGTCTTTTGGTTATCCTTAATCAGAAATAGAACAGATTATAATGACTTCTAAGTAGCTAGATAGACAACTTTTTAAGATTGTTCTATAACCAGGTTGCAGGAAAAAATGATAAAACGCTTCCGTGAATTTCTCTTAATACTTCATAGTTATGACAAGCAGAACATTTAGTATAAAAGTCCTTAATTAGCTGCTCCCTATTACTTGAATAAATCAGTGTGTTTTTGTGGCTTGGCAAATTTCGGGATCCTTCTTTTTATGTAGAAAATAAAAGAAGAAAGAACTGGTGCGAAAAAATCAGGTTTAACTGTGAATTACCACACAATCCCACATGTTAAGACCCCTCAAGAAATATCTAAGGAAAACAGTGCGGAAAACCCGGATTGGAGGAAAGGGATATTTGAAATTCTATCGCGTTGAATTTAATATCTTGAATCTTTTCATCTAGTAATTGGTAATTGACGGATCCCTGGCCCCGCCCACTGACTCTGCTGGCCCCGCCCACTGAATCCGACATATAAACAGCGAAGTTAATTATCTCAAATTTTATAGCCAGGACCGTGTAACAAAAATGTAAAATTACTAGTTAGTGACTTAAACGTCAGTTTGCATTTCTTTTGACTAACTACCGCACTTTCTCCCAGTGCACAACAGAAGAATAATCCAAAGAGTCAAATAGAACTAATACGGAAATATTACAAATTACTTAACCCATTCCCAAACAATTACCCCTTGATAAAAAAAGAGCTTCGGAGAACAATGCAGAAAATATAGAATTCGTTAATTATAAGCAATTTCTTCATTTTTCAAAATGTTTCATACCTCAAAAGACACGAAAAAATAACAATTCATTCCTTTAAATATTGTCGTCTGCAACACTTTTGAATTTGGATCAGTCTAAACTTGTGTCGTCTAGTAATGGGTTAAAGTCAAAACCCGTGACATTAATTATTTTCCTTTGTCCATACAGTTTAACTTCAACTACATATCGTCGATGTTATAACAAACCTTCAGTAACCCCTGACATCTAGGTTAAGCTGTAGTTACTATGTTTTAGTCGCCAAATGTAATTATGTGAATAAACTGGCGCGGTTTTTGTGTCCGGAAATTTCGACTTTGAGTTGGGACTGAAATCGATAACTAATCGATCACGGTGACGTAACTGAAGGAAATGTGCAGTGTTTTGTTCACAAACCAAATTACATCCAATATTGGCTCTCACAGTCTACACAATTGTGTAAGTTGTCAGATCTAGATAAGATCCCCTAACTTCCCTGATTACTCTTATATAGTATTGTATAATTAATAAATCAATATTAACCCATTACCATTTTTCTAATATTTAGACTGGTCCAATTTGAAGGAAGTTTCAAACGATAATAAAAAGGTGGTGCAATTTGAAAAGTAATCAACCCACAGGCTAGAAAAAATTCGGGAAAAGAAGAAATTGCTTGTTACAAATCTGAAGGACATATTCACAGTGATTGAACATGAAAGGGCTAATTTGGAAAAATAATTAAGCTTATTTATGCTTGGGTATAGAAAAAATATATATTCAAACGTGACGGTTACAAACACCGTTTCCCTTTACCACAATGCTTTCTTTGAACAACTGACCCATTAAAAGTGAATATGTAGGTAGTAAAAACTGGTATCTGCCTGTGTTAACTGTGACATAATTATATGTCAAGTTGATAAAATTTGTTGGTTTGGCGACTTAAAACATCGTAGTACAGTTAAAAAAAAAGTGACCTTTTCCAGTTACACGTTACTGAACTCCAATTTTGCAACAAAAAAAAAAACGCCGACCACTATCTGCATCTTAGTTTCTGTTGGTTAGAGTCAATAGGCGAGGCCAGCGACCCGTCACTGAATTGCTGAGCAGGGACTTAGCATCCTCGGGGGCCTATGAGTTGAATTAACCCATTACCCAGACGGCAGAGTCTTAGACTGGTCCGAATTGAAAGGAGTTGTAGATGGCAATTTAAGATTAATGAAATATTGTTTTCAGCTTTCTGGGTAGAAAACGTTGTGGAAAATGAAAATATTAATCGCAAATGATAGGTAACAAAAGCAGCATAATGGTTGATTTGCGTCCAGGCTAAACGTCGTAACTACATCTTGAATAAGCGGTATACAGTTAGGCAGTTTAAGTCGTAAAAGCAACAACATGATTCACATGAATGTCATTGGATGTCGAATTTCAAGAAAAGGATAAAGTTATGAAGCTGATCATGGAAGTGCAATTGATTTAACTGGGATCGGGTATAAAGGGATATCACACAAGATGTCGTATATTGGAACACATTTAAGGTCACATGATGTGTATTGCGTAGGTAATCCCTTTACCACTCTACTAAGAGTAAACCGACTCGATGCAAATAAAATTGTATAGAGTTCCTAGATACTTATATGGTGAAAAAATAGGACCGCACTTTAGAAAAGTCAAATGAAATGAATTCAATACTTTTGCAGTAAAGTGCTTACAAAAAGGCTATATAGATCATACATGATAGATCGTGAGACGGATTCATAACTATTTAAAAGGGTATCATTAAATTCATGGAAACCCCATCGAATGAATCAATATAAATTAGAAGATTTATTTCATTTAGAATAAAATGTTTGCAATAATGTATTCATAAATTGACCGCTAATATAAAATTAGCATTTGATTTAGCAGAAGCTATATCGATTGTCTAGTCCGGGCAAAGGGTTAACCCCTGTTATGACATGAATTTGATAACGCTGTTCTATTTTTAATATGACGTCAATTCTATTCTAGAATAATCCAATCAGAACTATTTATAGCGATCACGTGGTCTCGGCACGTATAAATACCGGAGACTGACACGGCGCAGTAACGAATAACAACACGACACTACAAGCGAGACGTTACACATAAGGTATGTTTGATCATAATGATATATTATTGTTTCATTAATTCGGATGTTTTTTAAAACCCTAATCAATACAAATTTTATTTATTTTTGTGTTCGTTAATCATAATTCTTTAGAAATATGAATTTTGTGTCACATTTTCGCGATCTCCTTTGTTTCCTGTACGACTTTGGTGTCGACCAGTTTATTGAGCCCGGTTTATTGTCCTAAAATTTTGGCTGTTATCTCTCCTCTCTTCGCTAAGTTAGTACCAAGTTTGTGAATTACTCTACTTGACACGATAAAGCTCATTAAGGCTTGTTGACTTCTTATAAGGACAAAATTAATTTAATCGGAAATGTACCAACAAAATGGCGACGCAATATTAAAATGCGCAATAATGATTAGGATCTATTAACATGTAAGCGCATGCGTACGAAGACTAATTACGCATACATCTACTACGTTTGAGTAAAATTCCAACGATAATTTCATCGTAGTGCATCATTTCAGTTAAGACAGTGTGATATTTTGCAATTTCAGAGCAAAATGCAGATATTTGTGAAAACACTCACTGGTAAAACCATTACCTTAGAAGTTGAAGCCTCGGATTCTATTGAGAATGTGAAGGCCAAGATCCAGGACAAGGAAGGGATTCCACCAGACCAACAGAGATTGATCTTTGCTGGCAAACAGCTTGAGGATGGAAGAACACTATCTGACTACAACATTCAGAAGGAATCAACTCTCCATCTTGTATTGAGATTAAGAGGAGGTAGGTTGAGAAAGTTTTTAATCAAGTTTTAATTCTCAACATTGCAAGATATTTCAATTGATATACTTAAATGTTGTGATATAAACCTTTGGATATTAAACAGGGTGTAAATAAGATTTTTATTGTTACTTGATTGCATGTAGTCAAGTGATACACATAACATGAGATTTTATTCTTCTTCCATCAGTGCTTTTGATTCTTTGATAAGAAAATTGTGATAAGAAAATTGTATCTTAAAATATATAGAGAAGGGAATAATATTAAGCTTAATGAAAAGATGCTTCATTTGATGAAAAAACAGTTCATAAAACCCAAGACATCCATATTTTTTTTCTCAAAAAAAGGGTTCAGGATTGAACATTGTTTGGTATCATGAATGAACCAAAAAAAGAAATTATCTGTCTTTAAAGGACAGCGAAGCCCTTGAAAATTTGTAAAAATTTGATAAACTACCAGTTTCTATAAGCAGTTCATTGGAATATCCCGCTTCATACCCATGTATGCCGATTCTGTGCTTAAGTGGCTGCACATATTCTTTCAGAGACTTGTCTCTCACCAATGGGTGGATAATCATAGATTTAAGTGGGATACTAGATTGACGCTAGGAAAGGATGAAGTGGTAGTACTGGTGTAAGCGGCTTTAAACCCCATTCAATCAATCAAGAATGTCTGTAGCCATGCTGAGATTTGAAACTGTCAGCAGGATATAAAAAATATGACTTAATTAGGCATTTTTATTCATCAGGAAAATGGCAAGGTTTATTTCACTTTCCTTTAAGAGAGCCAATATTTGTGATAAATAGGGTCTTTTGATATATAGACTGATAGCCGTAATCTAAGAAGCCTGTACTGTGTCATGCCCACAAAACCAAATCAATAAAACCTGCCAACCAATGAGTACAATTTATAAATCAGATTTGCTGTCATTTGCAACTGTTATTAAAGGGGACAACAAGTTAGTTTCGTGTCGGACTTAATGACATAATTGACTGGATGATGCAAGTGATTACTTGAGTGTTTTTATGAGCTCGGCTGTTTTCTGAGAGAACCCAAGGTATTGTAATCACCTTGGCTTTGTTCGTGTTGACGTTTCAAAATTTAACCTTGGCCATATCTCTTGTTAATGAAGATATCCTCATGAAACTTTGCAAGTGTGTTGATCATCACGAGAGCTATCTAGTCTATCAAGGGGGACAACTCTAAAAACATTTTGTAAGAGTTGTGTCCCTTTTTCGACTTCGAATTTTTGCATTATCCAGCACCTGCAGCTGAGCGTTGGCACCAGTGGGCGGTGCTCTTGTTGCACATTAAGGGAAAATGAAATTATATACTAAAAGCAATATTCTTTCCCAAATGGTTCTGGATCACTTAATGATTTGTATTGCAATTGAAAATACAGTAGGTAAGAGCAAATAGAATAGATGGAATTGAAAAGAAAATGAATCCTTTTTGCTCCAGTCTTAAATTATTTTCTTGGCCATGTGCTTTCAATCTAGTTGCTTACATTAATAAAACTTTTGATTTGTTTTTAAGTTTTATTCATTGCTCTGACCATTTGTTTATATGTTGTTTTCAGGAATGCAAATTTTCGTAAAAACCCTCACTGGCAAAACTATAACATTGGAAGTTGAGGCCTCAGACTCAATTGAGAATGTCAAAGCCAAGATCCAAGACAAGGAAGGCATTCCTCCAGACCAACAGAGGTTGATCTTTGCTGGCAAACAGTTGGAAGATGGAAGAACACTATCTGACTACAACATTCAGAAAGAATCAACCTTGCATCTTGTCCTGCGATTAAGAGGAGGTGGGTTGATTATATCTCGGTTAAACAATTTTCAAGATGACAAGCTTTAAGACTGGTCCAAATTGAAAGTAGTGGCCAACATTGTAGATTTACGTTGAAATATCGAGATTCTATTATTGCTCTGCTGAGATGCATCTTATCTTCAATTAGCCCACTATGTCTTAGTGATGGCTATTCAGGTGAGCAATGGAGGACCATCATGGTTGTTTTGTTCTGTTTTTGACACTGCTGAATGTATATTGTTTCGCAGTAGATAGGTATAAAGAAATTGGAGGGGCTGTAACATACAAGGTTTAAGAGAACAGGATATCAAAACTGAAAATTAAGACTGATTGAATTCAGAAGTTGAAATATCAAAGCTTTGACCTTTAATATTTTGTGATATATTTGCAGGTATGCAGATTTTCGTCAAAACTCTCACTGGAAAAACCATAACACTTGAAGTAGAGGCCTCAGACTCCATTGAGAATGTCAAAGCCAAAATCCAAGATAAAGAGGGTATCCCACCAGACCAACAGAGATTGATCTTTGCTGGTAAACAACTGGAAGATGGGAGAACTCTTTCAGACTACAACATTCAGAAGGAGTCTACACTTCATCTTGTATTGAGATTGAGAGGTGGTATGCAGATCTTTGTTAAGACCTTAACTGGAAAAACCATCACTCTAGAAGTTGAGGCCTCCGACTCAATTGAAAATGTCAAAGCTAAAATCCAAGACAAAGAGGGTATCCCACCTGACCAACAGAGGCTCATTTTTGCTGGAAAACAGCTTGAAGATGGAAGGACCCTTTCAGACTACAATATCCAAAAAGAGTCTACTCTCCATTTGGTTCTTCGATTGAGGGGTGGCATGCAGATCTTTGTCAAGACCCTAACAGGAAAGACCATCACTCTTGAAGTTGAAGCCTCAGACTCAATTGAAAATGTCAAAGCTAAAATACAAGACAAAGAGGGTATTCCACCAGACCAACAGAGGCTTATCTTTGCTGGTAAACAACTAGAAGATGGTCGTACATTATCAGACTATAACATCCAGAAAGAATCTACTTTACATTTGGTGTTGAGATTGAGAGGAGGTATGCAAATTTTTGTGAAGACCCTCACAGGCAAGACAATCACTCTTGAAGTTGAAGCCTCAGACTCAATTGAAAATGTTAAAGCAAAGATTCAAGACAAAGAGGGGATTCCCCCAGACCAACAGCGATTGATTTTTGCTGGAAAGCAATTGGAAGATGGTCGTACATTATCTGACTACAACATCCAGAAGGAGTCTACACTCCATTTAGTACTTCGTCTCAGAGGTGGTATGCAGATTTTTGTGAAGACCCTCACAGGCAAGACTATCACTCTTGAAGTTGAGGCCTCTGATTCCATTGAAAATGTAAAGGCCAAGATCCAGGATAAAGAGGGCATCCCCCCAGACCAACAAAGATTGATTTTTGCTGGTAAACAGTTGGAAGATGGTCGTACATTATCCGACTACAATATACAGAAAGAATCAACCCTACATCTTGTCCTACGATTAAGAGGAGGAATGCAAATTTTTGTCAAGACCTTAACTGGTAAGACCATCACATTGGAAGTTGAAGCCTCCGACTCCATTGAGAATGTCAAAGCTAAGATCCAGGATAAGGAAGGCATTCCCCCAGACCAACAAAGATTGATCTTTGCTGGTAAACAGTTGGAAGATGGTCGTACATTGTCAGATTACAATATCCAGAAGGAGTCCACACTCCATTTGGTTTTGAGGTTGAGAGGTGGTCATTAAATCAACAAAGTAATAGACAATTAAAAAGTTTTTAGAAAATGGAACTTTTATTAAACATTCATCTGGCTATATGTGATTTTTGAACACGGCAAGTGCAATATAAACTGTATAAATGGATAAAGAAAAAGTAATTCCTTTAAGTTAAAAATCAAAGGACCAAACCAATTTTTCTTGATATTTTGAAAATAAGACTGGACATATTGAAGCTCCAAATCATTGGTAATTGAACCTTTAGTACTGAAGAATCTTTAATCATTAATGTAGAGCATTTAATTTGTGAACTGAAATTGCAAGAACAGAAATAAAACATAAGCAATTTTCTATTCTGATAATCAATGCCACTGACTGGTGAATAAAAGTAATTTTAGTTGTAGTTCTGACTCTCCTTAATTTTAGTCCTTTTCCACAAGAAAAAGTACAGGTTGATCAAAATTTGATATTTTTGTATTAGCAAAAGTTTGATAAGAATCAACCTATTTTTCTAGATTTTTTACATTCCTCAATAAAAAAGTATCAGATTACTTTGTGGTAAATGAATTTGCCTGTAACAAGCAATTTATTTGTTATCCACAATGATTTTATTTACTCATGAGGCAAAGATTTTGAGAATGCATCAACTTATTTCTAAAAGTGTTACTTGCAACTTCTTTGAATTTAGCCTAGTCTCAAATTTTGTCTGGTTACTGTCAAAGATGTAGAAAACTATGGAAAAAGATATTTCCTTGTTGTAGCAGTCTTTACCCATTCCCACACAATAACGCTTTTTGAACCCCTCAAGAAAAGATATGGGGAAAATATTGTAACGATTCCAGGGGAGGTAATTTGCAGTGGTTATGCAAATTAGGGTACCCTCTGAAAGTTAAGTGACTATTTGGAGTTATATATAGACAAGGTCGACCCATTTAGGGTTGAGGATCCTTTTCTCTGAATGGATAGGCTTTGTCTACGAGCTCGGAACGTTACATTGGTGGCAGCGGTGGGATAATGACAACTGCCAGACCGGAGTTGCCTTGCCCACGGATCTCCCAGACCAAGACTCGGGACGAGTCTTCTCGGAGGGGAGAGTAGTGTAACGATTCCAGGGGAGGTAATTTGCAGTGGTTATGCAAATTAGGGTACCCTCTGAAAGTTAAGTGACTATTTGGAGTTATATATAGACAAGGTCGACCCATTTAGGGTTGAGGATCCTTTTCTCTGAATGGATAGGCTTTGTCTACGAGCTCGGAACGTTACAATATTGTGGAAAATGAAGATATTGCTTGTGTTTTCTACCAAGAAAGTTGAAAAATCTAAAATTTCATAAACCTTGAATTGTCATCTGCAACTCCTTTCAAATTTGACTATGCTTAAGATCTTTTCGTGTGGGTGCAAAAAATTGTGCTTTAACTGATCCCCATTTGTATAACCTTTTAATCCCTAGCCGACATGGATATAAGTTGGGAATTGACTGCCTGGCATCCATGTGTGCTTGTCCTAGCATTTATGGCTGGGTTTATTAGCTCACCTGAGCACAAAATATATAATATTTTTTTTGTAAATCAAGTTCTATTAGTGCTTTCAGCCCTTTGATTTGACAGCAATTCAGAAAAGTAATTTATACAGCATGAATAGGGTTAATTGTGAAAAACTCTGGTTGCCGCAGCATTTGGAAATGGAAAATCTTTTTAAATCTTCTCAAAAAACCAGTAGGCAAATCAAGCTGAAACTTTGCAAGGATGTTCCTTGGGTGAAGCTCCAGAAAATTTGTTTAAAGAATTTCATTCAGTGAGAAATCTGGTTGTACGCATTCTGAAATGGGAAATTTTAGTAATCTTTGAAATCTGTTTATTTCACCTGAGCACGAAGTGCTCATGGTGAGGTATTTTGATTGTGCGTTGTCAGTCGTGTGTCAACAATCTTAAAATGACGTCACCTCCCAAACCTCTGTGGATTTCAACCAAATTTGGCAGAAATGTTCCTTGGGTGGTGCCTTTTGAAAATTTCTAAAAAAATTGAAATCTGTTAAAAACTTTGGTTGCCATGGCAACAAAACTGAAATTTTAATAAAAACTTTAAAAATTATCTCCTCCTGACCCAGAAGACGTAGAGCCTTCATATTTGGCATGAAGCATTAGTACAATGACCTCTTTTTGACTTGCTTAAATCATCATCCCCGGTTCCCAGGGGTGGAGCCCCAGGGGGATGGGGCTTATTTCTAGATGATGATTTTTTAGCTCACCTGAGCACAAAGTGCTGTTGGGGAGCTATTGTGATCGGTTGTCGTCCGTCCGTCCGTTCACAATTACAAAAAAATCCTCTCCTAAACTAACCATGGAATTCCAATAAAACTTCACAGAAATGATCCTTAGGTCATGCTCTTCCAAAATACTTCAAAGATTTAAAATCCATAAAGAACTGGTTGCCATGGCAGCAGAGTGAGAAAACTTAAAAAAAAATCTCCTCCTAAGCCATAAGGCCTACAGCTTTGATATTTGGTACAAAACATCATCTATTGATCCTCTACCAAAATACTTCATAGAATTACTGTTTTCTGAAAATTGTCCCTTTTCTGTGCAATCCCTAATTTTACAAAGAAAAAAGGAAAAATCTTCTTTTCCCTAACCATAAGGCCTAGATGTAATATTTGGTACAAATCATCATCTATTGACCATCTACCAAAATACTTCATAGAATTACTGTATTCTGAAAATTGTCCCCTTTTATGTGATCCCTAATTTTATATTGGGAAAAATAGGAATGAAAACTTCTCCCAATCCAAAAGGCCTAGAGCTTTGATATTTGGTGTAAATCATCATGTATGGACCTTCTACCAAAATACTTCGAAGAATTTCTGTACTCTGAAAATTGGCCCCTTTTTTGTGATCCCTAGTTTTACATAGATATAAAGAAGGAAATCTTTAAAAATCTTCTTCTCCCAAACCATAGGCCAAGGGCTTTATTATTTTGTGTTACTAGAGCTGTCGCCCTCAAGGGCTGACGAGAATACCCCCCACACCGCTAAAAAGGCTTTTCTATGAAGGAGTGGAATTTGAAGCTGTTTAATCACATGCATGTCATGGTGGATGAACATTGCCAACCCTCCACCTCTTTCTGATTTTGTGTTTGTTGCTAGAGTTGACTGATAAGGAAAGGTTGGTCAATATGAGCCTATGTTAAAGAGAACTGTGTGAGGAGATGATGACACAAAATTATATCCACGAAAAGTCAATATGAGCCTATGTTAAATTTTTGACCCCCGGGGGGACTGGGTCCTCGGGAAATAAACCGTTCGATATTTTGTAAAGGTCAACAAGATGATGTTACTTACCAAATTTGGTAACTCCCCTTATGGTTACTGAGTTTTGCAATTTAAATTTTGACTACTCCCCCCCCCCCCCCCAATTAAAAAGTTCAAAATGGCATAACTCTGAAACTAACAACTGGATCAAGATGAAAATTGCAGGTGCACAACTTCATATGATAGGAAACAACCAGATAAAATTTCAGCAAAATTGGTCAAAAAATGTGGGAGGAGAAGAGGACACAAAATTATGTCCACAGACGGACAACCTGATTCCAGTATACCCCCCATAACTTCGTTGTGGGGGGGTATAATAATACCTATTGATCCTGTACTAAAATACATCATAGAATAACTGTATTCTTGAAAAAATATGCCCTTTTTTCTGTGCAATTCCAGGAAGGAATAAAGAAGGATATCATAGAAAATGTTCTCCTTCTTAACAGTTTGGCCTAGAGCTTTGATATTGGTGTGTATTAATGCCTATTGACCCTCTTCTTAAGTACTTCAAAGAATTACTGTATTCTTGAAATTAGCTCAATATGGTTGGATCTTCACTATACCTAGGATTAAAGGAGAAAATCTTTAAAAAATCTTCTTTTCCAAATGATTTGGTGTAGGGCTTTGATATTTTGTAGATTATATCATAAAGCCTTGAGCCATCATGCTCAGGGGAGCAATATAGGACCACCATTATCCTCTTGTATCCACTGTCCAGCACCCAAAAGCAAGGCGGAGGCACCCATAGGTGCTCTTGTTTATTTGGCTGCAGCTGTGTCTTTTTCATTTAAAAAGAACTGTTATTTGCAGATACCTCAGGTGGGCCATTTAGGACAAACATGGTCATCTTGTAAATAATTTTACACTGTTGTCACTGAAGAACTTATGTGCTATTTGAAACAATTTTTAGTTGTACTGACCCAAGGCCAGAAGAGCTATAGGGATTGTGTGTTTCCCGTCTGTCAAGTCATCAGTTCATCTGTTTTCCTTGTTAACACTTGATTCCATTTTTCATTGGATTTTCTGGAAACTTTAATAGAACAATTGAACAATCATAAGGATAGAACTTTCCTTTTGTATCTGGGTCTGTTCTATCAAGAAACATGAGAGAAGGGGTCTCGTAAAAATTTAATAAAATAAAACTCTTTTAAAAAATGCTTGCTGACACTCTGGAGGCTGCAGCTTTGTTAGATTCTCTTCAATCTTACACAGAATGATTTTACCATCAACAGTTTTCATTAGACTCTCTTCAAACCATCACAGATCGATTATACTTTGTTTTGTTTAAACATTTTTCAGTCATATTGCAGCGGGTGGAGCACCTAACGATCGAATCCTAGAATATCTCGCACTAGTACCAGCATTACATCCTTTCCTAGCCTCCAGCTTCAATCCCACTTAGGTTTATGATTAAACACCCGTTTGTGAGAGACATGGGAAAAGGGATTGTACAAAAATGTCATAAAATTTGTATTAACACAACTCCACATTTTTCAACGGATTCTTTCAAACATTCACAGAAAGTCTCTACAACCACAGTTTTCATCGGATTCTTTCAAACATTCACAGAAAGTTTGTACCATCATTAGTATCGTTCCTGACTAAATTGGGTCTGATCTATCAAGTATTGCAGGAAAAGGGGTTGTATGGAAATTTAATTACAAAATCCTCAACAACACAAGTTTACAGATTGATTGTACCATCATTACAATGGTTGATATTGATAGATGATCTGAACCGTCAAGTATCACAATCATGAAAAGGGATCTTTTAAATATTCTTGATAATACAATGATGTCCCCAGATTTCATAGGATTCTTTTCAAACTATCACAGAATGATTGTACCACCAAAAAGAAATTGGGAAAAATCCATCAAGTGAGTAACAAGAGGGCCAAAATAGCCCTAAATCGCTCACCTGAATGATTTCTCTATCTGACGAGGTCAGCCCTCCAATACCTACACTGTTATATGAATCAAAAATTCATGAATGAGAATTGAAAAGGGTCACCAAAAAACCAACCCTGCTGAGTTTAGTCCAAATTGTCCCAGTGCTTTAGGAAAGAATTTTTAAACAATTATTCCATGACTTCCCCAAGTCTGATAATTCAAGCTTTGCCAAGCCCATATTTTTTGCAAATCAAAATTTGACAAGTCTGGATTAGGATTGACCAAGGAACATTCCTGCCAAGTTTAGTCCAAATCAGCCCAATGGTATGGAAGACGACTTTTAAAGATTTATTTTATGATTTTTCTTGGGTCTTGTAAGCTTGGTCCTGCCCCCCCCTTTTTGCAAATATAAATAATTGAAAAGGGTCACAAAGGGAACATTCTTGCAAAGTTTGGATGGAATTGTGTTAAGGAGAAAATGTAAAATTATTTCTCTTAACCCATTCCCACAAATTGACGCTTTTAAACGCCCCTCAAAATGAAAGCTTTGGAAAACTTTGTCGAGAATGAAGAAATTGCTTGTTACAAGCAATTTCTTCATTATCCACAATGTTTTCTACACAAATAGACAAAGAATTAGAAGATTTCATTAACTTGAAATTGTTTTCTGCGACTTCTTTGAATTTGGACTGGTCTATAATTTCATGGTGTGGGAATGGGTTAAGTCTGATAAGCCCTATCTGCCAAGCTCCCAATTTTTTTTTATTTTTTTAAATAGACTAGTTCTGGTCGTCTGTCTATCCACAATAAATCTCCATGATGTCTAATAGTGCTTATTATGAAACCTCAAGCGGTTTTGAAATGTTCCCTGTTACCCTTGTCATGATGCATGACAAACGTTTTCAAAATGACTAAGATAGAAAGGTTCAAACCAAAGGAATCACTAGTTATTGGTCAACATATATTTACTGAAAACTGGTTCTATTAACAACTCTTAACTTGAAAATGATAAATAGGTGGTGTAGACTAAGATCAGTCTGCACATAATTATGTGCAAGCTGAACTTTGTCTATACCTCCTGTTAAAATAGGAATATAAAGAGCTAGGCATGGCAAGAGTTATAGAGCAATTTTTTATGCCCCCGCATCTATTCATTCGGGGGCATATTGTTTTACCGGTGTCCGTCTGTCTGTCTGCCTGTCTGTCCGCCTGTCTGTCTGCAAAACTTAACCTGCCAACTAAACATTTTCCTATAACTTCAACCCTGATTAAGTTACAATGCTAATATTTGGTATGTTGATAGGTCTCAACAAGGCGCAACTGGGGAAGGTCATTTAATCAAGGTCAAGGTCAAAATTTTGACCCTTTTCCCTAAAACAAAGAAAAAAAAAACAATAAAAATCACACATTTCTAAAGAATTCCTGTTTTGGGGGCATGGTGTTTCACAAACACATCTTGTTGTGTGTGCATCTTCAATAGTTGTCACTATAACTTTCCATATTGAATCAATGGTGTACAGATGTGCATTAGACAATTATTATTTGGATCCTTCAGGCAGTTTTGTACTTGAATTCCCTAGAATAGCAAAATAGATTAGAATTACAATATTTCTGGGCATACTACAGATCACTAAGAAATGATTTAAATTGCATGTAATGAATCTAAATGTTTTCTTACTGTGAATTTGATTTTTAGCTCCACTGGCTGAAAGCTAGCTAGCTATTGTCATGGCGTCGTGTCCATTGTCTGTCCGTAAACTATTACTAAAAAATCTTTTCCTCAGAAAGAACTGAACAGAATTCAACCAAATTTTACAGAAATGATCCATGAGTGACCCTTTATCAGATTACTTCTAAGAATTTTGAAAAACAAGGCTTTAATGGGCGGGGCTAATTTTCCATATATGGTGAAACGTTTAAAAATCTTTTTCCTCAGAAACAAATTTGTGGATTTCACCCACATTTTACAGAAATTATCCTTGGGTGACCCTTTATCAGATTCCTTCAAAGAAAAACCTGGCTTTGATGGACATGGCTAATTTCATATATGGAGAAATCTTTAACAAGAGGCCCATGAGGGCCTGAGACGCTCTACTGGTTATCAAGTTTTCTGTTAAAGAAATCTGATATTTCAGGAAGTTAATTGCTCAAAGGAGAATGCATAAAGAAAAAAAAGGGGCTTTATCCCCATTATCATTTTAAGCAACAATCCTCAAGGCCCCTTTTCCCATGTTTCATGACTGATCCACACCATTTCCAAAAGAAAGTTACCTTATGACCCTACAATCATTCTGTGAATATTTCATCAGAATCTGACAATAATTGTGGACTTTATCACATAAACAGGATTGTTTTGAATGAAAATCAATAAGGCCCCTTTTCCTGTGTTTTCTGATGGATCAATTTCATTCCAAAAGGAAATTTCCTTACAACCCGACAATTATCCTGTGAAATTTAAAAGACAATTTGATAATGATTGTGATCTTCATCACATACACAAGAATGTTTTGAATGATAATCTGTAAGGCCCCTTTTCCGGTGTTTCGAATGCCACAATTATTCCATGCATCTTTGAAGAGAATCCAATAAAACTTTTGACTTTATTGTGTTAACAAAGATATTAAATTCAAGTTCTCATAAGGCCCCTTTTCCCGTGATATTTTACTGTTGGTTTTATCATTCTGTGAAAGTTAAAAGTGAATCCGATGAAATATTGGGAATTCATTATGTTTACTAGAATATTTAAAAAAAAAATCATATGTCCCCTTTTTACATGATACTTGATGGATTGTACCCAGTTCTGAAAAGAACCATCTAAGTATTTGTACAATCATTCTGTGAAATTTTGAAGTGAATCCAGTGAAATCAAGGGATTGTTATGACCTTCCAATCATTCTGTGAAAGTTTCAACAAAATCTGATCAAAGCTGTGGGCTTCATTGTGTTAACAGGGTTTTATTGATTGAATTTCCATATAGCCCCTTTTCCCATGTTACTTGATGGATCTGAACCAATTCCAAAGGGAACTCTTCTAACAAAAGTATAATTATTCTGTTTGAGTATAAAGACAACCCCATCTCATCTGTGGACTTACAAGCATTAGTTAAGATTTTTTTAATTGAATTTTCCTAAGGCCCCTTTTCTTATGTTTCTCAATGGATCAGACCCAATTTGAAAGGAACAATCCTTATGATGGTACAATCATTATGTGAAAGTTTGAAGTCAATCAGGTGAAATCTAGGGCCATTATGTGTTAACTAAGATTTTTTATTAAATTTTCATAGGGCCCCTTTTCCCATGAAACTTGATGGATCAAACCTAGTTCCAAAAAGGAACAATCCATTTAATGTAATAATCATTCTCGGAATGTTTGAAGAGAATTTGTTGAAAACTATGGACTCTATTGTGTTTACGAGGACTTTTTCAAACCAGTTTTTATTGGGCCCCTTTTTCCCGTGGTCCTTGACTGATCATACAAAATTTTGAAAGGAATAATTCTTATGATGGTACTATCATTCTGTGGAAGTTTGAAGTCAATTAGATGAAAACTGTGGACTCTAGAGTGTTAACAAAGATCTTTGAATTAAATTTAAATAAGGCCCCTTTTCCTGTGATTCTAGACAAATCATACCCATTTTCGAAAGGAACGATCCTTATGATGGTACAATCGTTCTGAGAAATTTTGAAGAGAATCTGATGAGAACTGTGAACTCTATCGCGTAAACGAGGATTTTTTAATTAAATTTTCCTAAGGCCCCTTTTCCTGTGTTTCTTGACGGATCATACCCATTTTTGAAAGAAACGATCCATATGATGGTTCAATCATGCATTGAAAGTTTGAAGAGAATCCGATAAAAACTGTGGACTTTATCTTGTAAACGAGGATTTTTAATGGAGTTTTAATTGAATTTTCATAAGGCCCCTTTTCCCATGTTTCTTGACGAATCATACCCAATTTCAAAAGGAACGATCCTTATGATGGTTCAATCATTCTGTGAAAGTTTGTAGAGAATCTGATGAGAACTGTGAACTCTATCACGTAAACAAGGATTTTTTAATTAAATTTTCATAAGGCCTCCATTGTATCTTGAAAGATCATACCCATTTTTGAAAGGAACGATCCTTATGATGTTACAATCAATCTGAGAAAGTTTGAAGAGAATCTGATGAAATCTGTGGACTTTATCGCGAAAACGAGGATTTTTAATTGAAATTTAAATTAAATTTTCATAAGGCCCCTTTTCCGGTGTTTCTTGACTGACCATACCCATTTTCAAAAGGAAGGATCCTTATGATGGTACAATCATTCTGTGATAGTTTGAAGAGAATCCAATGAAAACTGTGGACGTTATCATGTAAATGAGGATTTTTTTAATTAAATTTTCATAAGGCCCCTTTTCCAGTGTTTTTAGACGGATCATACCCTTTTTCAAAAGGAATGATCCTTAAGTGGTACAATCATTCTGAGAAAGTTTAAAGAGAATATGATGAGAACTGTGAACTCTATCACGTAAACAAGGATTTTTTAATTTAGTTTTAATTAGGCCCCTTTTCCTGTGTTTCTTGACGGATCATACCCATTTTCGAAAGGAACGATCCTTATGATGGTACAATCATTCTGTGATAGTTTGAAGAGAATCAAATGAAAACTGTGGACTTTATCATGTAAACAAGGATTTTTTAATTAAATTTTCATAAGGCCCCTTTTCCCGTGTTTCTTGATGGATCACATCCATTTTCGAAAGGAACGATCTTTATGATGGTACAATCATTCTGAGAAAGTTTGAAGAGAATCCAATGAAAACTGTGGACTTTATCGCGTAAACGAGGATTTTTAATTGAATTTTTAATTAAATTTTCATAAGGCCATTTTTCCCGTGTCCTGATGGATCATACCCATATTCGAAAGGAAAGATCCTTATAATGGTACAATCATTCTGTAAAAGTTTTAAGAGAATCCAATTTAAACTGTGGACTGTATCGCGTAAACGAGGATTTTTTAATTTAGTTTTAATTAGGCCCCTTTTCCGTTGTTTCTTGACGGATCATACCCATTTTCGAAAGGAATGATCCTTATGATGGTACAATCATTCTGTGATAGTTTGAAGAGAATCCAATGAAAACTGTGGACTTTATCATGTAAACAAGGATTTTTTAATTAAATTTTCATAAGGCCCCTTTTCCCGTGTTTCTTGATGGATCACATCCATTTTCGAAAGGAACGATCTTTATGATGTTACAATCATTCTGAGAAAGTTTGAAGAGAATCCAATGAAAACTGTGGACTTTATCGCGTAAACGAGGATTTTTAATTGAATTTTTAATTAAATTTTCATAAGGCCATTTTTCCCGTGTCCTGATGGATCATACCCATATTCGAAAGGAAAGATCCTTATAATGGTACAATCATTCTGTAAAAGTTTTAAGAGAATCCAATTTAAACTGTGGACTGTGTCGCGTAAACGAGGATTTTTTAATTTAGTTTTAATTAGGCCCCTTTTCCCGTGTTTCTTGACGGATCATACCCATTTTCGAAAGGAACGATCCTTATGATGGTACAATCATTCTGTGATTGTTTGAAGAGAATCCAATGAAAACTGTGGACTTTATCGTGTAAACAAGGATTTTTTAATTAAATTTTCATAAGGCCCCTTTTCCCGTGTTTCTTGATGGATCACACCAATTTTCGAAAGGAACGATCTTTATGATGGTACAATCATTCCGAGAAAGTTTGAAGAGAATCCAATGAAAACTGTGGACTTTATCGCGTAAACGAGGATTTTTAATTGAATTTTTAATTAAATTTTCATAAGGCCCCTTTTCCCCTTGTCCTGATGGATCATACCCATGTTCGAAAGGAGAGATCCTTATGATTGTACAATCATTCTGTTAAAGTTTTAAGAGAATCCAATTTAAACTGTGGACTGTATCGCGTAAACGAGGATTTTTTAATTTAGTTTTAATTAGGCCCCTTTTCCGTTGTTTCTTGACGGATCATACCCATTTTCGAAAGGAAAGATCCTAATGATGGTACAATCATTCTGTAAAAGTTTGAAGAGAATCAACTTAAACCATGGACTTTATGGCGTAAACGAGGATTTTTTAATTAAGTTTTAATTAGGCTTCTTCTCCGGTTTTTCTTGACGGATCTTACCCCATTTCGAAAGGAACGATCCTTATGATGGTACAATCATTCTTTGAAAGTTTGAAGGGAATCCGATGAAAACTGTGGACTCTATCGCGTAAACAAGGAAAAGTTAAACGGACGGACAACAGACGCACGGACACCAGACGGGAAAAAGCCATCGCTATAGCTCTAGTGGCCTTCAGCCAGTAGAGCTATAAACCGTCTTCCCAGAACCAAATGAATGGACTTCAACCAAATTTTACATGAATGAACCTTGGGTTGCCCTTAATCAGATTCCTTCAAAGAATTAAGATCAGATGAAAAAATGACTAATTGGCGGGGCTAATTTCAATATATGGTGAAATATTTAAAAATCTTCTTCTCAGAAACCATTGGATGGATTTAAACAAAATTGCACAGGAATGATCATTTGGTGACTGTTTAACAGATTTCTTCAAAGAATTAAGATCAGATGAGAAACATGGCTTTTATGGGTCGGGCTAATTTCCATATTTGATGAAAACTTTGAAAATCTTCTCGGACCCAATGGATAAATTTCGAACAAATTTCACTGGATTGACACTTGAGTGATCCTTTATCAGATTTCTTCAAAGAACTTGATACATGGCTTTAAAGGGGGGGGGGCTTATTTCCATATATGGTGAAAGCTTTGAAAATTTTCTTCTTGGAAACGATTGATTGAATTCAACTAAATTTCTCTGGAATGATGCTTTGGTGATCCCTTATTAGAATGGTAAAAAATGAGTTAAACATTGTTTTAATTGATTGGGCTTATTTCCATATATGGTAAACAGTGAAAACCTACTATGTGCTGGATGGTTTTCAACCTAATCATAAGTAAATTTAGGCTGGTGGAGCAAATCAGGCGCTCAAGTGCCTCTTGTTTATGGGGTCCATTGGTCCTAGAATTCACTATTGGTATTGGCATGTTCAGGAACAGAACAGAACAAGTTGTAAGGTACCAGAGGAGGTACAATTACAAAATACAGAAAAAATCGCTGGACAATTAAAATGCAATTTTAGTCTGAATTTGTATCTGTTAATTACTCTTTGTCATTTAGACATTTGTTATAACATTAATTTTTTACCTTTTTACCATTATGACTACACATATAACTTATCAACCTAATCTACATGTAGCCACATTAATTGTTGATATGATAACAGTATAATGGTCAACTACTAGCAAACTTGAAACATTTGATAGCAAAGGTAACATTTTTTCTTGAACATGCTGTCTTATTCAATATCTATGTATACAAAAATTGATTTATTCTCAAGGTTGTTCTGTTCCATTGGATAGAAATCGGTATTTCATGGAACGGAACAAGAAATGAATTGAATCGATTTATGAATAGGAATCCAATAAACCACTGATCAACCAGCTAATTTTGAAGCTTGTGAAAGATACAAGAAATGATTTAGGTTTTATTGAACGACTGAAAAAAAATCAGAAAAAATATTGAAAAGACTTATCCAGCTGACAAGCCCATTTACGTGTACATGCGCAACTCGTTAGAAAAACCTTTAAATTACTCTTAACTCATTACCAGGCAATAAAACTTTAGTTTGTAAAAAGTAAAATAAAAGGAAAAAAAGGAAAATTCAAAGTCTATGAAATTTTAGATTTTTCCAACTTTCTTGGTAAAAACATTGTAGAAAATGAAGAGATTGCTTGGTTCAAGTAATTTCTTCATTTTTCGCAATATTTTCTCTATTGTATTTCTTGAGAGGCGTCAAAAAGTGGTATTGTGTGGGACAGTGTCTATTTGGATTGGGGATTGGTTCAATTGAATAGCATTTTAAACAAATTAAACCATGACAACATGATTTTGCACTGAAATTGAAAGAAACTGCAGACAACAATTCAAATTAACGGTTTAATCTAAAGAATGATTGTTACATGTAAAAGAAGATATTACTTTACAAGGCAGCGTATCCTTTTCCAACAGTATTTTTCATTGCTTTTTAGCTCACATGAAAGGCACGCCATTGTGTTAAGTAATTGTCCCCTGGTCTGTTCAATGGAGTAACGTGTTGACCCATTCCCACACAGTGACGCTATTGGACACCCCTCAATAAAATCAATAAAATAATTGGGAAAACATTGTGTTAAATGAAGAAATTGCTTGTAACAAGCAACTCCTTCATTTTCCACAATGTTTCCAAACCAGAAATTTTAAAAAAAACTCAAATTTCATAAACTGTAAATTGTTATCTGCAACTCCTTTCAATTAGATCTAGTCTGAAATTTTGCTGTCTGGTAATGGTAAGCTGATTAAACCATGACCAGACAACAAGATATGGGACTGAAATATAAAGAAACTGCAGACAACAATTTGAATAAATTGTGTTAACTGAACAAGAGCACTGCCCATGGGTGCCAACGCTCATCTGCAGTTGCTGGATAATGCAAAAATTCTCAGTTGAAAAAAGGGCATTACACTTACAAAAACACTTTAAGAGTTATCCCCTTTGATAGTCTAGTTAGCTCTTGTGATGGTCAATACACATGCCAAGTTTCATGAGGATATCTTCCAATAACAACAAAGATATGATCAAGGTTAAAGTTTGTCATGCTAATGCCGACACAGAAGACGCCAAGGTGATGACAATACCTCGGGTTTTCTCCGAAAACAGCCGAGCTAAAAATCTTTTCGTCCTTGACAAGTAGGCCCATTTAAACCAATTTTGGCAGGAATTCCATGTGTGACCCTTTTATGCCCCCAAGAGGGGGAGCATGTAGCTGCCACTTTGTCTGTCTGTACTTCCTTTTTACATCTGTCCGCCTTGATATTCCATAAACTTTGGGCCAAATTGGATGAAACTTTAATGCATTTCTCCTGATATAATGCCGATGCTAATTTCCAAATTTGCGGATAGTCTAATGGTCAAGGTCACAGTTCATGGTCAATATTGACCTTATGCACAGCACAGCTCCTTTAGTAAAGGATGGGTTTTGTCATTTTGGAATTTTCAACCAAATTTTAAAGAAATGATCCTTTGGTGACCATTTTACAGATTCTTTCAAAGAATAATTATCAAATGAAAAACATGGCTTAAATGGGTGGGGCTAATTTTCAAATATGGTGAAACCTTTAAAAATCTTCTTCTCAGAAATCAATAGATGGATTTCAACTTAATTTTACAGGAATGCTCATTTGGTGTTTCTTTATCATATTTCTTCAAAGAATTAAGATTGGAAGAATAACATAGCTTAAATGGGCGGGGCAAATTTTCATATATGTTGAAAACTTCTCAGGAATGATAAATGAATTCAGGCCGGTGGAGCAAATCAGTTGCTCAAGCACCTCTAGTTTCACATAGTTCCAAGGTCAGGGTCACGGCTCAAGGTAAAATGTTAAAATTAAGCATTTCCAGAGCATAGCTCCTTCAATTATAGATCAATCCCAATATTACTTGGCACAATTGTTCTTAGTCATGAGTAAATGTGCAGTTTGAAAAAAATCAGATAACTCTAAGGTCAATGGCACAGCTCAAGGTCAAATGTTAAAATTAAGCATGTCTGGAGCAAAGCTCCTAAAAATTATGGATTGATTTCAAAATAGCTTCTAAGATTATGGATGAATTTCAATATAACTTTTCACAACTGTTTTATATGGTGAATAGATGTGCTATTCAAGGTCACTGCTTAAGGGTGTATATTAAAATTAAGCTTGTCTGGAATAGGACACGCATATACCAACATTTGCGTCTGTCAGCCTGTCTGAACCTCTTTTTGTTTATTAGCTCACCTGAGCACGAAGTTGAATGTCTGTTGTCCGTCGTCTGTCATTTGTGTTAACAATTTAAGTGTTTACACTCTAGAGGCCACAGTTTTGAGCTAACCTTCATGAAACTTGGCCAGAATTATTGTTAGGTCATTAGGATGAACCCTAATGATTATCAGAAGGTCCTATTGGAAAACAGGAAAGGGTCCTATATGACAATTTCTTTGTTTGCACTCAGTTATGAATTTACACACAATTATGGCTCAATTTTCATGAATCTAGGCCAGAATAATTGTTAGGTCATAGGGATGGACCCTATTGATTATGGGGGGGTTCTGTTGGAAAACACAGGTAAAGGGGCCTTTATGGTGGCTTTTTTGTATACATTATATGGCTCCAGTTGCATTTTTTTAACAGCAAATGATTCAGGTTAGTGATTTAGGACCATCATGGTCCTCTTGTTTTATACTTTTTGTGTCAGGGCTCTGACTGCTCTATTCAAAATTTGTGCATGAAATTTTGATTATTGAAAAAATGGGGGTTTGGCAGGGCGCAGCTTATCAAAGAAAAAGAGAAATCTTAAAAGATCTTTAAACATCTTTTCCTCCTTAACTGTTTGGCCAATTTGAACTAAATTTTGCAGGAATGATCCTTGGGTGACCCTTTTCAAAACATGTTCCTGAAATTTTGATTCACAAAAAAATGTGGGTGTTGCAGGGCACGGCTTATCAGACTTAGAGAAATCACAGAATAATTCTTTAAAAATCTTCTCCTCCTTGACCATTGGGCCAATTGGGATCATATTTGGCTGTAATGTTCCTCATGTGACCCTTTTCAAAATTATTTGTGAAATTTTGATTTATGAAAACACGGGATGCAGTAGGGCAGGCTTATCAGACTTTGAGGAATCATGAAATAATTCTTTAAAAATCTTCTCCACCTTAAGCATGATGAAAGGTGATCACAATAGCTCACATGAGCACTTAGGCTCAGGTGAGCTAAAACAATGTGGGAAACATAATCTATAAAATAAAGCAATTTCTTCATTTTCCACAATATTTTATACCCAGAAAGTTGAAAAAATAAACTTAAGAATGTCATCTGAAATTCCAAAATTTGGCTGTCTGGTAATGGGTTAAATATGGAAGTATTAACTCTAAAATCAAGGATGGTTACTCTTAATTCATTTTCAATAGAATTTTGTGACTTTTTCAACAGAGGTTTATTACTAACCTCCCTTTAGAATATTAAAGACAAGGCTCAGACATGTACATATGAAGTTCATGCTGCTTAATAAGTCATCAGAAAACCCAAAGCTAGGTATTGCTATGGTACTCTCATTTTTAATTTTGAAACAACTTAAAGGACTCAACACTTAACCATTCCTACACATCCCTGCTTTTTTAACTCCTTGAAGAAAAATACCTAGGGAAACAATGTGAGAAAAGGAGAAATTGCCTGTTTCAAGCAATTAATCTTCTCTCAGTGTTTTCTACCCTTTATGACACATATTTTACCATTAAAAGAAATATTGTCTTGAATTCTTCAAATTTGTTCTTAAATTGACTTTAATTTCAGTCAATGTCGCTGTCTGCTAGATGTAATCCAGGTCTGAAGATTTGTATTTCTTCAATACCTTTTGTCTGGTCTAAATGTTCAAATATGGCAATTTTCAGGACCTTCAGTCCTTTGATTGAAGGTTGTGATGCATCAGTTATGAAGTTTCATGTACATGCTCACTTCATATAAAGAATTGTACTAAATATTTTATTATAAAAATGTCAATACTTTAACCCATTATCAGACAAAGAATGATCCAAATTGAAGGAAGTTGCAGACAACAATTTTAAGTTAATGGATTTTTAATGTTTTGTCTTTTGGGGTAGAAAACATTGTGGGCAATGGAAAATAACTTGTAATTAGTAATTTCTTCCTTGTCCAAAGTTTTTTTCCGATGCTTTTTACTTGAGAGATGAAAAGTGAGATTTAGTGGAAATAAGTTATATGTAGTGAAAAAATGTTGAAAAATAAAGAAAATGCTGGTTTCTCTTTCACTTTTATGGTCTCATAAAATTAGAAGTATGTACATGTACTTCAAAGTGAAAACCGATACACTTTGTATTCAACCCATTAGCAGATGGCAAAATTTTAGCCTTGTCCAAATCGAATGGAATTGCAGATGACAATTTTCAGCTCATTTTCCCAACATTCTGAGTAAAAAAAACATTGTGGAAAATGAAAAAAAATGCTTTATTTAACAAAATTACAGTAAAACCTCGGTAGTTCGTAGTGAAAGGGACCAGGGAAATTTATACAAACTAAGCGTAGTACAAACAAAAAGGAGGACAAGTAGTCAGCTGTTTGATGTACTCGGAATCGGATACAGCCTTATTCTGTAACCTATTTAGGAATTGGTTCTATTTTTTTAACAAGACCCGTTAATATTAGTTGAAGAAAACATGATTCAAAAACTACTCATCTTCTTTTTTTATGAATTTATCTCTGTGGTGAAATGAGCATTTTTAAACACAGTGCTTGTATCATACTTCTACCTCTATCAGAGCGATATCCCTTTGCAATGTATTGGATCAAATCACTCAGAGTATTTTAATTATCAAATCTTGAAATTAGGGACCGACGATTGTTTAGAAGACTGCAGATTAAAATAAAATTGTAAGAATATCTAAAAGACGCATACCACGTATATTGATGGCGGTGTGGCAATTAAAAGTCAATTTTCGGCGGTAACTACTGGAACATTTATTTTTTATTAATTACCCCCATAAAAACAAGCAGCCCCTTTTAATTAAAGGTATACAATAACTGGTTACACGTAAACGTATCAGCAGGTGTGAAAATAAAGGTAAGTGGTGATTTGTGACACTTTGTTAGTCCAATATATAATCACACCTACGAATTAAACATAGGAGTTTGTGCTATAATTATACTTTCGGGACTTGAAATGGCCTACGAACTACGAACCACTGACGTTCGAATTAGACAGAGTTTTCTTACAAAGATAACGAAGGAAAAAGATCGGGACCACGCAAAGTATACGAAC
Source organism: Fragum fragum (assembly GCA_946902895.1). Lineage (NCBI taxonomy): Eukaryota > Metazoa > Mollusca > Bivalvia > Cardiida > Cardiidae > Fragum > Fragum fragum. The sequence continues at coordinate 27,412,590 of OX336371.1, forward strand.
GAACACATACATACGAACCAGTGACGTTCGAATTACTGAGGTTCTACTGTAATTGTAGACAGCATTTTAAAGTTTATGAAATTTTAGATTTTTTTAACTTTCTGTGTGGAAATCATTGTGTAAAATGAAGAAATTACTTGTAGCAAGCAATTTCTTCATTTTAAACGATGTATTTCAAATTACTTATCATGAGGGGCGTTGCAAAGCTTCATTGTGTTGGAATGGGTTAAATTCTATCCTGCATTAACACTGGTCATGACCATAAAAAAAATATTCAAGATAATACAATATATTATAGGAAAAGCAAAATTGAGTCTATACAAATCATTTATAGTTTATCCTTATTCAAAAGGGTTTCTTGTACATGTTCAATTTTTTCCTTTTAAATCCTTTGAGTTATATGAATTGCAACTTGTTTTTAACATGTTATAAAATAAGCTCCCATTTTGATGCAAAGAATTAATAAAGAAACTGCTCGTAAAATGCAATTTCTTCTTTTAACACTATCTTTTCAATCAATATGGCAAATTCTTTTACAAATTAAGTTGTGCACTTTGTGTGATTTTGTTTACAACCTCTTTCACTTTTGAATAGCCTCGGATTTCATTGCCTGTTAACTAATGATCTCCTTACCACACTAAAAAAACCACTAGACTGGTCAGAATTGAAACAAGAGGACCATAATGGTCCTATATCAATCCCCTGAGTATAATCGCTCAAGGCTTTATGATATACAGTCGGGTTGTGTTTATAAGAACATCGTTCAACCAGATTATTTGCAATCCAGAAAGATTTTGATGGAAACAGATTTTTTGTTCATAAATTGTACCTCATAATCCAGGGATTGGCCATCCCGAACCGGATAGAAGTGATTGGGGATGAACTATTAAAGATCTGAAAAAATGTGATTCAATTATCTGGATCAAGCTATCCAAATGTAACACCTGTTAATTTTAATGTGTTTGTCTGGTCAAAGTTGATAGCAAACATTCACACTTATACATGAGATGCATGTCGTGGTAAAGATGTGACAATTAATATCATTGGTCAATACCTATTGTGCTGCTGATTTAAATTTGATCTTCCAGTGTATTGGGCCACTCTAAAAAATGTTGCAACTTGTTTCCTTCCAAATTATCACAAACAAGTCAAAACCCCATCTTGAAGGCTTGTCCGTGGAAATAAAACTGCTCTATCTTAAGAGTAATAAAAGCTTGTTACCTGACAACCAAAATTAATCCCAGGCTTTCTCATCAAAGGAATGAAACAAATGAGTATTTTAAGTCATATAAAGTAAAGAATTTTTGGTGCAAGTTATTTTACTACAGGAAGGAAAGGTGATCAAAGATTGTGCTGACAGATGTGAGGCTATTTTTGATAGTTTCCACACACATGTGAGACACACACCCTGTGAGAATTTTTACCCTTATTATTATTTAGTCATTATTTGGATGAACTTACTTTGATTTTAATCGGCTGTCTGAACTATCTTACATTACTCATATAATTGGCAAAAGATAAAATAGATTTATTTCTATTCACACAGCATGTAGGCAATTACTTTTTAATTTGAATGTGACAACGAACTATCTTTTTTATTCGTTGTAAGATTTAGTATTTTGTATTGTTCGAGAAAATAGAAAACTGTCTTTATTGTCCAATACCATCATTATCATTGCAACAGTTTTTCCATTCCTGCGCTATAATACAAAAGCATGTTAGGTCTGATATTCATACAAATTTGTTTATCCAGAAATACGCTTTCTGTGGATAATACTACTGGATTAAGTGTTCAGATTAACATGTCATGACTATATATACAATTTCAAAGTATCAAAGCTCTATGCATAATTATTTTAGAGAAGAAGATTTAAAAAGATTTTCTCATTTATTCCTCGGTATATTGAATATGGCAACCGAAGTTCTTCATGGATTTCTTTTCTTTGACGTATTTTGAAAGAGCAAGACCTAAGGATCATTTCTAATCCCATGGTTAGTTTAGGAGGAGAAGATTTGTTTGTAAATGTGAACGGACGGGTAGAAGGACAGACAAACGGATACCAGACAATGTCCTATCACAATATCTCAACCAGAGGGCTTCCTATTCAGGGGAGCTAAAAATTTGCAGACCACAGTTTCAAAAAAGTATTGGAAATGAAAAAATAAGTAACAAATAGTGTTGAAAAAATGTTGGAAAGGAAAAATTACTCATAACAAACAAATTTTCCTTTAGCCTGAATATTTTCCATTTCATATAGCATGTAAATAGACTGGTTGTAACCAATCCAAGTCGGAATCTTTCATTCTGAAATCCAATTTGATCTGTTTCAAAGGCATATCACAGTGACTTCTAAATCTTCATTAATTCTGTCAACCTCTCTGGTCCTAAATTTTTTTTAAACAATTGAGCTAATCTGAATCAGAATCCAATGTTCCAAAATGATCTGTTTCAAATGCATTTAATTGATCCAATGAGTCCATGTCTTTGTCTACTGTAACTTCATATTCTTCTTTAGCTAATTTAAAGTCACCTTCACCTTTTCCACGAGGTCGGACACCTTTGTTCCGTGAAATTTCTTCTTTCTGAAAAATGAAATGAGGAACATTTATCACAGTGTTTTCTACCAAGAAAGAATAGGATTTTTGAAATTTCATCAATTGAAATTGTTCTCTGCAGCTTCATTCTATTTGGACCAGTATACAATATTGTCATGTGGTAATTGGTCAATCATTGTAAATGCTTTTGCACCCAACTATGGCTTCATGTAGTTTCTCACAATGGTACAATGATTTACTTTTTTAACACATTGCCACACAATGACACTCAGGAAAAGCAATCGGGGAAACATTGAAAAAATCTACAATTTCATAAACTTAGAATTGTTGTCTGCAAATCCTTTCAATTTGGCCCAGTCTATAATTTTGTCGTCTGGTAATTGGTTAATTCATGCAACCAGCCATACAACTAACTATTTATCATTTCGAGGGTTCAGCGCAATACTATAGTAACTGACATTTTTTAAGAAATCCACTTTTTTGCATTATTTCATGTATTTTATCATTTTGCATAATACAAAAAAATAGTTTAGCCTGAAATTGATAAATAAAAATTTTGCAAGGTTAGTACAATATTATAGTAACTGAAAATGAAAAACTTTCTAATTGCAATACTATAGTAAGTGTAGTTACTATAGTATTGCATTTCAATTTGAACATGGGAACCCGAATATTGAATTGCAATACTATAGTAACTGCACTCACTATGGTATTGCATTTTCATTTTCAATCTAGGGACCCTTGTATTGACTTGCAATACTATAGTAACTGCATTCTTTGCATTAAAAAATACATAGTTTTTCAGGTAGATAACCTTGAAACTGTTGGCAATTTATAGGGACATCATAAATGATGAAACGTGATGTCATCATACTTTTTTCTCTTGAAAATCTTGTATATCATAGAACTAGTTCTTATAGAATTGTAGTGTAAATGGACAAAAGAAGTATTTGATTTGATGCTTCAGCAAGGGAATGATTTATTCATTCTGTTGTTAAAAGGTCTTGTCATAGTCTTCAATACCTAAAATTTTGAAGGCATTTCCTACTTGGTTAATGTTTATCATACAGGAGTATCAGCTCCTGTGAATTGAACGACTGATTGAGCTTTATCTAGAGATCCGTTTTTAGCTCAACTGTTCAAAGAATAGGGAGGCTATTTCTGATGAATTTCTACATTCAAGTCTCATGTCTCTGTTTCTATCAAAGTTATTCATCTGAAAGTTTGAAAATATTCTTACAACTATCATATCCCCATGGCAAAGTTACATTACTTTGGCATTTCTTGTGACCTCTTTTTAGTTAGACATTCTTTGTTAAAGTTTTACATGCAACTGCCACAACTCTTATATCTCTATTCCTACCTATGCTATTGCTCTGAAAATTTGCACATGCCTTTGTGACAATCATATCATTCCCTAGGTAAAGATTTGTTACTTTGATATTAATTTTAATTGAATTCCAAACCTTTACGACTTACAAATTCTTGATAAAGTTTTATGTGCAACTGTCTAATATATTCCTACTGTTGCCAATGTTCTGAAGCGATACACATGCTTCTGTGACCCTAATATCAATCATTTAGCAATTTTTTATATCTCTGAAATTTATTTTAGGAAATTTGATCACTTTCAATTAAGCAGTGGGTACAGTTTCACATGTAAATTTCTCCAAAATTTTCATCTTTGTTAAATTTCTTAAATTCACACATAATTTGATATTATATTTCAACTCTCAGGTTAATTTCATCACCCAAAATTCTCTTTTATGGAGTTTTTAACCCTTTGACTTAAGTCTTAAGTGCATGACTTTATCTCGCTATTACCACTTAAGGTATTGACCTTTTGGCAATTCCCTAACAAGCTACATATCTGCTGTTTTTAAAGGGAGGTATCATTGTTGTTTTTTTCATGTCACAGATTTTAATCATCCTTATTTCCTCTCATTATATTAATTGAATACAACATTTTGAAAAGTAGGTTTGTGAAAATCAGAGGAGGTTCATCATAATAAACAAGGGTATTACCCTAATAGCCTACGTAGACTTTTCACCCATTTTTAGATTACACAGAGACAGTTGCAACTTGCAATGAATATGGTGCATATAACCGTTTGAATCACTCATTCAGTTATTCACTCTAACCAATTTCATTGTGATGTCACTAGGAATTATCTTTGCTAGCCTGTTTTAAATTCTGTAAAGATCAGTCCAAGACTGTGGTTAGAGCTAATAGAAATAAATAGACACTTAACAGTTTTGTGCTAACTACTTTATGTCACATAATTCAGGATGTTGGTTGTTTTCCATGTCACTTTGTTTTCTTCTGTTGAACTTTTGTCATAATGCTAATGAGGCCACGCCGTGTCAACAACAGAATACCATGATTTCTAAGAATAATGTACATTTCTACTAAACCTTTCTGAGATAATCACATAAAGGTCACTTAAGCTTGTGGTGTAAGTGGTTGAGAGGTAGAGAGTTGGCTTCTTGATAAAGAGGTCCCGAGTTCGATTCCTATGAGTGGCTATCGATCTTGGTTCTTTTCTTGGCCCACACATTTGGCGCAAGTACTGGTGAACTTTCCAGGAAGCAGAATCGAGAGGGATTTATCTAAGTTGTAAGAACTTGTATCCCAATAGATGTAAAATAATTAGGTTAAAACCAAGCTTAAGCTTATTAGATTACTGTTATAGCAATATCTGACTCATATTGAAGTATCAAGTATTCATTTGAGTGTATTTTATGACACTTTGGAAATATTTCCTATCTAGGTTTCAGAAACATCAATACCTCCCTTTAAATCAAAGGTGAAAAGTTCTATTTCATACATTCCCATAGTAGTTCAGTCTTAGGCATTGTTTGTCACTCTGACTGTCTATAAGTCTGTAGGAGCTTTGTGTATTTGAAAAGGAATTCTGTTATTCAATTTTTTTTAAATAAATGAACACATCCCTTTTGAAAAATATGAGAAATCTCATGTCAAAATAACAAGAGAAAGTATTGCATTTACTGGTCATTGCCATGATTGTCTGAAAGAAAGCTGTACTGTTCAAGTATACAAAACATTTTTCTTTTCCTTCACACATTGGCAATTTCAGAAGGGTGTATTCATACAGTTCACTGGAAAGAAAGTGTTGTTGGAGATTTTTCTCATAAGCTGGTATAGCAAACATATTAATAGACCGAGGATGATATCAATTTTGTAATGGTTCATATCAGGTCCTTCCCCAAAAAACATATAAGTTGATAAGCAATAGACTGAATAAGAATGTAATGTACTTGAGGGTTGATTTCATCAGTTTTCAGTTGTTATTGCAGAGGATAGAGGCTGAGGACTTACATTTCTTTTTGTTGTTATACCCCCACTATACGAATGTTTTCAGGGGTATATTGGAATCAGCCTGTCTGTCCATGTGTCCGTCTGTGTGTCCGTCTGTCTATGTACAAAATACTACCAATTTTGTGTGGAGAACTCCTTCAGTTTTGCTTCAATACCATGAAACTTTATACAAAGATTAACCACATGTTAAAGTTTTGCAAGGCGCAATTTTGAAGTCTTAATTCCCCCTGGGTCAAGCATTATCTCCCCTTGAACTTAGACATTATTAATGCTTTGTAGACATACACAGCTAATTATACTACCAATTTTGTGTCGCAAACTCCTCCTTCAGTTTTTCTTCAATACCATTGAAACTTTTTACAAAGATTAACCACATGTTAAAGTTTTGCAAGACGCAATTTTGAAGTCTTAATTCCCCCTGGTGTAAGAATTATCTCCCTTTGAACTTAGACATTATTTATGCTTTGAAGACATATAAAGCTAATTATACTACCAATTTTGTGTCGCAAACTCTTCCTTTCTAGAAAAGCAAAGTCAGTAGTTATGTCCTTGTATTGTTAAAGCTCTCATTACACTGAAAGGTTTAAGCACTTGTGGGGCTATTAAGTTACATACTGTGACAAGTTCTAGTTGTTGTTTGAATAATCCTGTTATTCCAAAATCCAAAGCTTCTGCTAAGTTGACTTTGGATTGAAAAGCAATGGACCAGGAGTTCCTAAAGTTATGATATCATATTGCTTTCAAATTATTTTTTATCTATATTTTTTCTACTTAAAAAGAATTGCTCTTTTGCTTTTTATGTTTCAAGCTATTAGCATTTATTCAATGTGTAAAGTTTTCCTAGTTGGATCTTGTTGGTTTAGATGTTAAGTAAAATTGACATTTAATAGTAATTGGCCATGTCTCAGAAGTTGTTTTGAAATATGCCTACAATTTATTACAAACAAATGCAGTCTGTCTGTGAGGAATACAGAAAATAAAGCGCTCTAAAGCTCTCACCTGAGTCAATGCCCAAGTGCTTAAGTAAAAAAAGCTTAAAAGACTTAATTTTGTCCAAAAGTGACCTATTGTCAAATCTTGTGTAACAAATCAACAACACACATTCTTAAAAAGTTTCAAGGTATTCTTGCTGGAAAAGTAGTATGCACATTGCAAGGAAGAGGATTGAACTTTAGTGACCTAGTTTTTACCCCATTTATCCCAATATCAAACTTTACTAAGTTCAAAGGGGAACAAACATTCTGGCCAAATAACTAGACAATTACCATGAAAAATGAGGGCTCAAGAATTCACACAAGTTTTGTTTCAGAGATCTGACCTAATGACCTAATTTTTGACCTGAAGTGACCAAAATTTCTTGACCCAGATATTAATCATGGGGACAAACATTCTTACAAAATATCTTAAAAAATGTGGCCTCTAAAGTATTTCTAAGACAGATTTGACCTAGATACCTAGTTCTTGACCAAAGATGACCCCAATTTTCACTTATTCTGACCTAATATCAAGTCAAATGAGCCAAAAATGTGGCTTCTTAGAGTGCAAATAGGGTATTTCTAAGATTTGACTCAGTGATTTTGTTTTAAACCCAAGATGACCCAAATTTGAACTTTGCCGAGATGTCATGGAGAATAACTTCGCATAATGCATGAAGGTTGACGGACACAGCATGATCATGAAAGCTCACCTTGAGCTTGTTGTGCTGAGGTGAGCTAAAATGAAAGGAACACATAACATAACAATTTTCACAAGCTAGTCTCTGGATTGACTAATTGTTGCCATCAAATGATTCATCATGATCTTTATTAATTGGAGCAGTTTGTGAGAACATTAATAAAGTTGCAGATTTGTTTTTAAACATAATTTCTTTAATCCTTTCTGAAGGCTTTATGAGATTTTTTTATGATTTACAGCTCCAAAATTTCATCGACAAACCAGTTAAATCATGATAATGATAAACTCAAACTTATAGTCGACAGATTCAGCCCCCCCCCCCTTAAGTTCATTTTGAACAGATCCCATTATATGGATCATGTACGAGGTATATTGATATCAATTCATCTTGACCTAATGATGGAACAGACTGTTCCTGGAGAATACCTTATAATAGTAATGTTGAAATTATATAATCCTGCAATTTGACATGCTTGAGGAAAAGATCAGGGGATATTGCTTGCATCATTATTTGGCACTCATTCTTTGTATCAAATATTCACTTTTGTATTGTTAATTGTAACCTCTATCGATTTTAACCAGTATGAAATTGTGTCATCTAGTAAAGGGATAATTTACTCTTAGAACTTATAAAAGAAAGAGAAGAGATTGTGACATTTGAATCACATACTATAGTATTGCACAGATTTTAATCCACATTGACTTGATAGAGGGAATGCAATACTATAGTAAGTGCAGTTACTACAGTATTGCACAAAAGTTTCAATAAGACTTTACTCATTTTGAGAGGCAATACTATAGTAAGTGACAAAATCAACAAAAACATTCTTTTAGGTAACATTTTCCTACAATAATTCACATGTCCATTTAACAAATAGTATGAAGGTCATTATACCAAAGATTCAACTAAATTCATTAAAAAATGAAAATTTTGTGAAGTTTTTTTAACCTCCTGTAAAATTTTAAGAAATGCAGTTACTATAGTATTGCGCTGAACCCTCGATTTGCTCATTGGTGAGACGAATGATACATATCGTTTGAGCAAAAGTAAGAACTCAATAAATGCTATCAATGAAAGGGTAACATGATATTTGCACAATGTTTTGTTACACCAAAGTGACATATATGCACCTTTTTAAGCCTTTCCTGGTTCTTGAAATTTTAGACTGGTCCAAATTGAAAAGGGATGCAGACGACACTGAAAATTTGATGCAATTCCAAATAAAACAATCCTAGGTGGTAGAAAACACTGTGGGAAAAGGAGAAATTGCTTATTATAAGCAATTTCTCCTTTTTCCACAATGTTTTCTCAAGTATAAAATCACAGTGACGTAAAATCCCGGGTTTATCCAGGAAAGGGTTAACCAGGTATTCCCTCAAAGATTTTGGTATGACAAGGTCATTCTCAATTGTCAGCTCATCTCATGGATCCCAGAACATGACTGTCAGATTAGTTTGTTGCATGTAGTCATTGACATTTCATTATAAGAACCAAAATACTTTTGTGGGATGTCTAAACAGGGTAACTTAAACTTTATGAACTCTAGCTCTGATGTTTTGGTTGCCAACAATTGCAAGTTATTGCAAAGTGGATTAGCTATGAATTGGAGGATGAATAATTTGACAGATATATTTACATGTATTTTGTGAATGGCAGTGGTGATATGTCAATCACCATGGCACTGAAAGAATATTGTGATAAAGTACCTTCTTCCTAATTTCTCTGTGTTTTAACAGCAGATTTTTGTCCTGAGCTTTAGCCTCAGCAAATTTTTGCATTCTTGAGTATTCTTCTAGGTGTTCCATGGTCTTTGCTCTAGATAGGAAGTCTTGTAAAACTGAAACAGATAGGAGGCATACTGGTAACTTGAAGCATTGCAACAAATCATAGAGGGAATCTTTTCAACATTGTAATGATCGATCATTTGATGCTCCTAAGAAGCTGTCAAGAAAACTGAAAATTGTGGAAAAGGAGAAATTGCTTGTGACAAGTAAAATGCTGTTGACCCATTATCAGACAACAAACTTTTAGACCTGCTCAAACTGATAGAAGTTGTATGAGACAACTCAAATTGCGTTAAAATTGGAAAATAAGTGCCTAATAGGGTAGAAAAGATTGTGAGAAAAGAAATTGCTTGTTCCAAGCAATTTCTATTTTACCAACATTTTTTCTATGATAATATTGTTAGAGGGTATCAACTTTACAAGCAATGTTTCCTCTTCTCACAATGTTCACCATAATCACTGTTCTTCTGGAAGTCAGAAAGCAACATTGTGCAGTAATGTGTTAATAGAACTATGAAAATAAATGGTTGAACTGATACCAAATTAAAACATTTAAGTCTACGGTCTTTCATTACAACAAAAAGTATCAAAAATGAATTAGTGTTACCAAACTTGAAGGAAGTACTGACAGCACTAGATGCACCAACTGTGGCTTAATATACCTTTGGTAGTTTTATTCTAGGACAAAAAGAGATAAAAAGAGGTTGTAGACTAAGATCAGACTGCACATATGTGCAATCTGCACATATTTGCAGTCTGATCTTTGTCTATACCTCCTGACAAAACAGGAATATTCAGTGTTCAGCATGACAAGGGTTAATCTTATGTACCTAGGCTGTTAATATTACACCAACTGTAGTTTGTCTGTTACATTTTGTTACCAGAGATACAATATACCGTTACCAACTGCATAATTCAGGTATAAAGAGGAATATTCAATAGAAATTGTTGCTCTTAAAGGTTTTACTTACCTGGAGGATCTGCTTGGACTGACTGTGTTACATTTCTAACTGAAAGCAAACAACAGATTAATGAACTCAATAATGATAATATCCAAGGAAATCTTATACCAACCTATTTACCTATGGCACTTTTACCACTTTACAACCTACAACCATTGTGCCAATTTCTTTTTAAATGCATTAACATTTATAAAAGTTATGGTTTGTTCAAGCTTGTACAGATAGACTGTACACTGCATGCAGCAAAACTGCAATAGTGTCAAAGACATCTTGCTCATGGCAAACACTCTCAAAAAAAATGTATGTGCTGAGTACAAATTTTAAAAGACCTTTAAATTACTATTTGTTTTCCTTGTCATCTTTTGATAATACTATAAAGCGACCAATACCCTTCAAAATTGTACTCAATATCACAGAAAGAGAGTACTTTTGTAAATCTAACTTACTGCTTAGGAGGGATTATATATTTTCTTGTTCCCTTGTCGTCCCTGTTATCAAAACCCAAGAAGCACAGGTAAATGTAAGATACTCCTGTAACATGTATAAGCTAGCAGTCACACAGACTGCAATTGACTGAGAGCTGGCCACACCCTCTAACAGTGACCGACCTCAAAAAATGCAGTTCAAATGTCAGCAATATCAACAAAATTAGTTTGTAAAATACACAGCCAAAGACAAAAAACAAAAACCAAATAGTTGGTTGGCAAAGTTACAACTTGAACTAGTTGCAGTTACAGTATTTAATTCACTAAATTAACATAAATACTTGACAAAAATGTCAGAGGTCAACATACACTCTAATACAGTCTGATGAATAATTTGATTGGTCAATCAATTATATGATTGACAGCTGTAATCTGTCAACACTTCATGTTCAAGGTAAGACTCATTTCCCTCTTTTATTTGCCACTTTCCTAGCATATATTGAACATACTGGTATGATTATGCTGAATATAATCCTTTCCAGAATTGCAATAAAATCAAGCTCTGATAGTACAAGAGTCATTAACTGTGAACCAATAATTCTCTTTTAAAATAAGTCTAAAAATTGACTCTGGCTTGAAGAAACAAACAGGCACTGTAGACAAAAATCAGACTGAATTTACATGTAGGCCGATCTTTGTCTATACCACCTGCCAAAATAGGAATATTCTGGGTTCAGTATGACAAGGTTAAATACCATACAAGCAAGTCTAGACATCAAAACTTTGTAAATATTAAGGAAAAACTGCTGACTACAACCATTCCTCCCTTTTCATATTTCCTTGTCTCTGGGATAACATAGTCATTTTTCTGATAAGCTGATGGAGAAGGCAAAGGCACCTGGCCTCTTTGCCCTTTATTGCAATTCTAGAGTGAATCACTACAATTTGAGGGAAATTCTTGGAAGTTGTGTATATTATACAAATACAATATAAATTTTATATGAACATATGTGCAAAATCAATCCGAAGATAATTGCCCCTCAAAAAACAAAAAAAACATCAGATCACAAAGATCAGCAGATCACAAAGATCAGATTCTGGTTGTTATTCCCACAAATTGCTTTTAATAACAGTGTGATCAAGTTAAAAAAAAGAGCTGCATGTATAGTTTTGAGAAGAAAAAAACAACAGAAAATGTTGTTCTAAGTCAAATTTCACATCATTGAAATGGCTTAGCATCAAAGGAAACAATTTTACATGTTAAGATCTGAGCTGAACAATGAAGTTACAAGCATAAGCATACCTAGAATAGAATTAAGGAAGTGCACATTTTCCTATCTTGGGATGTAATACTGGAATTTGATTTCTATAGGCATAAAATCTATGAGCAGTATTGATACTTTCAAACAAGAACTGAAAAAAATACCTCATGTCAGTGGATTTCTGATTAGTTATCTACATTTAATATTTTACATCAAATGAATATGGTTTGTGTACGTCTCTGAGAGGTTTGTGTATGTCTCTGAGATAATATTATGTTCTGTAGGAGATATTAACATATTGAAAAATTAACAGATGTGTAAGGGAATTTGTAAGCAATTGAAAGAAAATTGAAAAAAAGAGGGAGTGTGGGAGAGAGAGAGAGGGGGGCAGAGAGAGTGTGCATGTATGTGTGTGTAGTTTTGCTTGATGGCCTCATTGGTGATAAGTATTGCAACTCCTTTCCAATTGGACTTGTCAAAAATTTTACCATGTGGAATGGGTGACCTCCTTAAATAAATATATTATCTTTAATATCATCAATAGAAAAACACACACAAAAACCCTTCCTAGAATGAAGACTGCTATAGTCATGTTTGAAATGTTTCGGTCCAAAATAATCTTTTGAAATTAACCCCCATCTCCCAAATTGGCTGGGATTAAAATCAAATTTGTCAACTTTGAACAGTACAAAACTCGGTCCTACCAGAAGAGCTCGGAGGGGCAACTTTTAAGCGTTGTTTGATATCACTTGATACAAGCCGGGACTCCATTGGAGGATGGAGTTGAATAGATTGCCAGAAATTCGCAGCATAACTAATGTCTTCTGCTGATGATTCGCTAAACGTAACGTATTCGCCACGTTTTGTCAAATCAACTACTACAGCCATGATTTAAATACTGTATTTAACCATTATTGTTCAATCGTATCGGTAGTCGATGTAAACAAACTTTTGCGCATCAAAGTGCGCATCGCTTGTATCGCTTTATAAAAAGTTTGTAGGAAACTGTTAATCCATTTAAGCTTTAAATAAGTTTGACTCGCCTAATTTTCTTCAAAATGGCAGAATAAGCATTTGTTTGGTAGTAAAGAAATAGCACCGCTTTTATAACAAACGAGTAAAATGGTTGTAAAAATCAGGCACATACCGCTATTGCAATCCAAAGAAAGAAAAAAAAAATCTCCAAAACCTTAAGGCACAGAGCTTCCAAAACTTTTGCATCCAGCACCACCTTAAGATATTCTACCAAAATAATTTTATATCAATACAAGCCATATGTTGATGGTTTCCGGGTTTTACAATTTCTCTTTATTCGGGTCACTTAGTACATATAAAGAAACTCTTCTCCTCCCAACCAAAAGTTGTAACTGTAATGTTTAAAACAGTTACTACCAGTTTGGGGCACCGGGTTTGGCGGAACAAAAACCTAAAGATCCTTAAATCTAAAAGCTTCAAATTTCGCATACAGCCTTAAGGTACTTTACAAAATTACTCCATAATAACTCTTGGGTTCACATAAGCCCAATGCCGTGTAATGCCGGATACGTGACCTGAACCATTCTACATAGAAGATCAGTAAAGAACGAAATCTTTGACAATCTTCTCCAGCCGACCTAAAGCTTTTCAAAATCTCATATAGGCCTACCATAATCATCTGATGGTATTGTAGTAAAAAAAATGCTCAGACTGAGCCTTCTCATACTTCCTTTGTTGTGGGTTACTTGAGGTTAGCCTATTAATAATATAAGAAAATCTTTAAAAAATATTTTCAGTCTAAACCATAAGACCAAGAGCTTTCAAATTTTCCCCCATTACAGTTACCTTATCGCGTACTTAGGCTATGCAAATGCGTAATTATGCCGCTTTCAATTTTTGCATACAGAACTCAGGCGGCACTTTACTTTACCCATTACCAGGCGGCGAAATTTTAGACTGGTCCAGACTAGAAAGAAGTTGCAGACCACAATTTAAACGTTATGAAATTCTATATTTTTTCCTCTTTGTGGGTAGAAAACATTGTGGAAAATAAAGAAATTGGTTGTAACAAGCAATATCTTCACTTTCCACAATGTTTTTCGAAGCTTTTTTTCCTTGGGGACATCTAAAAACCTCACTGAGTGCAATGGGTTAAGTCACGAGTCTTACCTTGATTTATATAACTGGGATCACTGCGACATAAGGGCTATGTTTTGACTTTCTGGAATTATACTTAGAGAAAACTTTAAAATGCCCGGAAAATTTAAAAGTTTTTTCCCACACACCACTGAGCCAAGAGCTTTAAAATTTTGCACGCAGGATGTTGTCTTAAATTCTTCAAATTAATACCCTTGGGTCATTATAAGCCTATGTTATAGGAACCTGGATTTTACACGAACGAAATCTTTAAAATCTTGAACTTCTCCTAGCCAGGAACGGGCACAAAGCTACAATAGGAGCAAGGGAGCGATATAAGATCACCGTGGTCCTCTTGTTCGGTTTGTGTCCGTCAACGGAAACAAAGCGATAATAACACCGAAGTCAATCCCCGGATATACAGTGGTCCTGAGTGTTGACAGTCTTATCACGACCAACGTTGCAGAAAAAGAAAATTGAGATAATGTTAGTCGAGGCCCTTACAGGGTAGACTAATATCGCCTTCGGCTTTCAAATCGGACAGTAGTACCAGTATACCCAAAAGAGCAAAGAAAATGAATGCTCGAAACGAGCCCCCAAATAATATACTTTCAGCGATGCGTAAGCCTACAATACTTTTTTTTTTTTTTTTCGGAATGATTGTTTGCCGACCATAAAGGCTGGACCGAGCTAGACGGTCATTGGTTTTATTTGGGGTTAATGACCGCGAAGACAGAACCACAATAACCAATTTCCCAAAATTGTTTGCAGTTTGAAATCATTAAAAGGTAACTAAACTTTATTAGCTTTCAGTGAACTTTCATTGATAATCCGACAGTGGATTGATACATCAATAATTTTACGCTTACTCTTAACTGGATCTCGGGTACAGCCATATATGTCTGAAAAGTCATTGGCATCGGAAGACAGACATTCAAGAACGGTTACCCTCTAACAAGCGACCGTTTCTCGATTAAACCCATTCCAACACAATCCCGCTTTTAAACATGAACATTGTGGTGGATGAAGAAAATCCTTAATACAAACAATTTTATTATCAACAAGGTTTTCAACCCAATAGACAAAGATTTTTTTATGTGCCAAGTTTTGCCAATTAGAAACTATATCGTCTGCACTTTTTTAAAATTTGGACCAGACTAAAATTTTGTTATCTGGTAATGGGTTAAGGGCGGCGACCCAAATTTACAAAAGGAGAAACCTTCGAAAACCATTGTACATGTATTTGCTATTTGACCCATTCTCACACAATCCGGCTTTTTACGCCCTTTATGATAAAAGATTTGGAAAGCAATGTTGAAAATGAAGAAATAACTTATACACGTCATTTCCTCATTATTCACTATGTTTTCAGCCCCAAAGACAAAGATCTTTATTTGGACTAGTCTATAACTTGGTTGTCTGGTAATGGGTTAAAATCACAGACAAGATTGAATGGAGTTCCTTCTATGTTTAGATATCTTTCTAGAAATATCGAGCTCATTTTCTGAATTAAAAAAAAAATACAAAAAATACACACGTGTAATACGCAGTTTTGAAAATTAACGATCCAATTTATTGAGATTTTTATTTGTCTTTAATAATCCCTGCGCGTAGATTTTTGTTTGGCATTTCGCCGGTGATCTACCAAAACCTGGTAACTACAGCTTGGACCAAGTAGAGCACCGACGATATAAATTATAACGTCGATACCGGGTGTCGACCCTCTTTCCTCCAAGAAAGCAGCTGTTTGTTACTTGAAATACGGTGCAAGGATATAAAACGAAACTACTGAGACATGGAGAGGTTCGACATTCTTGTATATTGTCGATGTATATCACCGTCACAGGACTGGGCTCGGTTAAGCGTCTCATTCTAAGAATCGATGGATCGATAGCTCCGCCTACTGACCTCAGATAATCAAGTTGGAATGAAATATCAGACGACGTTAGTTTATGGTCAGGGAGGTAAAACAAAAAACGAATCGTTGGCTGGCTATCTAAACGTCGTAACTACAGCTTGAGTAGGATATAGTTACGATGCCTTATGTCGCCATACCAACAACAATGCTTGACACACATGTCGACTTTCAATATTTCACACTCAGTGTAAATGAATTATTTGATTGGACAACCGATTTTTTTTAATACGAGCGGCGAATTCTGATTTACTTATTGCGTTAGTGCGGGTGTGGACCCGCAACCTCGCGGTTAGAAATCGATGGTGCTTAGCGGAACTACTGAAATTAGCCGGACTTGACTGGTTGATTTTGGAATTATAATCATGCTTTGATTTATTTAAGGGGCTGATAAATTTAATCCATTCCCACACAATGACGCTTTCTGACGCCCTCAAAGGTGAAAAAACTTTTGAAAATATTGTGGAAAATAAAAAATTGCTTCTTACAAGCAATTTCTTTATAATTCACAATGTTTCCTCGCAAAAAAGACAACGAATCTAAAAAGTTCACCAACTTAAAAAATTGCGTCTGCAACTTCTTTCAATTTGGACCAGTCTAAAATGTTGTCATCTGGTAATGGATTAAAATTCCATAATCGACCTCCACGGCACCGGTCAAGTAGAAAAACAGGATATTTGTTTCCGTTTTATTGACATAATGCTTCAGCGAACCTCACACCTTCCTTAATGACTTACATCAACAAATAAGATCCCGTGGAATAGTGTTACCTTTATTTTTATTGACTCTAAAGATCTGATTATATCAGTCAAAATATGTCTATTGTATTATTCAGGGTTTAACACCATTTTCATATTACTTCTAGATCCTATCTCGCCATGTTGATGGTTGATTGACGTTTGTTTTAACCCATTACCACTCGTAAGCGAATTCTGACGCACTGAAGAAATTACAATTATCGAAAACTTTGTGGGGAAAAGAGAAATTACTTGTAACAAGCATTTTCTCTTTTTACCACAATAATTTCCACACTGACACTTATTTTTTGCAAGTTTAGCTCAATGTTAATGTTGTCTTCAACTTCTTTCAATTTGGACAAGTTTATAATTTTGTCGTCAGGTAATAGGTTGAAAAACACCTTCAGACTAAGGCTTTCTGTGTGGTCACCCTGCCTATCGTAAGGATATATATTAAATCAGTACATAAACTTTAAATTAACCCATTCCCACTCAGTGACGCTTTTAAACGCCTCCAAGGGAATAAAAGCTTTGGAAAACATGGTGGAAAATGAAGAAATTGCTTGTTACAAGCAATTTCTTCATTTCCCACAATGTTTTCTACCAAAAATACGAGAATAAATAAAATTCCATCAGCTTGAAATTGTCTTCTGCAGCTTCTTTCAATTAGACCAGTCTAAATTTTTGCTGTGTGGGAATGGGTTAACGGATCACTGACGATCAATAATCAATTCGAATCATATTTAGACAGGAAGAAGGTCGAATCATAAATTCGAATTATATTTAGACAGGAAGAAGGTCGATCTCCGACATCTATATTTAGGTCTGTGTCCTCGTCTGTTGTTCGATATCTCAGACAGGCTGCCTTGTCGTAGTCAATTGAATGTGGCAAGACATCCATCTATGACTGAAAGTATAGTAACTCTAGTTTCAAGCAATCAGGGAACCTCAAACTATATAATTGTATAGCGGTTGTTCTTGCTACAACTCCCATAAATTGAGACAACTCAAATTGTACATAAATGTATTCAAAGCCGTTTTCGTCTTTTGGTTTGTTTGATATTTTTTCAGTATGTGACACAGATCAGTCAGGATGTCGCGTATCTTAACCCTTTCCTGTTATATCCTCGTTTTTTACATCCCTGTAAATTTATAATTGAGAAAACACTGTAGAAAAAGAAGAAATTGCTTGTAACAAGCAATTTCTTCTTTTTCTACATTGTTTTCTACCCAACTGAATGGTTATTTTTCAAATTAAATCCACTTTCACAACCTTTGAATTTGGACAGGTCTAAAATTTTGAAAAACATGAAAGGGTTATCGAGTTCCTTAACGAGTGTTCTTGAATTTACTGCCGTGCTCGCCCTCATTATTGGTGGAACAAGTGGTCAATGAAAGGAAAAAAATAGACCAATCAAATCATTCTTTTAGACCGGAAGTAAACTTTGATCTCTAATGTTAATGTTATGCTATTTGTTGGTTTGGCGACTTAAACTTCCAAACAACAGCCTTTTCAAGCTGTAGGCACGGCGTTTAGGTTGCCACTAAACGTTTTGCTTTGTTTGTTTTGTTGTTATTGGCGGTGGTTTTTCTTGTGGTTTTTGTTGTTGTTTGTTTGGTTGGTTGGGTTTTTTTGGGTTTTTTTTGTGGTTTTTTTTGTTTTTTTTTGTTTTTGTTTTGTTTTTTGTTTTGTTTGGGGGTTTTTTTTTGTTTGTTTTTTCTTCTTCTTCTTTCTTTCTTTTTTTTTGGGGGGGGCTTTTTTTTCTTTTTTTTTTTTTTGCTACTGACAATAATAGATTTTGCAAATAATGCCGTCAAACATCGAAGTTGAAACTTCCTCCGGAGGCAGTGGGCGTGGCCAACGTCATTTTGTCAGTTTTTCCACATACCATTCTTTGATATATCTAGTGTACTATAACAAAAATGATTCGATAGATCAAATAAATTGCTTTATCAATAACCGAGTGATTACAGTTGGTAAATTAAATTGGAATGCACTGGTGAACCTACCAGCAATTTAAGATCATATTATGCATTTCTGTTCATTTATCATGCGGCTATCTTCATTATCAAAAATCTCCGACAAGTTAGGCTACTAATATTCAAAAGTCACTTTGTGTGGTCGCATGGTAATCTTTTTGTAGAACGTGCTTGATAGCAACAGGCCGTGTTGAAAAGTACACCAAACTAAAAATCAGTCAGTACGCCATATTTCGAACGTTCAAGCTGTAGTTACGAAGTTTAGGTCGCCAACCAATCATATAACTTTTTTTACATACTGATGGATATAAATTTTGCAAAAATAACGCCACGAAATATCGAAGCGGAACTTCCTGTCGGAGTCAATGGGCTTGGACAACGGAGTAAATGGGCGGGTTCAGCGATTGGTCAATTGACGGATAGCCACGCCCTATGACTACCGACATGGTCGTTTGACAGGGTTAACAAACGTCATTGTTTTATAAAATATGTGTGCTGGGAGCAAAAGGCATGATACAAGACGTTGGTTGTCGACCTAAATGACATACCTACAGCTTGATTAACCTGTAATTACATCGTTTAAACCTTTCCTGTTTTTTCAAAACGTTAGACATGTCCAAAATTGAAGGGTTTTGCGGATGTCAATTCAAAGTCGATTTTATTTGAAAAATAACAATTTTGTTTGTTAAAAAACATGTAAATTGAGAAAAAATTGCATTTACAAGCATTTTCTTCTTTTTCCACATTATTTTCTCAGCTGTAAAAACATAGGAACGTAAAGACCAGGGACTGAACAGGAAAGGGTTAAGTCGCAAAAAACAACAAAATGCTGGCCATCAATGTCAGAGGTCAGCTTTTACATTCGGTAAAAATGAGTAATTTGATTGGTCCATCAATTTTTGATTGATAGCTGCGATCCATCGCTACCCTTTTTATTGTCATGTTCGTTCATCAATTTTGTATCTTCGTATTATCCCTAACCTAATACTAGCTGTTACATCTTTAGACAGGTCCGAATTGAAAAAAGTTGCAGACAGCAATTTCAATTTGATTATTATTTTTATTATTATATTATTTTTTTTCCTTTTCGGGTAGAAAGGTTGTGGAAAATGAAACAGTTTCTTCATTTACCACATTTTTTTCCGAGCTCTTTTCTTGAGGGGCGTCAAAAAGCATCATTATGCGGAAATGGGTTCATACCATCTTAGTTCTACAATTTAAAGATGAGATTTCCTCATAACTACGTTCACAGCCTAGTAAAGTGTTATAATGAAAGCAAAGACCTGACAAGGTCAGTGGAATTAATATTACTTGAAAGTATGTTATATAGTTTAATCTCTCTTAATAATAATAATAATCTATGATCTACCTACCCTTGTTACCTTAATCCATTCCTACACAGCCCGCCCCCTTTTGTGACGCCCAAAAGGAAAGATCTTTGGAAAACATTGTGGAAAATGTAGAAACAGCTTGTCTACCGAAACCTCTTCCTATCTACAATGTTTTCTTCCCCGTAAGAAAAAAAAATGGGGATTTTCAAACTGCTTCTGCAACATCTTTCAATTTAGACCAGTCTAGAATTTGGTCGTTTGATAACGGCCAAATTATTCTACTCAACTTCAAGTTGAAATAGGGCTTACAAAAGAAAGCAACAACAAATAGAGAACAATTGACATTTTTCTATAATTTAATTTTTTGTTTCGTCTATCAAAAAACGAGCGTTCTGATTGGTCGGAAAAAATATTCATAACTCCATGAACAAAATTTTGAGCACGCAGCGATTTTGTATGCTTCCGCACAAAATAGTCCCATACAAAAAGGTAGCATTCCTTTTTATATTTTTTTGTTTGTTTCGCTCGATGCTATTAAATTATAAGAAATGAAGAGAATAATTTTTGTTTTCATGGAGATATGAACCGAAAAACCTAATCACACAATGTATGAATCCGCTTCGCGTATTCATACATTATGTGATTAGGTTTTTCGGTTCATACCTCCATGAAAACAAAAAAAATATTCTCTTCATCTCTTAAAAAACAGTCTGTCCTCGTTCTGTGGAAATCATTGGCAGATCGCTTGTCATGCCCTCTGACCTCCAGCAGGGTAGTTTGACTGAGATATCAAGCGGTTTGTGTTTGTAAAATATATAATTAAGAGATGAAGAGAATATTTTTTTTTCATGGAGGTATGAACCGAAAAAACTAATCACACTGTATGAATGCGCGAAGCGGATTCATACATTGTGTGATTAGGTTTTTCGGTTCATACCTCCATGAAAACAAAAAATATTCTCTTCGTTTCTTATAATTTAATAGTACCGAGCGAAAAAAGCAAAAGCCCTACATCTTTTGATACCTTTTTGTATGGGACTATTTTGTGCGGAGGCATACAAAATCACTGCGTGCTCAAAATTTTGTTCATGGAGGTATGAATTAAATTTTTCGACCAATCAGAACGTTCGTTTTTGATAGACGAAACTAACAATTAAATTATTCAGGGATGTAACAGAATTGTAAGACTTTTGTTTGGTAACCTAAACGTCGTACCTACATCTTGATATACGGTATCAATTAGTTATTTGACCAGGCTTTTATAGCTATGCCAAAAGGAGTTGGCAAATGAACAAATATTTAAAAAAAATGCACAAAGGTGGAAATGAATAAATTTTGGTAAAATGCAGTCAGCATTGTCTAAAACGTACGCCAACTCGTTAAAAGCATCTCATAGATACTATCTTGTGAAAAAAGCCAATAAATTGAGTAATTTATGAGGATCGAAGGTTAACCTAACCCTACTGCAGACCTTAAGAATGTATGATAAGTATTCTTATTTGTGGTTTTTAACCTTTGGAATCGTCCTAAATGGATGCCAGAAACAAGTGAACTTTTGCTTGTTATTTCCGACCATTGAACAAATAAGCCATATAAAGACTCAGATGAGTCTTATCAGGGTCTTTGCTTTGCCCTCTATGGATAGATACTGATCAAACGCTTCTTTAGACTATCAGCGAATATTTTAAATACCTTGGGTGGCTATCCAGGCTGCTCAATATCTGTGCTTCACGCATATGTGATATCGTTGGAAATGGCATTCACAGGCTCCTATGGTTTCAATGACGAAACATTTAATCCGTCCCAATAGAATGACTCTTTTGGACGCCCCCTTAGAAAAATAATTGAGAGAGAAAAAAAAAACATTGTGTAAAATGAAGAAATTGATCGTAATAAGCCATTTCTCCATTTCCCACAATGTTTTCTACCGAGAAAGTTGAAAACAATCTTTAATTTCATGAACTTTAAGTTGTAGTCTGCAACTCCTTTCGATTTGGACAAGTCTAAAATTTTGCCGTCTGGAAATTGGTTAAACATGCTATGACCATTTTTCTTATCTTGACCTCTAGATTAAGTTCTCCAATCGAATACATTTTCAGCGGACTCGGTCGGTTTAAATGTAGGTAATCCTATATTTCTATGATTGAATAACATGATTCATTTTTGATACCTACTACAAATAATTGCCTCGATTTGATCTCCTCCCAAGGAGAGTGTTTTTGTTCATTTTGACGTATCGCTGATTAGTATTTAAATGACTCGTTTCCTCAATGACAGTGTTATTATGTCTTTTAACATTGATCGCCCGAGATTGTTAATAACGTTTTGATTTAGCTAGGGCTTTACTTAGAAGCTAGGCTGACATTAACGAAACCTATTTTCACCATTGGAGATACGTGAACTCAAAAAAAGGTATTTCTTTTCATTATCTTTTTATATATACATGTATTTAATTACTAGTAATATTCATTATTTATTACTTCATTCTATATTTTTTTTCCATTTATTCTAAATGTACTAAATGTATTCAATGATCTTGGAGTTATCTTTAATTTATAAATTCATTTATTAATCAATTCATTTTATTTAAAACCAATGCAATGTAATTCTCATTAAATTTCATTTCTCAAAAAAAAAAAAAAAAAAAAGAAAAAGAAAAGAATTCGCATATGTATTATTGGGTGTTCTCCGGACTATGGAAATACAATTCTGGGTTTTCAGTATCTAAGATTCTATAAGGGATAGCGGAAACCTAAATGAAATCGCTTGACAGCAACAAAAATTCGAACAGCACAAAGGGCGATTTGCGTCGTTTGCTAGAGCTCCACAACTAATGCATAACCGGACAGTAAGATGCACGACTAAAAAGACTTCGCAAATGTCAATCCAAAAAGCATTTGAAATGAAAGACGATTTAGGGTTGTGACAAGAATTTTACTCCTTTTCCAATATCGATTCGCTTCATATTGTCATTTTTTGGACTTTAAGGTGTGGTAATTGAAAAAGCAACCGGGCCCCTAGCTTGTTATTTTTTCATAGTATTTAGAGAATTGATAACAAAGCATAAAAGAATTATATTTAGGGAATGGCTGCCAGTCATCGCTCCGCTGGGAAAGGACAAAGTAACACGTTTCAGATCTTCACTTTAGTAGCCCACTTGAAACACGGGATAAGAATATTTTTTTGAAGTATAATTCAATGACTTCTCAATGATCAAAGCGACAAGAAACTCTCCGCGAACAGATAATATAACAAAACATATCCACTCTAACAAACAAATAGTATAAAAAATCCCGACAGACAGATTCTATAATCCAATAGTTCGACGGATATGTCTAACAAGAAAGGGCAAAGAGTTTGTGAAACGTTGCATGGCAGGCCATGGCAATGGCGGGTTCTAGAAGTACCGTTGTAACATTTGGATACATGGTTAAACATATATTATCTATGGGTGCCTTGAATACTTGCTATGGGTCTAGAATAACGAATAATCCGTCGCATTCAAATAATTATCCACTATGTAACGCTTCCCGAGATTCGTAAGATTTTGGCCAAATCCACCAGATAGAGTTAACAGTTAAAATATCAAACAGCCCAGCATGTATTTGATTGATAACATCAAATTACTGATAGCACTGGCAGCAGATTCCCTATTTGTTTATTTATTTTGGGTTTATGGGCATTATCATGAACCAACACAAATTTGTTTTAGTAAGTTACACATTTATGGTCAAGAGAACAGAGATCATGCATTCAATAAACAACCATGTCTCAAATTTTAATGTTTTTCGTCATTTTGGATAAAAAAAAAAAAACGAAACAAACATTGTGAATAATCCACATTGTTTTCCAAAGCTCTTTGGGGCGTAAAAAGGAGGGGTTGTGTGGGAATGGGTTTATACAAAGAGAGAGATGCAGGCAGTTTAAAAAAATGTTACATACATCTTTATTCATTAATATCAACACCTTTAAGTTAACCTATTACCACACTGTCTGGTATTTTTGTGCACTGAAGAAATATATCTTGAGAAAAAACATTATGGAAAAAGAGAAATTGTAATTTCTCCCTTCTCCCAAGTTTTTACCCGTATATTGAAATAATTTCTCAATTCAAATGCACTTGGGCATGTCGTCTGAACCTCTTTAAACGTTGACAAGTCTGAAATTTGTCATCTGGTAATGGGTTAATGAAATGCTTCCATACGAAAAGCATTAACTGATAATGATATATATAAAGGATCCTTTGAATGCTGTGTTTCGGACTGTAATTTGGTTAGTTGATCATAAAAAAATACTTGAAAAGGAAAGAAGCTTTACGTGTTTATGTCATGGCCAAGTCTTCTTTTCCACCTTCAATTCATATCGCTTGGTTGAGAACACTGTAGATTTGAAATGTTTAAAAGAATTCCATTTTTACTTTATTTCATTGTGATTCTTGTGTTTTCTTTTATTAAATTGCTTAAAAAAGCTATTTAAATATAGCACAGATGAACTTTATTGTAAGATAGAATTGATTAAAACACTTTGCCAATAATAGTTATAATGGTAAGTCAGATTTGAAAACAGGTATCAACATCAATAAATTATGAAAAACAATACCTCTGTATTTATACCAAATTGGAGTTTATCCCTTATCAAATATTTTCATAATTGTTGATGAGCTTCAAAAACCTAAAAGCTACAGCTTATTTAACCGCGTATATCATACATTTTCCATGCAAAATAAATACAGCTCGGGAATTTTTTTGTTGAAATAGAAAAGGATATCAACCGGTATCATTTTCCATAATGTTTTTATTATCTGTGAAATTCTTTTACCAATATACAAAAAAAAAGTTTTGTAAGTAACCCTGAAATTTTGGTTAACCCATTACCACACAATCATGCTTTTTACAGCCCCCAAGAAACTCTGCTTTGAAAACACATAGAAAAATCAAGAAATTGATAACTATGCAATAAGCAATTTCCTTTTTAGCTCAAGGTGAGCTTTTGTGATCACCCTGTGTCCGTTGCGCGCTATCCATCGTCCTTCGGTAGTCGTCAACAATTCTTTAAAAATCTTCTCCGAGATTGTAACCATTTGGCAAATTTCAACCAAACGTGGAAGGATGTTTCTTGGGTGACCCTTTTAAAACTTGTTCGTGATTTTTTTATTTGCAAAAATAGGGTCGTGGTAGACACGGGCTTATCAGACTATAGAGATGTAATTGAATATTTCTTTAAAAAATCTTCTCCTTCTAAACCACAAGGCCGATTTCAACCTAACTTTGAAGGAATGCTTCTTTAGGCATCCTTTTCAAAATCGGACTAGGCTTATCAGACTTAGACAAATCATGAAAAAATTCTTTAAAAATTTTCTTGTCCTAAAGCATTCGGCCAATTGGAACTTAACTTTGCAAGGATGTTCCTGAGGTGACCCTTTTCAAAACATGTTGATGAAATTTCGACCAATTTGAACCAAACTTGGCAGATGTTTTCCTTGGGTGGTACTTTCAAAACTTAACAAATTTCGGAAAGGATATATGCAGCTGCTGGGGATCGAACCCATGACATCCCATGATTTTCGACCCTTGGAGAAGAGACCTTTTTGTACGTAAGGGCAAATTTTCCTATAACAAAGTACAAAATTATTTAGTTATGCTACATACCAAATATGAATGTCCTTCACCTTATATTTCAGAAGGAGAAGACTTTTGAAGTTCCTCAATTTTGGCGTTTTCCAAATTTTGGATCTCTGGGGAGGGGCCATGTATTACCCCAGGGCTATGGTTTTAGCTAACATGGTAGAAAACCCTTATGGTTATATAAAATAAATGCCTTAGACTTTGTAGATAGGAAGCAGAAGACTGTTGAACATGGTCTAATTGAGCATTTTTTACAAACTTTGGACACCAAGGAAAGGGGCTTTTTTTTATCCTACGGGAGTAATTTAATCAAAATTGATAGATAACAGTCAGGCTATGCTACATTTCAAATATAAATGCCCTTGGTCTTGAGATGAAGATTTTTTTATTTAAACTTAATCAAATTTTTGCGCTTTTTCCTATTTTGGTCACTTATTGTAGGACCCTTTTTGACCCTAGGAGCACAATTTTAAGTGTGAAATATGAATGTCCTAGACGTAATAGTTTACGAGGAAAAGTCTTTAAAACTTGCTCTGGCTAAGCATTTTTCCAAACTTCGGACCTCAGGGGCAGGGCCTATTTTGACCCCGGGGATCATTTTTTTTTAAAACTTGGCAGAGAATCATGCGATTACGCTACATATGAAATATAAATGCATTTGGCTTTATAGTTTCTAAAAAATTCCAAAGATTCACTTAAATTTCCCGTTTTCAAATGCCCCCGTAACCAAAGTTTTTCACGGAATGAAATTCTTTTATCAACTTTTGTAGAGCTTCACTCAAGGAACATCCCTGCAAAGTTTCAGCTTGATTAACCTACTGGTTTTGGAGGAGAAGATTTTTAAATAAATTTTGGACGGACGGACGGACGACGGACACTGACCAATCATAATAACTCACCTCGCCCACCCCGTATTTTGTGCTCAGGTGAGCTAAAATCTGCTTCTCAGAAACCAGTAGATGGATTTCAATCAAGTTTCACTGGAGAAGTCATTTGGTGACTCTTTTTCAAATTTCATTAGTTTTGATCGGTTTAAAACATTCCTTCTATGGTCGTGGCTTATATCCATATATGGTATCTTGAAAACACCATTAGTTTGCTCAATCAGTACAATCAGGCCTGTGTAGCGATACAGGCACTGAAGTGCCTCTAGTTTCAATTTTGCAGAGAATGCTCTACAATCAAACTAGGGAAAAAAGAGAGGATAAGTGTGTTCTTTTCTATCTATATAGGTAGCAAGTCTCATAATACAACCACTGGCTTCCATTAATTGATGAAGACAAAAGTCACAAGTGGTGTAAATCTTTTTTGGATTTTTTTAACAAAAGTTTGCATTGATATGAATTGTGTGAAATAAATTCATCTTTTTTTTAGAAAAATAATTTTTAGTTACATTACAATGTCTGTAAATAAATCACATATTTTCTTACATAATACAGAAAACAATTTTCGAATAGCATTACCTTATGACGGATGGCGACTGTCATTCAAGAAATCGTGTTGATATAATGTTAAAATTAAATGTTAGGTGAAACTGAATTGTAATGACAACTCCTGGAGAATATGGTTGATCTGGCCGATTACAAAAACTTCGTTCAATTGAATGAAAGAAAAAAAGTGTGAGAAAATTTTACAATAAACCTTTTTTTTCTGTAAAAATAATTTCCCTAACGCCTCACAAAATGGACTTCAAACAAGAAGATATAAGTAAATGGCAAATATATCTTGCAGTCAATATCTCTCTATATATGTGGTGTATATTACTACTTTGAAAACATCGCAATAAAGGAGAAAGCTAAGTTGTATTTATCTCAAACATGTCTTTGATTTGTCAATGAGCAATCTGCATGTATATGTAAACCTGTTTATTTGTCTAATCCACTACCATGCAACCCAATTTTAGACTAGTTCAAATTGAAGGAAGGTGCAGATGGCAAGTCAAAGTTTCTTGCTATTGAACATCGAGTACCAAATAGGATAGAAAAAGTAGAATGATGGTCTTCCCTTTTGTTCAACAATAAATGGGTTGCTTATTAAAAAGAAAGAAACGGAGAGATGAGAATTTCAGTCTATCAGGCTTATCAGTCAATCTTAAAATAATAAAGAGGGACCAGGGTCAAACAGTCAGCATGGACAGACCCTTGTAATCAATAGCCTCTTAATAGATTGGAATGAAGATAACCTGTCATGGATCTGTATTTACCGCTGCCTCAATT